>JADLZN010003930.1:0-292500 GCA_018155175.1 Sinocyclocheilus anophthalmus | reverse complement strand
TAGGGATGTCAATTTTCTATCATTTCCATGATCGTTCGTTGTTTAAATTAACGATTAATTAATCGATTAATCGTTAACCTTAATCCTGCAAAATGCGTCTATGCAGCCCGGCATGACAGGATGTGCAAAAGTTACTCAAAACCCCCCCCCCACTTTCTCACCCGAATTAAAGGGGTTTTAGTCTGAATAAAATGCTAGTAGCAGGATTGTAAATGAATAGATGTGATTATGATCATTTGATAAAATGAAGAGAGCGCGCCGTACGTTTGAGATCATTTTACTTTGTTGACTGTAGGGATGGAACGATTACCGGTTTCACGATAAATCACGATAAAATGCCCTGACGGTTAGTATTATCGTTTAAAATTTAATTATCATCAAAACCGTGTTTGATTATCGCGAGCCAGCATCAGTCTGACGCAGAAGCAGCATGCAATGTTGTTGTTGTTGTTTTTTGCACGAGAGGAAATGGCGGAAGGCAGTGACAGCGCTCGGGAGATTTTTCAGCCATCTAAGAGGACCAAATCGGTGGTCTGGTCGTATTTTGGCTTTTACAAGAGTCCTGAAGGCAATTTAATCAAAGACGGTCACCCTGTCTGCTGATCGTGCAAGAAGAAAGTCGCTGCAAAAGGGGGAAACGCATCAAATTTGCTCAGTCATCTTCGTGACCACCACCCACTGTTATAGCGAATGCAAGGTAACTTTTACCTCAATACCAAAACTAACAGGGCAAATAATTGGACAAAAAATATTGATTAGAGATTAAATATTTCGTTATCTCACTTGTTGAACGCAAAGCTTTCGCGAAGAAAAGTTCGCAGCAAGTGGCTTTGAGACAAGACGAACGAACATTCAAACTATAAGGTTGACATTTAAGAGATAATGAATTGTATATTCATAGTTAACTTATTAAACAGATTTTTTTTTGTTTACCTATAATAATATAAATACGGGGATATGAAATATTAATTTGAGATTAATGTTTTGAAATCTTACCCGCTTATAAATCCATTATGAACAGTGTACAAAACAATCGTCAGGACAATATGATCACTACAGCAAAATTATAAGAGATATAATCTCTTTCTTTTTTAATAAATCTGCAAAAATGTCAACAATTCTGTGTTTTTCTGTCAAAATGGAGTGCTGTGTGTACATTAATGAGGAAAAAAAAATTTACTTACATGATTTTAGCAAATGGCTACAATATAACAAATAGTGAAAAATTTAAAGGGGTCTGAATACTTTCCGTACCCACTGTATGTGTGTGTGTATATATATATATATATCTATATATATCTATATATATATTATATATGTGATTTATATATTATTAAATAAATTATATAAATTATTGTTATTATTAGGGCTTAGGTTAATGTAATTTAAGTTTATGCTTGAAAAAAAAGTGCATATAGCTGCGTATTGTCTTGTTGTTTTTCAAATACAAAACTATTGAAATGGTTGCAGTGGGTGTATAGTTACTTTTGAACATTTTCATCTCATTTTAACAAAGCCGTGATAATATTGATAACCGTGATATCTTTGGTCACTATAATCGTGATATGAAATTTTCATACCGTTACATCCCTAGTTGACTGTTTCCTATCTCGACACGGAGACCTCTTTAAATGGTTTCGTGGTGTTCGTTGTTGTATTTTAAAACACAATTGCAATGTTTTCAACTGACATTATGGCATTTAAAATAAAATTATCCCAAACGTAACTGTGGCGCGTGACTGTGCTGCGCAGTCAGTGAACCGCTTCCATCAGCGCTGCTGCAGCAAAACACACTGTTGATCACATGAAACATTGTATGTGAGTATTATGATCAGTGCTTAATTTGATCCTGCTGGATCCTGTTCAGGAAAATGTCAGATTTTAAATTTTTGCATTCCGGTAGGCCTATTTGTTTTTAAAAATCCGGCATTTACAGTGCATTAGATCGTGACAGTGCATGCTTGCATACGAGACAGTGCGAGCGCGGGTTTGGCTACATGTATTTGGAGGTTATTACTCACGTCTCATTCGGCACAAATCCAAATGTTTCCGTAGTCGTAATGTATTTGAATGTTAAACTATTATGTATAATGTAAACTAGACTTGTACTTCACACGCATTCGCATATAGACAGAAAAGATCATCCTCTTCACATGAGCAAAAAAATCCTTGGCATAACAGCAGAGTAGACCGGTATACTACGGTCTATTTAAACTGACCAGTGTAACCTTTTATATGTTTGGTTGACTGTATTTTATTTTGATAATGAACAGACTGCGATGTAAGTTTGAATTGCTAGAATATGTGGGGTGTGTGCGTGTGAGGTGCCGGCGCGATCGAACAGCTGAAACAAACAAAAAAAATTGTTTATGGCAAAGCTGAAATTTTCATCAGCTGATTTTATTATTCAATGTTTGAAAAGTTTGTGCTCTTCGGTTTTTGGAACCGTGATTACTGTTTCTGTGTATAAGAGCCTGTGGAATAAAAAAACAAAAAAACAGCATTTATTCAAAATGGAAATCTTGTGTTACAATATACACTACCTTTCAAAAGTTTGGGGTCAGTAATTTTTTTTTTCTTTCTTTTTTTGAAAGTAATGTCAACTTTTATTCGCAAGGATGTGTTAAATGGATAAAAAGTGATAGTAAATACTCACATTGTTAGAAAAGATTAATTTGAAATAAATGCGTTCCTTTTTCACTTTTTATTCATAAGTTAATCCAGAAAAAGTATTCAGTTTCCCAAAAAAAAGAAAGCAGCACAACTTTTACAGCCTGATAATAATCAGCAATATTAGAATGATTCGGAAGGATTCATGTGACACGAAGACTAGAGTAATGATGCTGAAATTCAGCTTTGCTTCACAGAAATAAATTATATCTTAAAGTATAAGAAATTGAAATAATCTCTCACAATATTACAGTTTTTCTGTATTTTTGATCAAATAAATACAGCCTTGATGAGCACAAGAGACTCAAACATTAACAATCTTACTGATTCCAAACTTTTGAACAGAAGTGTATATTCACATACACTACAGTCAAAAAGTCAGTTTGACTAAAAATAAAGTACCTAAATAGATAGTATGTGAAAGGTAGCAATTAAAATACGTCTGCAAGTCTTTAACAAATCATTCTAATGTGTTGATTTGGTGCTCAGGAAACATTTCTCATTGTCAAAGTTAAAAGCATTAAATATTTTTGTGGAAGTTGTGATATTTTTTCCAGTGTTCTTTGAGTAAATTTCATTCTTTTGAACTTGGTAATTAAAATAGAAATAGATTATAACGTTCTAAGTGTCTTTACTGTCTTTACTTTACTGTCTTTTGATCTTTTAATTAAAATCTTTACTGAATAATAATATAATATACATATTATATATGTAAGGAATAATTGACGACGGCCCATTAAATTATTTGAAAAATAATGCACACTCAAGGTGTGCATTATTTTTCTAATACCGGTAATTCAACGGCCCGGAGTCAATTATTCCGCTTATACTACGGTTACCACACCTCAAGACATCGATCAGATGATATATTTCAAGGCATTCGTCCGGTTTTTGTACTTTAAACGCTATTGTGAGTAGGATTAATTTCTTACACATCTCATCCAACGCCTCTGTTGCTAATTCCAAAATGTCATTTTAGAACTGGTAATGCGGCTTGAGCGTGGATCAAAGGGGGGCATTCTAATGCAGTTATTAAGGAAGTTATTAGAAAGAGAGCGAGCGAGACAGAGACACGCAGAGAAAGAGAAAGAAAGAGAGAGAGAGCTTGTGTGAATTAGGCTACCTCTGAGTGTCCCTCAACAGCAGAGGTGTAAAGAGTACCTAAAAACCATACTTGAGTAAAAGTACAGATACCTTACAGTGAAAATTACTCTACTACACGTTACAAGTCACCAATTCCAGAACAACTTGAGTAAAAGTCTTAGAGTCTCTGATTTTTTTAACAGTACTTAAGTATTTTACTGCACTAGTCAAAGAGACATGCAAGTGAAAAACTGTAACGTTGTGGAAAACAGGCAGAGGCAAGGATCTATAGGTAGGTATTTAATGGAAAAACTACAACAAACAATAAGCCAAAAACCAAAGGGAACAAAAAACAGAATGACTGGCAAACAGACAACCATTACATTTAACAAATCACAAGGAACTAAAGAAAAAAAACCAGGGCTATATACACACACACACACACCACACCACACACAAGGGACTAACAAACACTTAACAGATAAGACACACCTGGGGCGACTAACACGGAGGTGGAACCAAGAAACAAAATGACTACAAACACCACGGGAGACAGGAAGTGACATAAAAGTCCAGGGCAAGGCACAGAGAGCATGAAACAAAAACAAGAAAGAGTTGATTTGTGAGGAGAGCAATCATGTTTATTTTCTAAAACCAAAATTAATAAACACCTCAAAATTACAAAACAAATCAAACAAACAAAAAAAAACAATATCTTTCAAAAAAGTTCTCATCTCATATATAAAAACACCTCTGATTCACAAATACTTGCTAAGTCACATAAAGTAGCCTTGTTGAAAAGTTTGGATGAGTAAGGGCAAAACGCACAAGATGCAGTACTTTCAGTGACCTGTAATAGGCAGTATCACGTCTTTTGTAGCAGAAATAAACTGCTGCAGAAAAAGCTAGGTCCATGCAAAATGTAATGTGTAACTGCAACACTCATTTCAAATGTAGTGGAGTAAAGAGTACAGATACTCATTCAAAAATGTAGTGAAGTAAAGAGTAAAAGTTGCTAATATCTTTGATACTCAGTACAAATACAAAGTATCCAAAAAGATACTCAAGTACAGTAACTAATTACATTTACTCCAATACTTTACACCTCTGCTCAACAGTGTTCTGCAGCAGCGTCTCTAAACAGCGCTGTTGTTACCTCGCTAGTGAGAAATGTCATGTGTAGCCTTTAAGTTGCTACACTATATAGGATAACTGATAAAATCGTCAGGGCAGCGCTAACAACACCTTTTTGTGCAAACTGCGTGACCGTAGTGCGTGTGCGAGCAGGTGTGATTGCAGTAGTTCCTGTGTGCGGTATTGGTACTGTATTCTAATTTCCGTTATTACGGTTAACTATGCGAAGTGATGTGGAACTGTAATGCATTCAAGAGAGCTGCCTGGAACTACGTTCACCATGCGTTTCCCTGAAAATAATTGCACACCTCAGAACGTTCGTCAGCCAATCAGATTCAAGCATTAAACGACCCCGTAGTGTGTATATATATATATATATAATATATGGTATTGTGACCAGGAACCACAAAACCAGTCTTAAGTCGCTTGGGTGTATTTGTAGCAATAGCCAAAAATAAAATGTATAGGTCAAAATTATTGATTTTTCTTTATGCCAAAAATCATTAGGATATTAAGGTAAGATCATGTTCCTTAATATATTTTGTACATTTTCTACCATAAATATATCAAAACTTAATTTGATTAGTAATATGCATTGCTAAGAACTTCATTTGGACAACGTTAAAGATGATTTTCTCAATATTTAGAAGTTTTTGCATCTATATTCCAGATATTCAAATAGTGGTATCTCGACCAAATATTGTCCTATCATAACAAATCAATGGAAAAGCTTATTTATTCAGCTTTCAGAGGGTGCATACATCTCCATAAAAAAAAAAACCCTTGATGTTTTGTAGTCCAGGTCTCTATACACACACACACACAAAACACATACATACAACCCACATGTTCAACTACATAAGCGTGTAAAGCTAAATAGTACATTCTGATTTCTTAATATATATGGTTCATTTTGATTTATATTCATTCCATTAATACAATTAACATGTACATTTGAAATGTGGAGAATATCTTGGGTTGTGTAACTAATGCAATGAAATTCTGTGTGGTGTCACCAATTTGAGTATCAAAATAGCGATGCGAATGCTACAGTTGTATAACGGTTTGTGATTTATGAAGAGTTTACTTATTAACTGCCTGACCGGTAAGCAGGGTTTTCTGTCAGTCTCACTATCACCCACGCCCCCAACCCCCCACACTGTCTTTCTCCCCTCTCCTCCCCTCATTCACTCTTGCACATTTCTGTCTAATCCCCACAGGTTTTTCTATAAGCATATCTGGAGGAAGTGGGATGAGGAAGATGAGGACGATGACTTTGATTACTTTGTTCGGTGTGTGGAGCCTCGTCTTAGGCTGTAAGTGTCCTCTGTGTGTCCTGTCTCTTCCCCTGAAGCATGACCGCATAACACTGAATAAATCTAAGTGTTATCCCAGCAGCTCTGTGGCTACTGTAAAGAAGCTTCGACCATCAGGTGGCAGTGTGTACTCAGTAATGAACAGTTCATTATATGACAACACTATAAATTGCTTCGAGAAATGCAAATAAATTTGATGAAATGTGCTATTTAATCTAAGCGCAGGATATATAATTTTAAACTCACATTGGCATAAACAATAGTGGAGATGTCAAATAAATGAGTCTAATGGTACCATTGTGACATTTATTTATTTATTCTTTAAGTTTGATTGCAGTTTTTTTTGGTCCACAAGTTATGCAGAAATTTCACATTTTCACCTTTTATAAGTACATAATTTTCTGTCTGCTCATATCCATATTCATCTCCCCCTCCATGTATTTTCCACAGGTACTATGATATTTTGGAGGATCGTGTTCCAGCTGGTCTTGTAGCCGAGTATCACTCGACACTGGCACTCTGCTTTGAGAAGTTTCAGGAGTTTTCCAGCCTGAGAAGTGGCCTGGACAGCGACTCTGAGTCTGAGCAAGACAACGTATCCATGGTGGAAGGACTGCGTCTGTATGAGCAGCTGGAAGCACTTAAACGCAAGCTGCGTATTATTGAAAACCCGCTGCTCAGGTGATTATTACTGCTGCGTGTGTTGAGATTGAGAGGTGTTTGTACATATGTACCCACAACATGGCTTTGCTCCTCAACCCCAAGTTAATCAGGAGAGCTAACCAAATGAGTATAATAGGCGGGCGTTTTTATACCGAATACCGGTGTTTTTTTGTGATGATGAGGATTCATCTTTTAAATACCGCAATACCGGTGTATGTCACTTAAACAACGTTCGAAACGCGACACTGTTTGAAAGGGAACAGCTGTATGGGTTACTAAACGTGAAAGCTCCGAAACTGAAGCTGTAGAACTAATAGAACGTGATGACACGGAAGAACTCATCCACAATATCCACATTGACCGCCACAAATATCACCGCCCCCGCCATCAGCTCCCAGTCTCACACACACCCACACACACACAAACACACAAAAGTGCGACTTCAGCCCTTTTAGCTGCTTTTTTACATAGAATATTCATACTGACAAACCTAGCGACTTTTTTGGATAGACCTTAGCTATGGTTCAGTTGGAAGATGTCGCCAGTACTGCCTCACGAGCGCGAGGTCTGACTTTCCCGGCGCAGTGTCACCTCTCTCGGCGTCTGTTCTGTGCAGTGAGCGGCAGAGAAGCAGCGCATTCAGTTGGCCGCACCGCAGCCGACTCGTCAATAAATGAGTACAAAACAGCGTTTCCTAGCACCTGTCACTTACTGATTGTTAGGAATTATAAATATGAGCGTAGTTCGTCTGTTAATATCACATGCACATTTTTGTTTGTTGTTTTTTTTTTAGTTCATTACTCAGACGCAGGCAGTGCGCTGCATGAGACAAAAAGTAATATAGCCAAAACAACCGCATAACCGCTCTATAGTGTAGATGCATGTTGATTTTATCAAACGATACCGCGATTATAAATGAGAGTGACTCCTGGTTAACATGTATTAAAAGGGGTCGTGTTTAGTCACTATTTAGTGTGGTATTTTTTGACAATATTCACTCATCATGACAGTAAAATAGGGCATTCTAAGTCAATATACTGCAGTATTTCCTCTCTCAATCAGTAGAAAATATGGTTAACACCCGGTCATGCATGAAAAAAAAATACCGACATGTACCGTGAAACTGGTATAATTTTGAAAAATACCATGATATAAATTTTTGGTTATACTGCCCAGCACTAAGTATAAATGGGATTAATATTGCAACCAGACATTCACGCTTTTCGAAGTATTGACTTATTTACATTTCCAAACCTCAGGATTAATATGCACTGCTCTACAATTAATCATCAGTCTTTCCTAGTTACCAGATTCCAGATGGGATCGAAGACGTGTCAATGCGAACAGCTGTGTTTGAGAGAGTGTGCCTGCTAGTTCTTTGGGTTGCTCACCCATTCCACCTGTGTGTCCTTTGCAGGTATGTTCTGGGCTACAAGGGGAACTCCGGTCTGCAGTCATGCAGGGCAAAGGGGCCACGTCTCTCTGGCGACCGAGTGGTTCACTTGGTATCTGCCTCGGCCACAGTTCACCAGCTTCAAAGCTTGATAACTGACAAACTGATGCCCCACTATTCAGGTGAAGAGTTTGAAGTGCAGGTGTGTGTATAATCCTTTCTCTTTTTTTATGTTAAAAAGTTACATGCTGGTCAGAAGACCTTGCACTCACCTTTTCAGGATAATGGTCTTGTTTTCTCCTGTACTGGCTTTGTAAATGGGGATTTTGGAAGGGGTTTATGATATCTAGACTGTGAGAAATATTCACACATTAGCCTGAGTGCTTTTTGATATATATATATATATTATATATATGTGAACAAGAAGCACCAAGGTTAAAGTTCTCCCTTTCACAGTCCAGATATTATGTGTGTGTGTATATACAGTCGTGGTCAGAATTATTGGCACCCTTGGTAAATATGATCAAAGAAGGCTGTGAAACTAAATCTGCATTAATCATTTTGATCTTTTATTTTAAAAAATTCACAAATATCTAACCTTTCATTGAATTAAAACAATTGAAAACGAGGGAAAATCTCATTATGAAATAAATATTTTTATCTAATACACATCGTAAACAATTATTGGCACCCCTAGAAATTATTATGAGTAAAATATCTCTAAAGTATATTCCCATTCATATTCAAAATTTTTAGCACACCAGGGTGATTATGAACATGAAATTTCCATCCATGGGGCTTTTTTTCATTGTTTTCCCCCCCCCCCACAGGAAAATTAAATAGGAGGGGAAAACACAAAGGCCAAAATTCCCTTAATCATCCATCACAATGAGAAAACCAAAGAATATATTTCTGATGTGCAACAAAAGATAACTGAGCTTCACATATTAGAAAGTGACTTTAAGAAAAGCGCTAGAGCAGTGAAAATTCCCATTTCCACCATCAGGGCAATAATTAAGAATTTCCAATCAACAGAAAATGTTACAAATCTGCCTGGAAGAGGCCGTGTGTCTATATCGTCCTAATGCACACTGAGGAGGAGCGTTTGAGTGGCTAAAAACTCTCCAAGGACCACAGCTGGAGAAATGCAGAAAATAGTTGAGTCTCAGGGTCAGAAAACCTTAAAAAAATAAAAATCAAACAGCACCTACACCACATGCTGTTTGGGAGGGTTTCAAGAAAAGAAAATGCTCTCATCCAAAAAAACAAACTCCAGCATATTCAGTTATAAGATACGACTGGAACTTCAAATGGGACTGGATTATATGGTCAGATGTAACTAAAAAATTATTTTTTTAGCAACAAACACTCAAGATGGGTTCGGTGCACACAGGGATAAAAAGTACCCAATGTGTACAATGAAATATACTGCTGCATCTTTAATGTTGTGGGCCTATTTTCCTGCTGGAGGTCCTGGACATCTTGTTTAGATACAAGACATCTTTGATTGTCAAATACCAACAGATAAAAAATCAAAAAGTGACTGACTTTGTTAGAAATCTTATAATGGGCCATGTTTGGATCTTCAAACCGGACAATAATCCAAAAACAAACCTTAAAAACAACACAAAATGGGTCACTGGGCACAAAACCAAACTTCTGCATTCCACTTCCCTGACCTGAACCCTATAGAAAAATAGTGGGGTGAACTGAAGAGAAGAAGCAACAACATCGAGTTGGGAATCTGAAGGATCTGGAGAGATCCTGGATGAAGGAATGTTCTCTGATCTCTTGTCAGGTGCTCTCTAACCTCATCAGGCATTATACAAAACTCAGCTGTTATTATGCCAAATGGAGGTTTCAAAAAGCATTGAATAAAAGGGTGCCGTTAATTGTGTCCAATGTGTATTTGAGAAAAAACATTTATTTCTTAATGAGATTACACCCTATTTTAATTTCTTATTCTCCAATGAAAGGTTAGGTTTTTCTAATTTTTTTAAATAAAAGATCAAGAGGATTAATTATACAGATTTATTTTCACAGCCTTCTTTGATCATATTTACTAAGGGTGCCAGTAATTCTGACCACGACTGGATATATATATATATAGACACACACACAAAACACTAGTGGTGTGAAAAAGTGTTGGCCCCCCTCCTGATTTCTTATTTTTTTGCATGTTGTCACACTTTAATGTGTCAGATCATCAAACAAATGTAAATATCAGTAAAAGATAACACAAGTGAACACAACATGCAGTTTTTAAATGAAGGTTTTATTATTAAGGGAAAACAAAATCAAAAACTACATGGCCCTGTGTGAAAAAGTGTTTGCCCCCTAAAACTAATAACTGGTTGGGCCACCCTTAGAAGCAATAACTGCAATCAAGCGTTTGCGATAAATTGCAATGAGTCTGTTACAGCGCTGTGGAGGAATTTTGGTCACTCATCTATGCAGAATTGTTGTAATTCAGCCACATTGGAAGGTTTACGAGCATGAACCGCCTTTTTAAGGTCAAGCCACAGCATCTCAATAGGATTCAGGTCAGGACTTTGACTAGGCCACTACAAAGTCTTCATTTTGTTTTTCTTCAGCCATTCAGAGGTGGACTTGCTGGTGTGTTTTGGATCATTGTCCTGCTGCAGAACCCAAATTCGCTTCAGCTTGACGGTCACGAACAGATGGCCGGACATTCTCCCTCAGGATTTTTTTTAAACAGCAGAATTCATGGTTCCATTATCACAGCAAGTCTTCCAGGTCCTGAAGCAGCAAAACAGCCCCAGACCATCACACTACCACCATATTTTACTGTTGGTATGATGTTCTTTTTCTGAAATGCAGGGTTACTTTTACGCCAGACGTAATGGAACACACACGTTTTTTCTCAGCAGTTCCACAGGGAGTGATTTTCCCAAAAGTCTTGGGGATCATCAAGATGTTTTTTGGCAAAACTGAGACGAGCCTTTATGTTTTTTGCTCAGCAGCGGTTTTCGTCTTTGAACTCTGCCATGCAGACCATTTTTGTCTCTTTCTTATGGTGGAGTCATGACCTTAACTGAGGCAAGTGAGGCCTGACAGTTCTTGGATGTTGTTGTGGGGTCTTTTGTGACCTCTTGATGAGTCGTCGCTGTGCTCTTGGGGCAATTTTGGTCGGCCGGCCACTCCTGGGAAGGTTCTCCAATGTTCCATGTTTTTGCCATTTGTGAAAAATGGCTCTCACTGTGGTTCGCTGGAGCTCCAAAGCTTTAGAAATGGCTTTATAACCTTTCCAGACTGATAGATTTCAATGACTTTCTTTCTCATTTGTTTCTGAATATCTTTGGATCTCGGCATGATGTCTAGCTTTGAGGATCTTTTGGTTACTTCACTTTGTCAGGCAGGTTCTATTTAAGTGATTTCTTGATTCAACAGGTTTGGCAGTAATCAGGTCTGGGTGTGGCTAGAGAAATTGAACTAAGGTGTGATAAACCACAGTTTTAACAGCGGGGCAAACACTTCTTCACACAGAGCCATGTACTTTTGGATTTTGTTTTCCCTTAATAAAAAAAAACCTTCATTTAAAAACTGCATCTTGTGTTTACTTGTGTTATCTTTGACTAATTTAAATTTGTTTGATCTGAAACATTAAAGTGTGACAAAAATGCAAAAAAAAAAAATAAGAATCAGGAAGCAACACTTTTTCACACACTGTGTGTGGGTGTTATGTATATGTACTATGTGTATATATATATAGAGATATATATCTATATATATTATATATTATATAGTATATATATATATATATAAATATATAATAGATATATATATATATATATATATAGCTACAGACACCACAAACGTTCAAAAGTTTGGGATCAGTAAGACTTGTAATGTTTTGTAAGGAAGTCTCTTATGCTTATCAAGGCTGCATTTACTTGATCAGAAATACAGAAAACAAAGTAATCTTGCAAAATGTTATTACAATGTAAAATAATGGTTTCTATTTTAATGTCCTTTAAAATATAATGTATTTCTGTGTTGCAAAGCTGAATTTCCATCAGCCATTACTCCAGTATAAAGTGTCACATGATCCTTAAGAAATAATTCTAATATGCTGATTTATTATTAGAATTATCGATGTTGGCAACAGTTGTGCTGCCAAATATTTTTTTTGGAAACCGATACTTTTTTCAGGTTCTTTGATGAATAAAAATTAAAAAGGAACGCATATCATTCAAAATATAAAATTTTCTAACAATATAAATCGTTAGTATCACTTCTTATCATTTCAATTCTCTTGCTGAATAAAAAGTTTTAATATTTCTTTCAAAAAAAGAAAAATATAAATTTACTGATCCTAAAACTTTGAACGATAGTGTATATTGTTAGAAAAGATTTCTATTTTAAATAAATGCTCTTCTTTTTAACTTTTTATACATCAAAGAATCAAAGAAAAAAGTATAACAGGTTCCAAAAAAAAAAAAATTAAGCAGCACAACAGTTTCAACACTGATAATAAATCGGCATATTAGAATAATTTCTGAAGGATTCATGTGCACTGAAGACTGGTGTAATGATGCTGAAAATTCAGCTTGGCATCACAGGAACGAATTACATTTTTTAAATATATTCAAATAGAAAAAAGTTATTTTAAACTGTAATAATATTCACAGTATGTATTAAACAAATCCGGTATTTTTGATATAATAAATGTAGCCTTGATGAGCATAAGAAACTCCTTAAAAAAACATAAAAAATCTGATCCCAAACTTTTGAACGGTAGTGTCTACAATATATACATATACGTATATATATAATGATTATACACAAGCATGAGTGACATCTTTATATTTTGTATTTAATATAATAATAATATATATATCTATAGATATAATATATATAAAAATAAATTATGAACATTCCAATTCCCAATCTGACTGTTACATGATTTGCTCTCAATTAAACCACTTCAAAATAAAGTGCCTGGAATGGAAAGAAAGAAAGAAATAGTGAACTTAAAATGAGTGCTGTTTATGTAACAAAACAGAAAAAAGTAATTTCACATGTAGAAATGGTCATTGTTTTCCCCCTTAACCTTATTAAATTTGTCATCTTTCACATCAAATTCTTACTTTTTTTCAATTAATTCAGTTAGAATAATAACAAACTGTAGAATTGTTACCATTCAAATTAAATCAGTATCAACAAAATGTATCTTTGTAATGCAGAGGAAACACAGAAGCTGCAGCTGATGTGGCATTTAGATGCATTTACACAGACAGTTTGATTAAGCTGAGGTGCCATAAATGCATTTATACTGCAAAATTTCAAATGCATAAATAATTTTTGCATATTTTTATTTTGCATAAATACATTTTGCATAAAATAATTTATTTTAAATACTATTGTATAAAATCAGTGTCACATTGCAATCGTGTTGATATTGATATTCGAGGAAACATCATGGTCGTATAATGTTGCTTACCTAAATCATATTTTGTAAATATCTTTTTTTCTACCGCAGTATGCATCTATACATTTCTGTGAGTTAGGCTACTTTGTGTGTGCTGTCTCTCTCACACACACTCACTCAGGCTGAGCAAGCCTCATCTGGCATGACAAATACATTATCATTCGTTTACACAATGCAATTAAAATTAAAATCATTCTCACGCGAAACGACATGTTTACACGTGACTGTGAGTGTGCGTGTGGCTGTGACGTCATTGCCGGCGCCGCTGGCAATAAAAGCATCGGCTCGGAATCGGCAAGACATGAGACTGACCGGCCGGTCAGCGATCCGGGCCGGCCATGCAAAAAATTGGCCTGGATTCCGATCACAGGCGGGTCAATCAGTGCATCTCGTATATCTATATATATATATATATAGGTTAATTAGGATATATATATATATAATATGATTATATAGTATATATATATATAGAATATATATATATATATATATATAATATATAGATAGTGTGTATATATATATGCATTATATATTTATAGATATATATATATATATATATAGTATATATATATATATATATATATATCTATATATACACAGAATAATAACCAAGATGTCATCATAATTGTGTATAGTCAGTAAGGAGGAAAGAGGAAAGTTTTGTTTTATGATTTTACCCCTCACGTTTTGCTTGCATATAACTGTCACCATATAACTTATATCCACTGACTATTTTCGCATCTGTCTTTAATAATAATTGTGTGACAAAAGAACTACCAGTATGTTAAAGGGTTAGTTCACCCAAAAATGAAATATAGGCAGGTGTTTTATAACCCCTGAGGCATCCTCGGTGTTTATGACTTTCTTCTTTCAGATGAATCCAGTAATTTTTTATATTAAAAATTGTCCTGGCTATTCTAAGCTCTATTATTGCAGTCAGCAGGTGTTACAGTGCTTCAGTCCAAAAGAAGTGAAATAAAAAGCGCCCATCCATAAAAACTCACTGTTGTAAACGGAAGCAGTTCCGGGAGGATGACGTATGAGGTCGACTTTGCACATGCTACGCTCAGAAGTGACGCACGTGGAAACGCAGGGGAGAGATCAAAACAAAACAATGGTCAAGAATTAGAAGTACACAAAACGAGGATTTGTAAAGAAGAATGTCGGAGAATTTCGATATAAGCCAAGAGGAGACTGGTTTTCCATTGCTAAAGTAAGGAAACTTTGCTTCCTTTGCTTCTGTAAACAAACGTTGGTTTTCACGAGACTCACCGACGCATGCACAACGCTGGCATCTTATGTCATCCTCCCGGAGCTGCGTCCGTGTACAACTGTTGACGCAAGCTACATTAAAGTGATTATTACGTTTTGAATATGGATATTTTTCTTACAAAAACGCATGGATTCGCTACAGGAGGCCTTTGTTCACCCCCCGGAGCCATGTGAGACACTTTTTTTTTTTTTATGGATGGGCGCTTTTTATTTCACTTCTTTTGGACTGAAGCACTTCTACAAGGGCTGTGACGGTCGCTGTGACAACCGCATCACCATGGTGGTCGGTTGCCACCGCGGTTGTCTGCTGTCACCGGCGGTAGCGCACGTGACCTCACACACTCGATAACAAGCATAATACGGAGTTTTGTATACAAATGTAATAACCGTAATAGTTGCAGATTATTCTATTTAGACTAGGCCTATAAATCTATGGTAATCCACAAATTAACTCAAACGCCATACACTGCGTTAGATTGGCAGGTTTGAGCGCAGGAAAATACAGTTTATACATTCAGCAAATTAATTTTCTTTTGGGCGATGGACCTTGTAGGGAAACCAAATACTACATCGCTGATCTGGAGCCATCTCCATTCATGTCACCCATCCGCGTTTGTACCCGTTATCGCAAACGCCTGGCTTTCTCCAAACTGACCAAATACAAACGAGACGGAGACAATGAGGATGTTAACAAAAAATGTGGCAACAATTCCTATTTCAAAGAGAGCGCGTGCAGATGAGGAGTTAAAGGGATAGTTCACCCAAAAATGAAAATTTGATGTTTATCTGCTTACCCCCAGGGCATCCAAGATGTAGGTGAATCTTTAGTAGAACACAAACGAAGATTTTTAACACAAACTGTTGCAGTCTATCAGTCGTATAATGCATGGCAATGGTACAAAATCTATGAGAGTAAAAAAAAAATATGCACAGACAAATCCAAATTAAACCTGCGGCTCTTGACGACACATTGAGTCCTAGACCGAACGATCGGTTTGTGCTGAGAAAACCAAAATTTTTCATCTAATACAACACATATGTCCCAATGCCTTGAGCCGCGCGACACGGATCAGGTGGTGAGGGTTTGACGAGTTCTTGAGCTTAGGTTAAGTTAATGGGATGTGTGTTGATATCAGCCGAAGACCATTCAACCATAATTCAGGCGAGCAGGATCAGAAGTGGGAATATGTGTAAATCACACTCTGAATGAGTTGCGCGAGAGAACGTAAATCTTTTGTTTTAAGCGGTTTGACAATAAGGATAAGCGCAAGGTAAGTACCATTTGATTAGCTGTCGGTACTATAATTTTGTGCACTGTGTAAAACAATGAGTACGATACACGCCGGAGATCACTTCCGGCGCTGTGTAACTACGACATAGTGCTGTATTATAGGTAAAATATTATATAAATACTGTTTGGTTTCTCGCACAAACCTATCGTTTCATGTGTTGGGACATCAATGTGTCGTTACGAGCCGAAGGGTTTAATTTGGATTTTTCTGTGCATGTTTTTTTACTCTCATAGATTTTGTTAACATTGCCATGCATTATACGACTGATAGCCTGCACCACGGTGATTAGGGCTGAACGATTTTGGAAAATAATCTAATTGCGATTTTTTTTTACCAAGATTGCGATTTAATATGCAATTATTTTTTTAAAGCTCTTTATGTTCTGTATTATTCAACAAAGACAAGCTATAAATCATTGTATAGTATGACCAACACAAAATTATAGATAGATTAAATATAAATGTTCTTTTCTGTAGGCCAGGCCTATATGTTACGATGAAATTAGGTGAATGAATGAATTGATATGAATGACATTTTTAACAACTAAAATCACAGTAGTATATTGACTGATTTGTTGAACTTCCAACCTAATAATTATGTTTAAATAAGCCTGGTGTAAACATTAATATGAAAGTCAGTAACAAATCACACAAACTAAAGTAGAAATATAAAAACAAATCTGTTGCTTTACCACACTACTTTAGGTAATTCAAAGTCACTGTAATAAACATGTGCACTGCACTTTTTAAACACTGTCTGTTAACTTTAGACCAGTGGTTCTCAAACTTTTTTGGTCGCGCCCCCCTTTAAACCTATAAAAAAATTACCCAACCATATTTCACTAAACATTATGAAAAATGTATACTTTAATTAAAAAAACCTACAGGGAAAAATACACCTGCATCACTTGAAACATTGAACAATAGCATAGAGAGAATAACATTATTATTATTCTCTCTGTTATTTATTTATTTTTTGTGGGTTTCATGCTGTCCGCTAAGGCATAGGACACACACAGGCTTTCCTCCTCACCAACAACATTAAACACCATCCCTACACCGGACGCGAGCGGCAAAATACAGTATAATCAGTATAATACAGTCTGACGCTGTGGACACTGACTGAGAACCGACATTAAAACTGCTGTCTTGCTTCTATATGACATACTGACACAAAGTTTTAAAAATGATTTGCAACAGTCGCTTGTCGCGTCCAGTGCGATGCGACAACTGTAGCGTCCGGTATAAACCACGGTGAGTGAAGCCGAGAGCAAGATATGCCTCGTCATATTTTCTGCATTTAGCTTTTGAATGACCAGCATCTGTCTGGGTCTGTGCGACTTCATCTATGGATTTTCTCTTCCCTTTCAAAAACCGATCCATCTCCCATTCTAGGTTACGTTCTTTGGCTGTTTACCTTTTTTATTTCTTTTCTTTTTCTGCTGATGGACCGCGCTCGACTTGAAGCAGCGCTGCACCCGATGGGTGTGTGATCAAAGTACTGCGAGAGCTATAATAGAGAGCGGACGTCTCCTTATGCTTTCTCTCACCATACTTTGATGTCATACACCGATCGATCTTCAAGTCGAACACCCCTCTTTACTCTCGCGAGTCACGTGACCGTGTAATCGCAGCCTACGATATTCTCACAATGCAATAATGTTTCAGACCTGGTTTGAGTTAAAAATCATCATGTGTGTTCTACTGAATAAATAAAGTCACCTACATCTTGGATGCCTGGGGGTAAGCAGATAAACATCATTGTCATTTTGGGTGGGATACTATCCCCCGCGTGCTTGGTGGCGGAACATGGACCGGGTACTACGCCAGACACGACACCGCGCGTCGCAACGGGTTGAGGTCTGTCGAGTGTCTACACAGGACATTTGAAATCCGTTTGTCCGACATCATAAATAGGAGAGGCAGTTTACGTAGCGGGGATTTGTCATGTCGTTGAGCGATCCACCATCACTGATTATGAATGAGTTTTATAGTAATTTATCAGTGCGCTGATCGCGTTTCCGGTAGACGGAGTGTATTTACGTTTAGGTAGAATACTCTTGTTTAAATGTATTATTCTGTGATATAATAGTAGTGTTTGCAGGATGGTAGCCTGCGGAAGTGCTGAAAATAAACACGAGCTGAGGTTAAATCGGGTTGTGGATGAGGTGAGACAGTGCTGGGCTGCCCAGGACGGTTTTGAAAACCATTTCAAACTCTTTCAGACTCTTATATGCATGCACGTTTTAAGGAGCTTTAATCACCTTTTTGGTCACTTCAGGTCAAGAGAAAAAGTGACGGAAGCAGCAGTTGTGAGTGGTGTGGCCAACCCTAGCCCCGCCCCTGCGTTAATGCGCTAATTTTGAAACGCGTTAAACTGGAAAAAATCAATAATAGCGTGTATTTTGAGCCACTATAAATAAAAAATATATGATATATATTATATATATATTATATTATATCTATATATATATAATATAGATATATCTATATTAAACACCGCGCCACCGGCGTAGTTGCGGTACCAAATACCCAACGTGGTGGTAAACATCTGCACCGTCACAGCCCTAACTGCTACAACCTGCTAACTGCAAATGATAGAGCTTGGGAATAGCCAGGAAATTTTAAATAACTATGACGGAATCGGTCTGAAAGATTAAAGTCATATACACCTAGGATGCCTGAGTAAAACAGCCTAATTTTCATTTTTGGGTGAACTAACCCTTTAAATCATTTTACTATAATGTTTTATTTATTAACATTATTTAAAGGGGTCATATGATGCTGCAAAAAAAAACATTATTTTGTGTAATGAAATGTGTTTATGCGGTTTAAGGGTAAAAAAAACACATTATTTTCCACACACTGTACATTATTGTTTATCCTCTATGCCCCGCCTTTCTGAAACGCATCGATTTTACCAAAGCTCATCGGTCTGAAAAGTGAGGTGTGCTCTTATTGGCCAGCTATCCAGTGAGTTGTGAATGGCCGAATACCTCAAGCATGTGACGGAATGTTACGCCCCTACCATACTGTGATGCCCTGTAATGTCGGAACGATGATTCAAAAACATGAAAACCCATTATAAACGAGGCATTCGTTGCATCCAGTGGGGACATAATTATGGATTATAATGACTTGTACTGTGTTTTTATGTGTTGCGTTGCATCACGCGCATTAACGTAAAACCATGTCTGCATTTGTGATCAGCGAAACAACAAACAACAAGCGCTACTCTACACTGCCCAAAAAAACTCGCTTTAAATATATACAATATAAAAACTCTTTAAATATAAAAAACGTACTAACAGTCTGTGAGTCAGAACAGCCAGCATTGTAGTCTATCTACTCTTCCAGGATCAGGAAGCAGTCCTCCATAAAACGTGCTGCACACAAATTAATATTTCGGTTGAAGTGTTCTGGAACAGTTTTGTAAATACAAATTAACCACTGATTTCTACTCGTGTCCATTTTTGGAAGGCCAAACAAAGTTGTTTCGCTTTCACAAAGAAAAACACAGCGTCACACACGGCGAGCTAGAGTGAGCAGAGGCCGGAGGATAAAGTGAGGAAATACGGCCGGCGGGCTGAGTGAGCAGGGAGGCGGAATTAAACGAAGGAGCGGCGGAAGCTTGCGGCAACCACATGCGACGGACCCCGGGCTGGTACTTGCTTGTCCACGTGAAAGCCGATCCGGCGATCCACAGAGCGAAGTTGTATTTCCTCAGCAACCAGCACGGATCCAGCTCCAGGCATGACGAAGCATATTGTCCTCTTTTGGAAGCCAAACAAAGTAGTTTCGCTTTCCCAACAAAACACACAGCATCTCCACAAAATGGCGACAGCGGCAACAATACTACAGAGAGAATAAAAGTTAAGCCTTCTTTCTTTGGGTGAACATTTGGGCGGCGTTATGCACATCTTCCCACACAGTGACGTAGACATGTGGGGGCGTGTTAGAACGAGCCGTTTTAGGTAGGTGTGGCTGACTTAACTTTTATAAAGAATATCTCTTTGGATTTGGACTTTAGTCTTTGCAACTTTACAGATCTAATTAATGCACCAAGAGCTTGTAACACTCCAAAGAGAAAATAAAAATTTAAATCGCATCATATGACCCCTTTAACTTACATCAGTTAACATGAACTAAAAATGATCAGTATTTCTACAGCATTTATTTATCTTTATTAATGTCAATCTCAACATTTACTAATACATTAAGGTCAAACATTTTATGTCAACTTGTTAACATGTTGCACTGTTAACTGTTAACAAACATTAACATTTTTATTAATATTAACAAAGGTTAATACATGCTATAAAAATATATTGTTCATTGTTAGTTCAATAGTGTTGACTAGTGTTATTAAATTAAACCTTATTGTAAAGTATTATTGTGTTAAAAGTTTTGTGAGAGATTTTATGCAACTCCTGTCAGTATGGAATTGTGATACTGATCTAGAGTAACACAAAACTTGCATGAATCCTGTTATGACTGTTCAGACTGAGGTTGCATTGCAAGACCTGTATCGGATTTAAGACCACATATGGAAGTGACCCAAATTAGAAATGAAAAATAAGATTCAGTGTAGTTTTTGCTGTTCACACTGCTATGAAAAAACAGATCACATAAGCAAACAAAAAACAGAATGTGGGCTACTTTTGTCTGGATTCTGAGCAAAGCATAGTTTTAAGCCATGACAAGACATTTGGGTTTGAAATATGGTATTTGAATTGGAAAAGGTCACTTCCGCTATTCTGGGAGCTGAATCTGGATGGAGGATGGTCTGATCGTTTAAATAAAGTAGTTTCAGACAGGGAAGGTAGAGTGCAAATCCTCCCCAAATGCTGATATTAATGCCCTGCTCGCTTTCTCCCACAGCCTCTGATCACGGTCTTTTAATTTCCTGGGTTTACCTCTTAAAGGTTAATATCTGCCTGAGAGCACTGGCTGCCTCAGAGCTCTCAGAAAAAAATCAAATCATCGATTTCGCTCATGCTAGTATGATTTTATGACCACTAGGACTCTGTGAATAATTTTGCAAGTAAAATCTCACATGTGCGCGTTCGCTTCTCCATTTTCTGTTCGACTGGTAAGATTAAAGAGCGGTTTGTGTGGAAAGTTGTTAGGACGGTCTGATCACTAATGTGTCAAGGTGCTGTAATGCAGGATTTGTGAAGGTTTTTAAAGCACTGTGTTCATGCACTAGCTCATGTTTGATCTCTCTTGTTCTGTGAGCCAGTTTATCCCTCAATAACTTGTTAAAATGGTGCTCATGTGTGTGATCAGATGCCTCTACTCAACCCCACTGAGATGCATTCACTTACATTTTTTTGTGTGTCATACGGTTTTTCTTTCTTTTTTTTCCCCCACTCACTGCAATTTGAAATTCAGTTTTTGTTGGCTTTCAGGGCAAAGATGATTTGAGTTGGACTAATATGGTGTGTGTTTTGATCCCAGTTTCACAGTGACCCAGTGCTTGCGGTCAATGCGTGCTATGAGGGGGATGTGGTCATCGTATGCCCTGGCCTTTACAGCATCACCAGCTCTATCAGTATCGTTGACTCCATAGAGGTTGAAGGTAATCACATGATTCACCATGTGCATGTCTGTCTGAACTGACAATTGTTGACATTGGTGTCATAGGATTCATAACACTTTGTGCCTAAAATGATGTTAAGGTTTAAAGTGTCATGGAACCCCCTGTTTCAGCACTGGTCTTTAACACCTTAGATTTGAAGAAGAGTGTGTAAAGCTGTGGAGAAGTGGGCATGAAGAGGGGAGAAAACAACCAATAACACAGACCTACAACACAGTCGTTATACAGACAAATTAATATTAAAATGTTTAAAACAGAAAGAATTAAGGCATAGTTACTTTTTGTTTACTCTTCTTTGAATTTGTGGTCTATATCATTGTTTGCTGTGCATCACAATAATCCACTGTGTCATCGCGTTCATGATCAGATGTATCGCTGTATTAGCACCCTTATTTGCGCATATTTTAAGAAGACATGATGTGTGTGCTTTCACGGTGCTGGTTCATGTTTGGCGCATGAGAGAATATAAAAGGTTCACAAAAACTTGAAACACGCTTGCTCTAGTCTGGATATGAACTACGATCCACACAGTGAGTGTTGTTAAACTCATTACAGCGTTCGGTGCAAAAACTGCTCTCATGTGCGCTCCATGCATTGTTACATATTAAATATTGTTACGGTCATGTTTACAGAGATGAAATAACAGCATGAAGATCTTTCATGAGATTTGAATTATTCACTGTAATCCAACCTCATGCATAATACAGTGTACTGATTGGATCATAAGAATTCATTCTCATGAATAATACTGAGAAAAGCTCAGAAAACTGATGACGTTGTAGACGCGTACTCTCCAGCCACTCCAGCACATCATCACTCCAAATTAACGCATATACGTCTATTTTTGTGATGTTGGTTCAACTTTGCTCCTTGAACTGGAAGAACGAAATGGCTCCAAAAAAATTAAAAATTACCATTTTCCCCTTAGAAATAGACAAAATGAGTGCTATTGTTGTTTTCATTGATGTGCAAACTGTACAAATATGTTAACATCTAAAAAAAAGTTTCATGAGGGTTTCATGACCCTTTAAATTGACATTCATTGGTTTCCATGCAGTTTGCCAAAAATCATTTTGAAAAACAAAAAAGAGTCAGGTAAAAAACTGAAGACTATATAAAATATCAAATATATGGTAAATTTAAGACAGCCTGGTCTTGTAAATTATCCAAGGATAATTCTGTTTCATCTATTTGAATTTCAGTACATTTTTTTGGAGATCAATTGCTAGTCTGTCGCAGCACTAAGAAAATATGTGAGAAACACATTTTACCCTCACAGGAGTTTCAGAACAACAAAGGCAGAGGCTGTTTACATTGTGTAAATAGCAATAAATACAATTCACATTAATTTTACCATTAATACTAATTGTAGTCATTTGCAGTCACATTCTGTCATTCATTGTAGTCATGTGCGAATAGACAAGTGGCTATAAAAACAACAAAAACAAAGGAATGCTTTTATTTTGTGTCTGTGCATCTAATTTTGCAGTGTCCATTTGACCCCCTAACACAAACGGAGTAGCCTTTTTATTAACACAGCAGGAAGGTTAAAATTTAAAATTCTGTTTACTCAATTTTATGTTGTACCAGATCAGTATGACTTTTTGTTTTCTCTGAAAAATGAAAATGAGTCTCCAAAATAATTAAAAAAAAGTGTCAAGTAATTCTTATGACTCACCTCAAATATTACAAATCAATATGATTTGCCTTGTGTTAGGAGGACATTGACAATGGAAAAAAAACAATTTATGGATGAACTATCCCTTTTAAAGTTAATGACATATAGGGCCCTATTTTAACGATCTAAGCGCAAGGTCTAAAGCGCACGGCGCAGGTGCACTTAGAGCGTGTACGAATCCACTTTTGCTAGTTTAACGATGGGAAAAATGGTTGGCGTGCCTGGCACATGGTCTAAAAGGGTTGCCCCTATTCCCTATTCTCTTAATGAATAATGGGTGTGTTTTGGGCATAACGTGCAATAAACCAATCAGAGTATCATCTCACATTCCCTTTAAGAGCCAGTTGCGCTCGCGCCATGGCGAAGAGCTTTATGCTGAAGATTTGCCAAGACGCAAAAGACAGGAAGGTTCAGAGACTAACGGATAGCTTAGTGCGGAGCAAAATCGGTAGCCCTAAATTCTGATCATTGCAAGACTATAGGCATTTTTATATTTATGTCAGGACCACTATTGTCAAAATGATAGATACTTAGCATAAAGTGTGGTTTGGCGGTATGGTTCTCCTGGGCAAAAACCTCCTGCCCATCAGCAGCCTGTACATGAATGAGCAGGAGAGAGCAATAATAACCTCCCTCGGGTTAACCGACAGAACAAGGATTATATACATTATGTATTAATGGATATTTAAGTGTAACCCTTTATTCAAGATAAAGGAGTCTGATTAGCAAGGAATATCAGAAAGCCAAGTCTTGACTGGCGAAAGGAGGAACTGGTAATTTGCTCCTGAGCAAGCTGAAAAGCTGCAGAATAATACTGAATAGAGCTTTTATAGGAATGCCACGATAGGTGTCGTATTCCTAGTATGTGATCAGATGAGAATCAGGGAGCAAGCTTCCCAAACGACCTGCCAGAACTAACGCTAACGCTTAATTTCTGTCAGGACCACTATCGTCAAAATGATAGATACTTAGCATACAGTTTGAATTGGCAGTATGGTTCTGTTCTGGGCAAAAAAAACTTCCTGCCCATCCATGCAGCCTGTCATGAATGAGCAGGGAGAGCAGCAATAATAACCCCCCCTACACAAACGATAGGCCCAGACCCCCAGACACAACAATAGGCCAGAACCGCCCAAACCACAACCGATGGCATTCTGAAAGAAGAATATCCTTCAGGAATAACAGAGACTGGGTCAGCAGCAACTTACAGGAGAAGGCAGCGCAGGGGTGCTCTTCTTTATAAGCAGCTAAGAGCAGCAAGCCCCTTACCGGAGGAGAGTAGCAGCGAAGGAGTGCTCTTCTTTATAAGCAGCTAAGAAGAGCAGCAAGCCCCTTTAATGCAATACCTGAAAAAGATGCAGAAAACCCACTAGAATTGGCAGCCTAGTTTGCAGCAAACATAGCGTACTGCAGCCATAGAAGCGAGCAATGAACGGATCAGAGATTGCAGATTCTACCTGGCCTAAGGCCGTCTCCCATTGACATTTGTGCTCGTTGTGTTACGTGTCCTCAATCTGACAACCCGCGTGAGCATAGACAAAAATCCTTACCAATACACTAGATAGCTTTGCAACAAGTATGTTGCTTGCTTAAATCACAGCATGTTGCAGTAGTCAGGAACTTAAGGAAATAACATTCCCAATACTAGATGAGCCATAAGCAGCAAGCATATTTCAAGAACAATCGGATGGCCTAAACCACAGCTTAAACATTAGCTTCTTGCTGCTGCAAGTTTACCCGGATACCAGTACTTGCAGTAACAACCAATAGCTTAAAGCAACAAGCAAGTCTAGCGACAAACATGATACTGAACACTAGATAAGCCCTAACAAGCAAGCAAAACCCCAATACCCTAATAGCTTTAAAGCAAAGACCTTCTGAAATAGCATAGACTGGGGCAGCATGCCCTTTAAGAAGAGAAGCAGTGAAGGGGTGCTCTTCTTTAATATGCAGCTGAGAAGAGCAGCATGCCCCTTTAATGCAGTACAGCATATGATCAATACCCGAAGTTTAGGCAACAGCAAGTTGCCCTATCCAGATAATCGTTAGCATTAATAACACCTTTAGTAGCAAAATCTACATACTACAAGTATCAAGCACATTACCGATACACTGTATAGCTTTAAGCAACAGCATATCACAGACTTAAACACAGCTTGATGGAAATAATCATACATATAGGATGTGTTTAATGAAACAGCAAGCCTGTTTCATATCAGACAGTCTTAAACAGATTTAAAAACAAGCCTCAGCTGTGGTAAGTTTAACTGGGTAACTTTAATGTTACCAGTGTGTCAAAGTACAAACAATAAGCCTAAAGCTACGGTGTGCCTAGCAAACCAACATATTACTGAACAGCTAGCCTTAAACAACGAGCAATATTTGACAATAGCATATTTGCCAACATAGCGTTAAGCAATGAGAATGAAATAAGAAACTTAGCAGGAAATGTTGCTTAATAATATATTTATGGGGGAAGCATCACCCCAAGCTCAGCAAGTGAGGAACCAGAGGAAAACGACTGTAGTTTTTATTTTTAAAGCGCTGCTTGTACTTGCTTAGAATAATTGGACTATATTTAAATCCTTTGTGTTCATTTGAGCGCTCAGTCGTAACCTTCCAATCACCACCGAAGTGATTTTATTTAATTTTTTTATAAATGAACATAGCTTGATCTCAGCCAGTTAATCATGTATTTAATCAACACATCATATCACCCTAATTTCTCATACTCATATGCTCACATTACTCAGCGTGAGCACATGTTCAAGCGGATCAGAAATTATGAATCTAATAAATGGCAGTCCAGCAGGGGAAGCATACAATGTGGAAATACTTCGAATGACTGTCATTGATATTACATTCTTATATGTATAGAAGCCATTAGGAGCGATAAACGCGTGTTTCTGACGCAGCTGAAATCAACCGCACACTCACACAGCTAATGAAAACATCAACCTTAGAAATAAACAACCGTAACACTGAGATTATGCCGCTGAATACAGCGAACTCCAGTTGAAATGCATACATGAGAATGCGTGTTTCATTTAAACTTGTTCTTATGGCCTTAACTATCGGCGTGTCTTCAGAGCGATTACATGCTCTAGACTACGTGTTGCTCCAGCTGTATGAACACAGATGCGTAAATGCTGCTGCAAATATGCTTTTTTCAATTAGCAGACCAGGTAATATACACAGCGATATGGATTAAAACAGCATTCACTTATCTTAGATGTGGATTTCAGATGTTCTGAAACGCGCTGCAACAGTTTGATTTGCGAGCAGCGATGCTTAATTTGCTCCTGAGCAAGCTGAAAGCTGCAGAATAATACTGAATAGACCTTATATAAGAATGTCGTGATAGGCGTTGTATTCCTATAGGTAGACGTGGATCATCAGCTGATGCAAGCTTGACTCATGTGACCTGCCAGAACTAACGCTAATGCTTAATTTATGTAGCCTACACAATAATAATCGTTTACATTGTAATCCTTTAATTTTTAATATTTGGCATGTTTGTGTGCTGCTGCTGTGTGTGTAATAAGCAGAGTGTACGCACGTTGTGCACCCGCCAATACTAACGCGCTCTTTTAAAAAAAACAAAAAAACACTGCACCATTGACACCAGGTTTTAGTTGGTCAATGGCGCAATAGTTTTCAGTTGCCACAAAATAACAACGCGCCAACAATGCGCCTGAACACACCTCGTTTTCAGACCAGCACTCCCAAAATGAAAACTGCTTCAGGCTGAAACTAGCAAAAAACACTTGAGTCGCGCCTGGCGATGCATGCAAAAAAAACCAGGTGGATGATAGGGCCGTGGTGTTGGGCGTACACAAAGTTATGTAATCAGATTATTTTTTCAAGTAACTAGTAGGGATGCTCCGATCTGCCTTTTTCGCCTCCGATACCGATTCCGATACCTAGGGTTCGGTATTGGCCGATACCGATCCAATACCAGTTAAGTTTTTTTCCCTCATTTAAATAAACTTAGAATTTATATATCTCTGTGTGTGGAAATTATAATAATTATTTTACAATCTACTAGATACAGACTACTTCATTATAAAGAAAAATTAAATTAACAAATATGAAAAAATATAGGCCTATGTATATTTATAATCTATGACAAATTTATCATAAACTAGGTTAGTGAATAATTCGGCAGCAAAAGTTATTCTAGAAAAAATCAGTGCACAATAATTTTAGAAATCAAAACATTTAGTGAAAAAACTATATTTTGTGGGGAACAAATAAAAGTGTTGCACTAAATGTGGTAAAATGTTACACATTGCTATTTGTATTATTATAAAATCCATTCATTAAAAACGTTCATGAATGTATTTATATATAAGTATGTACTATTAAATTAAAATACATTTATTTTAAATGTATAGCATATTTTTAATAAGAAAACAACATATGATAGATACGATAGGACAAAAATACAGTGCAGCACGAACTGTTTTTATACAGTCAACCCTATACGGACACCTTGGCAATTGAATCGCCATTGTCTAGATATTTTGTTGTTTACTCGCCAGAATTGAAAATACTAATGATATAATATATATCTATATATATATATATATAGATATATATAATATATATCACACAGTGGGTACGGAAAGGATTCAGACCCCCTTAAATGTTTCACTCTGTTATATTGCAGCCATTAGCTAAAATCATTTAAGTACATTTTTTTCTCATTAATGTAACACAGCACCCCATATTGACAGAAATACACAGAATTGTTGACATTTTTGCAGGTTTATTAAAAAAGAAAAACATGAAATATCACATGGTCCTAAGTATTTAGACCCTTTGCTGTGACGCTCATATATTTAACTCGGGTGCTGTCCATTTCTTATGATCATCCTTGAGATGGTTCTACACCTTAATTTGAGTCAAGCTGTGTTTGATTATAATGATTGGGACTTGATTAGGAAAGCCACACACCGGTCTATATAAGACCTTACAGCTCACAGTGCATGTCAGAGCAAATGAGAATCATGAGGTAAAGGAACTGCCTGAAGAGCTCAGAGACGAAATTGTGGCAAGGCACAGATCTGGCAAGGTTACAAAAAAATTTCTGCTGCAACTTAAGGTTCCTAAGAGCACAGTGACCTCCATAATCCATAAATGGAAGACGTTTGGGACGACCAGAACCCTTCTTAGAGCTGGCCGTCCGGCCAAACTGAGCTATCGTGGGGGGTTGAGCCTTGGTGAGAGAGGTAAAGAAGTACCCAAAGATCACTGTGGCTGAGCTTTAGAGATGCAGTCGGGAGATGGGAGAAACTTGTAGAAAGTCAACCATCACTGCAGACCTCCACCAGTCGGGGCTTTATGGCAAATCTCCTCAGTGCAAGACACATGAAAGACCGCATGGAGTTTGCTAAAAAAACACATGAAGGACTCCAAGATTGTGAGAAATAAGATTCTCTTGTCTGATGAGACCAAGATATAACTTTTTGGCCTTAATTCTAAGCGGTATGTGTGGAGAAAACAGGCACTGCTCATCACCTGTCCAATACAGTCCCAACAGTGAAGCATGGTGGTGGCAGATCATGCTGTGGGGGTGTTTTTCAGCTGCAGGGACATGACGACTTGTTGCAATCGAGGGAAAGATGAATGTGGCCAATACAGGGATATCCTGGACGAAAACCTTCTCCAGAGAGTGCTCAGGACCTCAGACTGGGCGAAGGTTTACCTTCCAACAAGACAATGACACTAAGCACACAGCTAAAATAACGAAGGAGTGGCTTCACAACAACTCTGTGACTGTTATTGAATGGCCCAGCCAGAGCCCTGACTTAAACCCATTGAGCATCTCTGGAGAGACCTAAAAAATGGCTGTCCACCAACGTTTACCATCCAACTGACAGAACTGGAGAGGATCTGCAAGGAGGAATGGCAGAGGATCCCCAAATCCAGGTGTGAAAAACTGGTTGCATCTTTCCCAAAAAGACTCATAAAGTGTATTAGATCAAAAGGGTGCTTCTAAATACTGAGCAAAGGGTCTGAATACTTGGACCATGTGATATTTCAGTTTTTCTTGTTTAATAAATCTGCAAAAATGTCAACAATTCTTTGTGTTTTTCTGTCAATATGGGGTGTTGTGTGTACATTAATGAGGAAAAAAAGAACTTAAATGATTTTAGCAAATGACTGCAATATAACAAAGAGGGAAAAATTTAAGGGGGTCTGATTATTTTCCGTACCCACTGTATATATACAGGGGGAAAAAAGTATTAGGTCAGCCACCAATTGTGCAAGTTCTCACACTTAAAAATATGAGAGAGGCCTGTAATTTTCATCATAGGTCTACCTCAACTATGAGAGACAAAATGAGAAAAAAAATTTTTTTTCCCAGAAAATCACCTTGTAGGATTTTTAAAGAATTTATTTGCAAATTATGGTGGAAAAAAAGTATTTGGTCAATAAAAAAATTTCATCTCAATACTTTATATACCCTTTCTTGGCAATGACAGAGGTCAAACATTTTCTGTAAGTCTTCACAAGGTTTTCACACAATGTTGCTGGTATTTTGGCCCATTCCTCCATGCCGATCTCCTCTAGAGCAGTAATGTTTTGGGGCTGTAGCTGGGCAACACGGATTTTCAACTCCCTCAAAAGATTTTCTATGGGGTTGAGATCTAGAGACTGGCTAGGGGGCCACTCCAGGACTTTGAAATGCTTCTTACGAAGCCACTCCTTCGTTTGCCCGGGCGGTGTGTTTGGGATCAATGTCATGCTGAAAGACCCAGCCACGTATAATCTTCAATGCCCTTGCTGATGGAAGAAGGTTTTCACTCAAAATCTCACAATACACAGCCCCATTCATTCTTTCGTTTACACGGATCAGTAGTCCTGGTCCCTTTGCAGAAAAACAGCCACAAAGCATGATGTTTCCACCCCCATGCTTCAAAGTAGGTATGGTGTTCTTTGGATGCAAATCAGCATTCTTTCTCCTCCAAACACAACAAGTTGAGTTTTTACCAAAAAGTTCTCTTTTGGTTTCATCTGACCATATGACAATCTACCAATCCTCTTCTGGATCATCCAAATGCTCTATAGCAAGTCTTCAGAAGGGCTTGGACATGTACTGGCTTAAGCAGGGGGATACGTCTGGCACTGCAGGATTTGAGTCACTGGCGGCGCAGTGTGTTACTGATGGAAGCCTTTGTTACTTTGGTCCCAGCTCACTGCAGGTCATTCACTAGGTCACCCCGTGTGGTTCTGGGATTTTTGCTCAGTTCTTGTGATCATTTTGACCCCATGGTGTGAGATCTTGCGTGGAGCCCCAGTTCGAGGGAGATTATCAGTGGTCTTGTTTGTCTTCCATTTTCTAATAATTGCTCTCACATTTGATTTCTTCACACCAAGCTGCTTAGCTATTGCAGATTCAGTCTTCCCATCCTGGTGCAGGTCTACAATTTTGTTTATGGTGTCCTTTGACAGCTCTTTGGTCTTGGCCATGTGGAGTTTGGAGTGTGACTGTTTGAGGTTTTGGACAGATGTCTTTTATACTGATAAAGAGTTCAAACAGATGCCATTAATACAAGTAACGAGTGGAGGACAGAGGAGCCTCTTAAAGAAGAAGTCACAGGTCTGTGAGAGCCAGAAATCTTGCTTGTTGTAGGTGACCAAATACTTATTTTAACGAGGAATTTACCAATTAATTCTTTAAAAAAACTACAATGTGATTTTCTGGATTTTTTTTCATTTTGTCTCTCATAGTTGAGTTATACCTATGATGAAAATTACAGGCCTCTCTCATCTTTTTAAATTGGGAGAACTTGCACAATTGGTGTCTGACTAAATACTTTTTTCCCCACTGCATATATACAGTGGGTACGGAAAGTATACACACCCCCTTAAATTTTTCACTCTTTTTTATATTGCAGCCATTTGCTAAAATCATTAAGTTATTTTTTTTCCTCATTAATATACACACAGCACCCCCATATGACAGAAAAAAACAGAATTTTTGACATTTTTGCAGATTTATAAAAAAGGAAAACTGAAATATCACATGGTCCTAAAGTATTCAGACCCTTTGCGCTCAGTATTTAGTAGAAGCACACTTTTGATCTAATACAGCCATGCGTCTTTTTGGGAAAGATGCAACAAGTTTTCACACCTGGATTTGGGGATCCTCTGCCATTCCTCCTTGCAGGTCCTCTCCAGTTCTGTCAGGTTGGATGGTAAACGTTGGTGGACAGCCATTTTTAGGTCTCTCTAGAGATGCTCAATTGGGTTTAAGTCAGGGCTCTGGCTGGGACATTCAAGAACAGTCACAGAGTTGTTGTGAAGCCACTCCTTCGTTATTTAGCTGTGTGCTTAGGGTCATTGTCATGTTGGAAGGTGAAACTTGGCCCAGTCTGAGGTCCTGAGCACTCTGGTTTCGTCCAGGATATTCCTGTACTTGGCCGCATTAATCTTTCCCTCGATTGCAACCAGTCGTCCTGTCCTGCAGCTGAAAAACACCCACAGCATGATGCTGCCACCACCATGCTTCACTGTTGGGACTGTATTGGACATGTTCTCCACACATACCACTTAGAATCGAGGGAAAAAAGTTCTATCTTGCTCTCATCAGACCAGAGAATCTTATTTATCACCATCTTGGAGTCCTTCAGGTGTTTTTTTTAGCAAACTCCATGCGGGCTTTTAATGTGTCTTGCACTGAGGAGAGGCTTCCGTCGGGCCTCTCTGCCATAAAGCCCCGACTTGTGGAGGGCTTCAGTGATGGTTGACTTTCTACAACTTCTCCCATCTCCCGACTGCATCTCTGGAGCTCAACCACAGTGATCTTTGGGTTCTTCTTTACATCTCTCACCAAGGCTCTTCTCCCCGATAGCTCAGTTTGGCCGGACAGCTCTAGGAAGGGTTCTGGTCGTCCCAAACGTTTTCCATTTAAGGATTATGGAGGCCCCTGTGCTCTTAGGAAACTTAAGTGCAGCAGAAATTTTTTGTAACCTTGGCCAGACCTGTGCCTTTCCACAATTCTGTCTCTGAGCTCTTCAGGCAGTCCTTTGACCTCATGATTCTCATTTGCTCTGAACATGCACTGTGAGCTATTAGGTCTTATATAGACAGGTGTGTGGCATTCATAATCAAGTCCAATCAGTATAATCAAAAACAGCTGGACTCAAATGAAGGTGTAGAACCATCTCAAGGATGCTCAGAAGAAATGGACAGCACCTGAGTTAATATATGAGTGTCACCGAAAGGTTGAATACTTAGGACCATGTTGTATTTCAGTTTTTCTTTTTTAATAAATCTGAAATATCAACAATCTGTGTTTTTATGTCCATATGGGGGTGTTGGGGCTGTGTGTACATTAATGAGGGGAAAAATTTAACTTAAATGATTTTAGCAAATGGTGCAATATAACAAAGAGTGAAAAAACTGAAGGGGGTCTGAATACTTTCCGTAACCACTGTATATATATATATATATATAAGTTATGCCATTTTACAAACATATATAATGTTTGAAAAATGGTACAGCTTTTTAAATATCTAAAAGTACACCCTTAATATCAGTCAGTCAAGCATTATAACATGATAATCAAGTATTATTTAATAATAGAAGTTTATTAATTAGAATTAAAACTTGGTAACCATGAACTTAGGACTGGTGCTGGTGCTTTTTTGGTCATTCAGTGTTCCTGTAAAAAAAAAAACGAACAATAACACTGATAAGATATTATTATTATTATACGAATTCTACTAATAAGAACAATATAAAAACGCACTAAGGATTAATGAGATACTGGATTCATGAATATTAATCAGTTTGTGTGCGTTCGCTCGAACTGACTTGCTGAAATCAAAACAGGGACGATAAAAGGTGAGCACCAGCCAATGAGATTGTAGTTTGCGCATTAGTTCCGCCCACTAACGGAGAAAGCGGTAGTTCTTAAAAGCTGAAGAATTCCAAAGGAACTCTGTTATTTTTACAGGAAAATACAACAAAGTATATCGTTTACATGTAGCGCATCAATTCTGCATGTTATGTAAGACTCTCGCTCTTTGCTCATGTGAGAGAAAGCGACGGCGAGTCGTGTGCCTTCACTCTAGAAACACATTACCCCAAATACACAAACACAGGTGCGCTGAGCATCCATTGAGATGAAATGATAAATACCACAGATCGCTTGACGTAGAGTGAAACTCTGAAGCGCTCAGTCAAAGTGTTCTGCGAGTGAAAATATATCTGTGCTAAACATATACTCAGCCTCCAACTCACACACTGGCGAGTAAAATCTGAGAATTGATTAGCCATTGGCTAATATTAGACATCATTTAGTCGCCCAGAGTGAAGATTTAGTCGCAATGTAGAGGGTTGACAGTCTATGAGCACGAAGCGCTTACAATGTGCGCACATTGTAAGCGCTTCGTGTTAAAAAGTGCAAAGCACAAAGGGAAGAGAAATTGATGCGTAGTGTATTATCTGTGCAACAGTTATTGAGCCTTTTTTTTAACAGTTTTAAATTTCAGTTACTGTCCACGTTAAAAACTATTTATAGTCTTTTCTACGCCCGTGTTTTGTTCTCACAGACATCCGGTAGCAAGTAACAAAACATTAAAATCCGGCAAGAAAATAAATTCCTTTTTGCAAAATCATAGACATGTATTTACAAATCAAGTATAATGGGAACACAGAATGATCTTGGAGAGAGCTTTACCGCGCTGACTGCTGTAACCGAACGCGACCAGGGTTTAACCTTTAAAGGCTGAACGAGTGACTGACAGCCACAGCGGAGAAAAGAGTTTGTCTGAACTTTAATGTAAGGACTTAATTATTCATATGTAGCTCACATTAAGCTATCGTATGGCTTCAGAAGTAACACAGAATAATTCGCACAATGGAAAAAAATAAAAAATTTGGATCGGCTCTCTCTGACCAATACCCGATCCGAGAAAAATGGCACTATCGGAGCTGATACCTGATATGAATATCGGATCGGCGCATCCCTAGTAACTAGTAGTAATGCATTGCTTTTAAATTTACATTGAAATATGAGATACTTTTTTCAAATAAGTAATGTAAGTTACTTTGTTTTCCCATTTATTCACTGACCCCTCTCCTGTCCTGTGTCGAGAAATTGGGAGTGAGGTGCAGAGGCAGAGACACTTCCTTAATTTCACTTTTGGTGTGAAAGGGCCTTTACAGTTGCCAAAAATATAACCTTTGGATTTTTGTTAAAAATAAATAAGCAAGCCCAGCTCGGGTGACAAAAAGTAACACAAAAGTAGCGTAATGCATTACTTTGCATAGAAAGTAACTAAGCAACACAGTTAAGTTTTTATGGAGTAATGCAATATTGTAATGTATTACTTTTAAAAGTAGCTTTCCACAAAACTACTGACATTAGTGGTGTTTAAATGAATTGCCTAGTTTTAGCTGTAGTGATGTAGAGACATTGACCTTTATCATCCGATTGATTTGGAAAGTACTTTCTTTCTTTCTTTTTTTTTTTTTTTTTTTTCTTCATCCACCTCATCTAAACACAGGGAAAATCACCTGTATTTGTACTATTATTTTCCCTTTAATAGCTTTGGATACAGCATGCTTCATAACACGAAGTCAATAGTCTGGCACCGGGCCTTGTTTGTCAAAATGGTTCCCTGGACGTGTATAAAACGAACACCGCAGTTGGCGTGTGATATTAGAAAGCCTGCTGAGGTAATTGAGTTCGATGTCGCAATAACCACCTTTCAATGATGGGGGGCGGAAATTAATGCATGAGAAATGTGGAGGCAGGCGAGCAGAGAGAGCACGGGGTCAGGGTCAAGTCTCTTTATGCAAATGGACGACCTGCAAAGTCAGATAGTGATGAAGTCAAATGAGGAAGAGGAAAGAAGGCCTGGAGGACGCTGTTTAAATATGGAGGTTTTGTGTGCTTGGCAGTCCCTCCTGCAGCGTCAGGGAAGCCCTGAAAGAGGAGATAACGCACAGGCGGCTGCTGGCTCTACTACAGGAGAAGAGCAACTCAATTAGACCACTGCCAGATTACCATAAAATAACTCTGCTCCCCGCGCTAAAGGTCTTTGATATTTAGCGAAAACGTCACACATGCCTCTGTCTCAGGCTATGGCTTTATTGCCAAGATTATTTGAAGGAGCTCTAAATAGTTTTGTATGTTTTTAAAAGTGATTGAGTCATTGAGACCTAAATCGGTGTTGCATTTTGGAGTGCAGGAAGTACGGTCTGTGATTCACTGTTTTTCCAATTCAAAATATCCCACTGCTGTCAATTACGGAGAGATCTTCCAGCAAATCAACTGTTGTTACCTGCAGACGTAGAAGTGAGGATGGTGCTGTGACCTTATTGGTCTATATTCAGCCTTTGGCATTTGAAAGAAGTGTGTGAGAGCTGACCAGGGTGCTCAAGTTCATCTAGGCATTGTTAGAAATGTCTGGGAGAAACCTGCTTCAGGACCATCTGTCAAAGAGCAGTGTGTAATGAAGCCGGGCTGTCAAACTCTGCGGCTTTGAACCGCTGCTCTCGCTGACCTGCCACCACTATCTCAAACTGAGATGGTGCCAAGCTGACCTCTCAGTCATCAGTTTGCCGGCTGCTATAAACTCAACACGCTTGTTGATGGTCATTTAGCCACATTGTTACTTGGAAACCATGCGTCTAGACTGAGAGACGGTCTAATTTCCATAGAGAATTAGGTCCTTTATGGAGAGGCTTTTTCTATAATGAGATGATGTTTGCTGGATGGTAGGCCTAGTGGTAAATGACAGTGATCCATCAGGGTTAAGGGCCTGTCAATTTCCCTTCAGCGTTTTTTGTCATGCAGGTTCAGAAAATGTTTTATTCAAAGAGTGCAATTTTAACGGGTTCTTGTTACTGGCGAAACTATGCTATCGGCGGCCTGTTTTATAACAAGGTTATTTTAGAGTTTTTGTGTTATTTAAAAGAGGCATAAACAACCTTAAGCGTCCATGCAGAGATTATTTTAGCTTATTTTATTGTATTTTATTTTGTCAAAACATTTTTTTTTTTTTTGCTTTTTGTAAGTTGCTTTAGATAAAAAGGGTAAGGGTTGGACATAAAATTACTTTTTCTAGAGCCATTTCTCTCCTGTCTTCCCTCAGGATACGGTTTGCCGGACGAGGTGGTGATCGAGAAGCGTAACAAGGGCGATGCATTTGTGGAGTCAACAGGAGCAAACGTCAAACTCTCGAATCTAAAGTTCATACAGCGCGATGCCATTGAAGGCATCTTGTGTGAGTTTCAAAGAAAATTGTCCTGCCTCTTTTCCCCCTTTCCAGCTGTTTGTCGAAGAGTCTTGAGGGACTGCTGCTGTTCAATGGACAGCAGTATATTAAACAGAGACCTGACATGCACTTTTTGCTCAGACATTCATTTGGCCTCTACAGCAATACAGTAACAGGAGAGTCATCTTATGTTTTTCTTGTCATTTCATTGGTGAGCCCTGCTGGTATGCCTAGCCTAGGGAGCCTTTAAATCTGTATCCCTGTGTGTGGCGGCTACACTAAAAGTTTGCTTCCTGTGGGATTTCTGATCTGGTCAGAATAACAGGCTTGTTTATTGTCTACTGAATGTCCTGCTTGCTTCCAAAACAATATGTTCCCTATTGTATTATGACCAGACAATATAGATAAGAGAAAAAAAATGACACTATTTTCCAGATTTTTTTTTTCTTTTTTTAAATCACCGTTTAATCACCATTTTGACCAGTCATTGTAACTAAATTATTTCCTTATTTGAAAGAGATTTTATATTTTTATTCAGCAAGGATGCATTAAAGTGTTAGTTCACCCAAAAATGAAAATTAGCCTGTGTTTTACTCGCCCTCAAAGCATCTTAGGTGTATGTGACTTTCTTCTTTCAGACGAATCCAATCGGAGTTATATAAAAAATTGTCCTGGCCCCCCCAAGCCTTTCAATGGGGCTAAGCAGGTTTTGGTTGTCTACAGTTCAGAAGACGTGAAATAAACGTGTGGATCGTAATTAAAATAGTCCCTCACAGCCTCGGGGGCGGGACTAAAGACCTTCTGTAGCGAATCCATGCATTTATGTATGATAAATATCCATATTTCAGGCGTAATAAACACTTTTTTTCTCACTTGCGCTGATTTTGGTACGTGGAAGACATGCAGACGGATGACGTAGGATATGCTTTGTGCGCGCGCCTCTGAGAAATGCAGGAGCAAAGGAAACAAAATTTCCTTACTTTAGCAAAGGAAAACCAGTCTCCTCTTAGCTTATATCGAAATCCTCCGACATTCTTCTTTAAAAATCCTTGTTTTGTACTTCTAATTCGTGAACAGTGTTTTGTTTTGTCTCCGCGTTCGTCACTAATCACGCAACGCGTGTGACAGTCAGCAGAAGTGAGAAAAAAGTGTTTATTACGTTTGAAATATGGATATTTATCTTACAAAAATGCATGGATTCGCTAGAGGAGGCCTTTAATCACACCCCGGAGCCGTGTGAGGGACGTTTTATTATGGATGCACGCACTTTATTTCATGTCTTCTGAACTGTTGACAACCAACACCCGCTTACCCCCATTGAAAGGCTTGGAGGGGCCAGGACAGTTTTTAATAACACGAGGGATGCGTCTGAAAGAAGAAAGTCACATACACCTAGGATGCTTTGAGGGTGAGTAAAACACAGGCTAATTTTCATTTTTGGGTGAGCTAACCCTTTAAATTGTTTATAAGGGGCAGTAGAGACTTTTACATTGTTACAAAATTATTTATGATTGCTTTTATTTTTATCTTTATTCAGGAAAAAAATGCATCCTGGTTTTCACAAAAATAAGCCGCACAACTATTTACAACATTGATAAAATCAAGAAAGGTTCCCTGACTAAATCGGCATATAGGATGATTTCTGAAGGATCATGTGACTCGAGTAATGGCTGCTGATAATTCAGCTTTGCCATTGCAGAAGCTTATCACAAAACATTAAAATAGAAAAAAGTCAATTTTTTCCACAATATTATGCTATATTCTTGATCAAATAAATGCAGCTTTGGTGAGCATAATAAACTTAAACATAAAAAACATTAAAAAAAGTACTGACACCAAACTTTTAAACAATAGGGTGTATTCACCATTATAGCAATTATTAGTAAAATAACAGCAATAGATACCCTCATAGATTTATAATAAAACATTTTTAAACATAATAAAAACAATGCTAGAAAGGGGTGCTTTTTATAATTTTTCAAGATATGCAATTATATAGATGTATGATATAATTGCATAATCAAAATTTTCAGTTGTTCAAAACAAACAATTTGAAGTGGTTCACAAATATGAATAAAACATTAAATAAAAGATGCTATCTGCCTTAACATTTTCATACTCTGATACCAGTATGACACTTCTAACTGTTGGTCTTTTGGAAACTCGGTAGTCAAAGAAAAATCATTGTGATGTGGCCAATATTATTTAATTTTATATTGCTTATATTCAATATAACCTAGCACTATTCTATATCTTTATATGTGACTGGAAACTTTTCCTCCTTGCATGTCCTGTCACCGTCCTCCAATGTCTTTTCGATTTGTCACCCTTTATCTTTCATCAGGTGTTCGCCAGGGGATGCTGGAAATGGAAAATTGTGTGATGCAGTGTGAGACCACAGGTGTGATTGTGCGATCGGCGGCCCAGCTCTGCATGAACATGTGCGACCTGTACGGCTCCAAGGTAAGCTGCACTAGCACAGGATCCCTCAAGTAAATTATAAAATGACTTCTTCACTTATGGAATGAATATTATCAGTTGAACATATTGCTCTACCATCTATTCTTTACAGTAGTTATTACAGCATAAAATAGAAATGTGAAAGGTCTTGCCAGCAGCGTTCTTAGACTGATTTACCACCAGCCATTTTACTAAAGAGCCTCTTCTTCATTGACCAATACCATTATCGTTCTGATGGTCGCTGTGTGCTCTGTGCTTCAGGGTGCCGGTGTGGAGATCTACCCTGGGAGTGTATGCAGTCTGGTGGGCAACGGCATCCATCACTGCAAGGAGGGGATCCTGATTAAGGTGAGGAAGATGGATGAGCTTCGGCTCTTCTAAACCCCTATAGATTAGCCCGTCTGGCTCCTGGTTATTGCTAATCGTTGCCCAGGCAACAGCAAGTATCTTACCTGACCCAACAGAGCCGCACTTTAGAGCTGTCTCAGTATCGTATTAATGATCTAGTGGATTAATGCATTTAGAAGACCTCCAGGGATGTTGGCCCCTTTAGTGTGTTAGTGGAGTGGGACTTCACTGGCCACCGTGGGGCGTCTTTGATGGTAATAGCTTTAAGCCGTGCCACCAGAGGTCAGTACGCTCACACAGTTCAGAGGAAATCTTAGAAAATCCAGTGAGCACCCTGGAGTTGTAGACATGAATCTTTGTGGAAAATGTTGCCAGTTGGCTTCATTTGAGAAAGTGTGTCTTGAGAAAGCCATTGCATAATACTTCATCTCAAGTCAGTGTTAGTGTTTCACCCGAGAGCAAATTAGATTCACACACAGGTAGCAGCCACCCAAAAGGATTTTTCCGTAATTAACTCCAGCGGAATAATTGGATTTGATCTACCTTCCTCAAGCTTTGTGTGTTTGTGTACATGCTGCGCCTTCCCAACCTCAGTGTTTTATTCTTCCCCACTTTGCTTAGACCAGAAAGAGATGTGAGAGTGTGCATGCACATGTTCATTTGTGTAGGCATGCTGCGTGTTTACCACCCCCTGCTTCCCCTTTGGCAGGATTTTGCAGACGAGTTGGACGCCATGCCTAAAATCACCATGGTGAATAACATGATCCACAACAATCAGGGCTACGGCGTTATCTTGGTCAAGCCAGGTGACGCTGCTGTGGAGGATCTGCCCGCAAAGCCCAATGCCACAGGTGCCCTTTTCTTCTTCTGTCTGCTTCTGCTGCCTCGGTTCCCCAGCAGCAGAGCATATTCTCAAATGAACACCAGCTAGTTCATTAAGGGTAATTAACTTTTATCTTGAAGTACCTAGTAGGGATGGGTACTGAAACCCGGTATTTAATCGGTCCCGGGGCTAAATTATGATATGTATCGATAAGCTCTGACGTTAACGGTTCTGCTATCGGTACTGGAGAAATTAATAAAACACACATACATTTATTATTGCTATATATACATTATCTTGCAAATTCTATCTCACCAGAGTCACCAGCTATTCGCAATTCAGAAGCGAGATCGCGCCCACGCCGAGGAGCTTCAGCACGCGCAACATGAAAGCCCTGTTTAATTATGATAGAAGAGAGAACTAAACATTCAAACGTCTGCTTACACTTCAGGCCTGTGGCTGTTTTATTAAGCTAATTTTATTTTTTTATTTCGATTTTGGCTTCAAAGGATTATACAAAAGAAGACATGAGGTTATTAAAAACTAGCTGTGTTTCGTATTGCGCAACTTCTTTCCCTTCACAGCGGTGCGCATTCGTTCCTCCCTAAAACCCAAACTTAACGTCAGAATCAGCCCAATTGGTGATTGTTGTAAGATGCCATCTTTACTGTTGCTAAATTGCGGGACATGTTTGATAATAAAATGTTGAAAGCACAATCCGCACAAGAGACGCTGTTCCTCAGGCTGAAATGTGCGCGCGCGGCGTGCTCCAAAACGGCCAAACAAATGACACTTTGAGCTTCGGGTGCATGTCCAATCGATCAAATACACACAAAATATGTCAAAATGGCCGGCTTGGAGAGTATATACTTAAACACAGTTTATGTCTTAAGTGGAGGAGAACACTTGAGAGAAAATCCGATGTGTGTCAATATATTGTCTTAAAGTGACAGACTGGCGCTTGGGTCATCAAAATGCAAATCTGCTCTTAATCTGAATAACGTTATAGCTTTAATAAGCATTAATCTATCAATACATACAATGAAAACTATGCAGTGTTCATTTACATTTGATTACTTTTAGACTTCTTTTGTAGGCTATTACTTACCTGAAAAGTAATGTTAGTAGAACTTCATGGAAAAAAGACAGCACTGTTTATTTCATTTCATTTCATTTCAGTTGTATATTTGTTTTATTGTATTTGTAAGTTTGTTTTACTTTGTTTATGTTCTTACTGTATCTTATCTTATGTATAAAACACTAAAAATGCCTGCACACTGGTGCATTTACAAATGAATGTTTTATATTAATTTCATTAAATATTTATTTTACATTTCAGATTATAAAGCAATGTTAATTCAGCTTTAAATTTGTCATATATAAATATATATATATATATTCATTATATATATACTATATACTTAAATTATATATATTTAAAAAAAAAAGTAAGTTAAGGAAACAGCTAAAGTACTATCGGTAAGATAGTAATAACACGTTTTAAAACCGTAACGAAACCATCCCTAGTACCTAGCAACACCTGAAGAAGTAGAAACGCTAACGACGGTTAGTGAAGACAAATTGCTGCAAGCATTATAGGGATTGTTCACCCAAAATGAAAAATTTCCCCCTTTTTTGGTTCTAAAATAGTATGTTACTTTTTCTCAATGGAAAAGAATGTTCACACAGCTGTTTTTATATAACAGCTGTTAATAGTGACCAGCTTGTCAAGCTCCAGAATGACGGAACACTGAGAGAGCCATGATAAACTGATAATATTTCAGTTATTAGCTGATATTTTAGATTTTCTTTTAAGTTTTAATGTAATGTGTAAATTTAAATGTAATGTTTAATCTTAAAAATACTAATAATACATGTCAAGTCTTCAGCAAATATTACTAATAATTTTAAATCCAAATAATAATTAATACGTTTTATACTGTACATCATGGATTCTCAAACCCAGTTTTTTTTTGTTTTGTTTTTTTGAACCCCTTTTACATAAAATGTTTTCTTGACGTACTCCCTGCTATTTTGTTAATTTCTCAATACTTTTACACATTTGCATGTTCGTGGTTCACAGGTGCCATATGACATGCAGGTAAACAAATAAAGTGTTATATTGTTTTATTTAAAAATGGCTTTTTATGATTTAATTAATAGCTTTTCATCAAATCACAAAGCCCCTGCAGTTCCCTCACTAATCCCCATGGGTTAGCTAACCCCAAATGTATCTGTTATCAGCTGTAACACAATTGTCAATATGAGTGTTTTTTTTGTTTTGTTTTTTCACAAAAAGTGGTCACTATGAACTGTTGTTGTATGGATAATGTATATGATTATTATTATTATTTAATTTGATTCCACAGAAAAACATAACTGGCTTTTAGGTTTAAAACAATGTGAGGTGACGTGACGGGAGAGCTATTCCTTTAATTCATGTTATTTATGCTGAATTTTCTTGCAATTTACTGGGAAATATGAAACGTGCTTGAGCTCGCAAATAATACAGTACATAAATAATACATTCATGTGTCCAAGGCCTCCATGTAAGAGCTAAATATTTTTTTTTTTTGTCTGCTGCGTGTCCTTGGTTTCTTGTATGGCGGATAGTGTAACCTTGATGTTTTGGGATTTCACACATCTCATCTTCTTTGCCACAAATTAAATAGGCCACGACCCATTACTGTAAATGGTTCTGTGCATGCGCCACACGTCTATATAGCTTGTGAAGGAACCCGCAGGACTATGAGAAAAGTGCTCTACTTTCTCCTGCGGTAATATATGTGAAAATATATTCACTTGCATAAAATTTCTGTTAAAAATGCCCCCCTGGGGCTGTTGGAAGGCCTGTCTGTAATGACTGCCATCCCCACGGTACTTTTCTTCAGCAGGATCGGCTTTTTTTCCCTCCTCTCAGCCAGCTCCATTTTGAGAAAAGAACGGAAATACGCTTGACATTCAATGAAGGGCAGCTGTGAATGCAGTATGCTTAATTTCTGAATTATGCTCAGCAGAAGGCGTCTCGGCTTCAAAATAAAAGTAGATCCTACTTCTCCCTCTGGTTCCTTTATGCTTCCGCCTCTCACCGTCTGCCTTTGTCTGTTAGATGCATTGGCATAGTTACTTTCTGTTCTGCATTGAAACCTTAAAAGAAAGTGCTTTAAAATTTAAATACTTCCGGTCGACATATGTGCATGTTTTCATTTGGGTGTTGGTTAGGGAAATTCAGAATCTATTTTCTTTAAAATAAATGATGTCATGCATTTTTATTATGAAGGTGAGATATGCATTGGCTGATCCTTATCCATTTTTGTATGTGTAGATTTAGAGCAATTTAGATTGCAAATCTCATTGTATTCAGATGAATCCATTTGAATTAAATATAATACATATTGGAAAGAAAATGTAGGTTATGGGATAGTTCTTCCTTGAAGGTCTCATAGCAAAGAGAAAACAGTTTTATACTACCCTGAGTATAACTGCTGACTTTCCTAAAAATGCTTTCTCCTATATGTAAGCAATAAGGTATGAGAGGCCGTGCCGTATCCTGAATAAATATAGGGGTTGCAACAACGCCCTTCAGCCGTGATTTATTCACGATACAGCACGGCCTCGAGTGCCTTATTGCTTTTATAAAACGGTTACCACACAATAAAATATATTTATATATAAAAACCAAAAATGTATGTATTGAAAGGTTACTTTTTTGAAGCAATTTCGTTAAATGCTGTCCTTCTGCTAAAAATAGTTCCTGACAACAACAGTAAACGGCAAGAGAAATGTTCCGAACATGCCTCATCTAAAGCATAAAAACAGAGAATAGGAGCTCTTATCATCTGCTGTGTCATTTATTTGAACACCATATATGATATTTTCTCTCACACATACATCTGCTTATCTCTCAGCATGAGGAACCCTTTTTTTCCTCGGTGGTTTAGGGTTTAAACATACTGCATTAGCGGCACAGCGCGAGTTTGCAAGCATCATTACAGTGTAAACTGATGGACATACAAATCCTACTAAACTGAAAACTATAAATATCAGTAATTTCCCCTCCTCACTCGAAAACTGTAGGCTTCCACACAGATGTGCCAAACTCATCAACGACCTCCTCTGCATGAGGAGTGTTTATTAGACGGGGAAGGGCGGGGTCTCAAAGTTAAAGATGAAAGTTGCGACATAACGCCAGCATACATAATGCATACTTAAATAACAGTTATTTCTTCTGAAATACATAATAAACTGAACAGTTTTAATGCTAGATTATTGCGTGTTTATGTTGCTAAGGGTGTTGCTCAGTGATACACAGAACGTTGGGTGAAGCGGTCATAGCTGTGCTGTATCATGACTAAAACACAGCTGCTGACCAGTCAGAATCGAGGAATAGAACTAACCTTTTTATAAAGGAAATTAAAGCATCTCAGTCTAGTATTACAGTTTAATTGTTCGTTGTGTCATTAATGACTTTGCCAGGAACAGCAGGGTTTAGTTTGAGTGCAGAGGCCCTCCATTTAGGGGAGAGTTGTAGATGCTTCAAACACATCCTTTTATTGTACCCTATCATTTTCTGGCTGACTATAACCATTCATATTGCTCCCTGCTGGAAGGGTGAATGAGAGTGCTTTGTGTTGACACATCAGTCTGTGCTTCCTGCTTTCTGGTGAGGAATTAAAGGAATAATTCATTCAAAAATGAAAATTGTGTCATTTGCTCTCCGTCATGTTATTCCAAACCTCTACAACTGTTTCTGAACTGTTCATGCGTCACAACTGAGATTAATCTCTGTTTTTTCCAATTATGTTTGCACCGAGACTTCTCTAGTTATGATTTGCTGTTTCCTTTAAGGGTTGGGGTTTTAGATAAAAAAAATTCAAAACCAAATCTATTCTGAAGCCTGTTGTGTGCCTCTTCTGTTTTGTCAGATGAGAAAGAGAAAGAATTTGAGGACACAGTAGTACAATCAGAGGCAGATATAGATGATGATGATGTGCCTGCCATTGTCGTGGAGGAAGAGTGCCCAGCCATCCAACATGGCCACTCCGTCCCTCCAGACTTCACTGAGGGAAATTATGCCATCAAGCAAGAGTTGGTTGCCACATCGGCCAAGAAACATAGGCTTCGGAAGAGCCGGATGAAAGCACTGGGGGCCATGCAGGCTGATGAGAATCTACTCTCACAGGAAATGTTCATTTCCATTCATGGAAATCAATTCAAGCACAATGGAAAGGGAAGCTTTGGTACCTTCCTGTACTGAAGGCTTCTCTACGGCAAGCATGCACAGACACACTTTACTGTTTAATTATTTATTCTGTATTTCTTCAATTTTGCTGCAAGGTTACTTTGTGAGCTTTCATTGATTACTGTGCGAGTGAAATGGCAAAATGAATTAAATGTGCTAAAATGTGTAGGCTTTTAAACTTTCTATTTTTATCATGTGCCTTTTTGAATTGAGATTTTGTTTATCAGGAAGTTTTCAAACGATGAAACACTTGTGCATATAATAACACAAAAGAGCAGCACCTTGGAATTTTTTTGTTCATACCATGTCATGTATAAGAACAAATATGTTCAAAGACTTTTTTTTTTTTTAAAGAGTTCCCACAGTTCACATTTTGTCCACATTCTAGTTAAATGGTTACTATAGTCACTAATAAGTGCTAAAAAGCATTTAGTCACTAAAAAAAAGCAAAGCACAAAAGCAGTAATTTTTCCCAGTAAACTTGTCTCTTTATATTTTGTAGAAATAAAGATGTTTTGTTCCAAATGGCACAAATCTGCTTTATGTTGTTTACTTTATAAATAAAAAAAGCATGGAAGAGTAAGAGTTTCTGATTTTGCTGGTCTATAGGGGTTCCTTTTGTGATAACTTAATTCTCATTGATTAAATTCACTTTGATTAATGCTCAGAAAAGTAAAGGTAAACCACTTTATAATGAAGACCATTTGATTAATTACATAATCCAGCATGCCCAGTCAAAAAATATGGTTTTGGTCTGCTTAAGGAGATGCCGCTTGACATGCATTAGATGGGTAAAAAAATGAACTGCAAAAAGGCATAAGATTTTTAAAGTGCATTAATGTGAAATATAACAATACAAATTCATTGGAGAAAATGAGATGAAGAACAATTAAAGAATGTTAATGGTTTGTCTTTCAGAGTTATCCATCCTTGTACCTTCCTCTAGCACCATGTCAAAATCAGTTTGACACCAAATTCATTTATGAATCTTAATTAAATGTCCCTTTTTAGACTTGATACTTACCTATTAACTGTTGCCTTAAACTGCTGTCTGAAGTGTGTGTTTAGGGAAGGCCCATTGTCTTTTAAAGGAGACTTATGGGAAAGAATTCTCTTTCCATAAGTTTTTCTCTGTTTCATAAGATGTCTGTGTTTGTTGTATAGGTCAAAGTCTTTGAGTGGAATCGATGATAAAAAAAAGTATACACCTTTCTTTTTGAAGGGGGGGATAAAGGACCTAGGGATTATTGATTTCTTTATTTTTTTTCTTCTACTGATTCTTCTGGCATATTTTAGATGCAACAGAAATGGAGGGGAAAAGAAGTGACATGCTTCTTTTGTGCCAATTGTTTTATCTTCAAAAGAGGTGTCAGTCTGGACAGACTAAAGCAAAAGCTTGCAGCCATGGAGGACTCTAAAAAGTGTCCCATTTTGAAGCGGTGTCCTTCAGACCAGCGAGCGGTCCAGGGAACAATGGTGGCATCTATTGTTAAAGGTAAGGGCGACTGTCAAAGCCACTGAAGGTGCAGTTAGTTTCAGTGTGTCCCCTATGACTGTAAACATCACCCTCTCCTTGTTTTACTCCCTTGTCTTCTGCATCAAAACTAAGGTGACCTACAATATCTACCAGTTGCTCATTAATTTGTGACAACGAGTGTTTCACCTTCCAGAGTTTGTGATGCTGCATATGAATGCTAGAGAAGCAAGCTGCTCGTGTACACTTTAAATACAAGATAGCGGTGAATACGGTTTTGTTAATTAGCAGAGCTGTCTATTAATTAAATGTCAGGGAGCATCGTCCTTCTCTCGAGGTTGGACTTTTCTAGGATACTGTTATTTAAAAACTCCTTAGTGGAGTGAGAGAGGCTGTGTTTTGTAAAGTTTTGACCAAAATAAAGGTTTGTTGGTGTCGTCCTGACTACCTCTGTGCTGAACTTGTAAGTAGCCTAGTTGAAGTAATTTTATACAAAGATTAGTTACGGACCTTAAATTTTAAATGCTGAACTTTCCAGAGTTTGTATCTCATCTTGTCTATATTTGAGCATATTCCAGACTGTATTAATGGTTTCTGACTCTCTGCAGATTACATCCTTCAGAAACTAAACACCACTACTGCATGTTACTCCTGCTGCGACTGCATTTGGAATTATTTCTTCTGGTGGAGCAAAAAGAGGTTTATTCAATTTATCTCTCAATTCTGGTGTTTGTCTTTGATAACCTTTGGCCTTTTGTAGACAGACAAATTATATTCAAACAACAGCACTCTGTGACTGTGATTCTTTTACAAGAATGCTAAAAATCTCTGTTTCATACTTGTATAGCAGAAAAATCACTAGCTGTGCACAGAATCGCAAACTATCACAGGTACTGCATTTGATGAACATCTGTGATGTCATGTGACTTGCGGTGTCATTTGTGACCCTGGACCACAAACCAGTCATATGTGTAAATTTTTTGAAATTTAGATTTTATATCGATCTGAAAGCTGAATAAATAAGCTTTCCATTGATGTATGGTTTAATATGATAGGACAATATTTGGCCAAGATACAACTATTTGAAAATCTAAATATTGAGAAAATCGCCTTTAAAGTTGTCCAAAAGAGCAATGCATATTACTAATCAAAAATTAAGTTTTGATATATTTACAGTTGGAAATTTACTAAATATCTTAATGGAACATGATCTTTACTTAATATCCTAATGATTTTTGTCATAAAAGAAAAATCAATAATTTTGACCCAAACAATTTGTTGGTTATTGCTACAAATATACCCGTGTTATGACTGATTTTGTGGTCCAGGGTCATATTTTTTTTTTATCAGATGGGTTCCAGACAACTTGGAACTTGGATTTTTCCCACCTCCTGGAAAATAACGTCTGGAATGTTGCTCCAAGTTGGACATTTGACTTGTTAACTTGGGACATTTTTACCTATTTTGGTTGTTGGTTGCTCAGTAATTCCTAGTCAGCTATTTAGCACCAACATCTAGAACTGCATACCATTATATTTAACATTAGATAGTTTACAAGTTTACAAATTATGAATGAACAATGACAATAAACAGATTTTGGTAGAGCCTGAATGTTGCTTCAATTTGCGATTTTGCCTTAACTAGCTGAACACAAAATGTTTTTGCTGATAGCACCATCTTGTGGTGTGATTGACTGGAATGCACTGAGGTTGGAAGTGGGACAGTTCAACCCCCACTTCCCATATTCCCACCTCTGACTTCTCGAATGCAGCATTAGGAATGTCGGTTGAAGTAGTAGTGGTACAATTTCAATGGAATTAGTAGCCTTTATAAATACTATGAATTCTGACATAATAGCCTACTCTTTTGACATAGTAATTTTGTAGTATTAGTTTCGTCAAATTTGTAGTAGTGGCCATATTCGGACACCGAGTGTGTCTACAATGGGCGTGACTGTTGTTACATCACAACAGCTTGAGGCTGTCTACACTGATCAAAGCAAAAGTTCCAAATCCATTTGTCTGCTGTCGGAAGTAGCGCAAGCACATGGAGTAAGTCTAAAATCGAACAGGGCATCAGTTCCTCATGTAATATATGGTTGAGCTTGCGATCAGCTTTTAGCTCTGAGAAAACTTGTCACAGATGGCAGGCCCATTATCTCCAGGCCAAAGTGGATGAGTGGTTTGAGTCGTCAATGGACTCCTTCATTTAAATCTCAATATTGGCTCAAGCGTCCAGTCAGCAGACTGTTATTGCCAAATCTGTAAAGGAGCCACTCAAGATAAGTGACTTCACTCCATTATTATGAGTCGGAGTGCAAGACAAAGCAATAACACCATTAAGGGTTTAAAAAAGAAAACCTTCCACCGCCACCATAATCCAGCAGGCACAAATCTGAATACAATACATTTCCAGCTAGAAATGCGAACAGCAAGAGATAATACTAAATCGATTCTTTCAGGAGAGGCTCAAGTTGCTCTTCTCTCATGCCCTCCATCACAGCTCGCTCTCTATTATTAGATCGGGGGGGTCAGGTGTAAGGTGTCGAGGCTGGACATGTTGCACACGCTTGGATCAATGAACACTTGGAGGATCACTTTGCCAGAGTTTCCCAGCTTTAATGACTGCAATATCTCACACCATCTGTCACTCTGCGCGGGACGAGGCGGGGGGTCTGATTCTGTTATTTAGGATTAAAGGCTGTAATTGTCAGCTCATATTCTGCGTTTCTTGCCAGTGTGTTTTGGATGCTATCGACATGCACACCCCTTCAACACCACCTCCCTGACCATTTTCTCCATCAGCCCCCTCTTCATCATCTCCGAGGAGGGACAGCAGCCGGGGAGGACAGAAAAACGTGTATACTTCCATCACTCCTCACGCTGTGAGTTCAATGAGTTTGGCTCTGGAATCTACAGTACCCATCCTGTCACAAATTTTAAAAAAATTCCCATTTAAAGGCTGTCTTGAGTGCTATAAAGTTCTACATTTCTTCACGCTGACCCATTTTAAAGGTTTTCTGAAGTAGATGACTTTGTCAATCTGTCAAATTCTGGGTCCTAATATTTTGTAATGAAGAGTTCTGGTATAACTTATCTTTCACTGATTTTCTGTCAAGTCAGTGTCAGCTTATAGTCAAGTGTCAGGTGAAAATTTGACAAGAATAGTGAAGGGCTCCCGAGAGATTCAATGCCTCACACATTTATAATTGAAGCTGTGACTTTTTGGTCGCAGAAATTGTGATCTAATATTTCAATATTTTAAATAAAATTTAAGTTGGGACACCAGGCCTGGTTAAAGATCCCCCAAAATTGTGATTTTGCAAGTAAAAACATGCCTGCGTACAAAGATCCACAGCATGTTTTACTTGCTAAACAATGTTTTCTGTCTGTCAAAAATATCTTTGACTGAAATGTCAAATAATTAATAAATTCTGCCTAAGAATACCAGAAGAATCTTGCGTAACAGGCGAGGAAGATGTGAAGACGAAATCTTTTTTATTTGGTTTTGGATGTTATACACCTAACCAAATTGAAACACTTGCCCTTTATCTTCATTCATCTCATAGCTTTACGAAATTCTTTCATTCTCATCTCTCCCTTGCTGTCTGTCTGAAGAACCCAAATATGATTTTTGACACATATCAAATAGCAGAAATCGATGTTGTGTCTCATGCTCTTTGAAGATCTGGCCTCTCACTGTTGCACCATTTTTGCCAGGTTTATTCTGTAGTCTCTGCTCATTTCGAAAGAACACTGGAGTTAAAACACATTGCACTTCTTAGATTTTGTCTAGCTTCTTTTTTGCAAAGATGCCACAACAATAATGCAGTGCATAACATCGACTGGTGTATAACAAGCTCGTTTTTATGTCACATTATACAAGAGATATGGCAGTGTAAGACCCAGATTAATTCATACCATTTCATGATTGCAGGATTTAAGCTCATTAATAATTAACAGCCTTTGCATGAGAACTAATGATTTCACTGAATGTTTGCCTCCATAGAAACCGGCCAGCACAGACCTGCAATAGACATGACATGAGTACCAAAAGGTATTGTATTTAGTAGAATTTCAAATTCTTTTTCCCCCATTGTGGTGTGGCAGTCAGAATTGGCCTGTCCTAAGTTATATAGGTGGTTACCTTGGGCTCCCATCCCTTCGGAGGCCTTTGTGAAATGGTATGTTCATCTTTATTCAGTCAATTGATCTTTTCATCACAGCTACTGACTTTCAGTGGAAGGAAGCATGGCAGGCGATTCAACATCAGAGAAGTGAAATCAATAAAAAGACATGTATGTACATTTCTTTACATATGTGAGTCTGAAAGCTTTTTGGAGTAGGAGGTGGAGAACCTGTGTAAATATTATGGTCATATTGCATTAGGAAAACACAGAAGGCAACCATAAATACTTTCGCTGTAGCTGATAATATTTAAGTGAATGAGAAGTGACCCTCTCTCATATATATATATATATAATTTAAAATGTATTTATGTATGTGCCACGACCCTGACTTTTAATTTGTATATGAATATTTATAGAGTTTTTCATTTACTGTTACAATTGTGCATCCTAATTTATGAAATCAACATTGATTTCCATGAAGTGAATAAACTCTTGTGTGTTGATTGGAATGGCATTGCTCCGGTTTTGCCACATGGTTCACATGAATGATTAGTCAGATAACAAATCCAACAGAATGGCTTAGACATGCGTTTCACACATATAACCCACAATAGTGTTGACATCCAGAGAGCACATTAGTTAAAACACAAGCTCTGAATATCACCACATGACAAATAACTAAAAGTGACAGCAAATATAACAACAGCATAAGCACCAAACTGTGAAACAATAATAGAAACACAGTAATCTGCACAATTTATTCATTCTAAACCGTGCTCAAAAATGCTCAGTGCTCACATTCAACAGAAATGAAGGAAAAATGGAAATGATTACTTTGTGGTTATTTTAGGTTTTTCAGTTCTTATTTTAGTGGTGCTTTAATGGCACTTTCACATGGAAGAAACACAGCCTGTCAAAGTTTAAGATTTTTCTTTAGATAATAAAAGGGAAAAAAGTCAGACACTTCTTACATAGAGGCACTTAGAAGTTGAGTTTAAAACACAAGCAATTAATTTGCAAGCTAACCTTTTTACAATTATCTGCTCTTTAAGAGGTCTTTGTAAATAGTTCATACTCATTTTTTTCCCTTTTCTATAGCAGATTTAATGCAGTTACTTGGACAAAATCAGTTTAATTGTGTCCTTTATTCTCTTTTGTACATATACCTAATTTAATTTTGTTTACATTGAACCTGCTGCACTAAATAAACTTCTATACACATGTATACACATTATTGGACCCATGATGTGATCTTTGCCAAGGGTCTGACAAACTCTACAAATAGTCCAGCCTAACAATTATAGAAAACATTTGCTTTACCACCACAAAGGATATTGAACATCTCTAGGCCTGCAGAGCTGCTGTTAAAAGTCCAAGCTTGCTGGGTTGTGTGTTTATATGTTTTTGTTTTTTGGCCACAACACATGCGGTGAGCCATGGGATTCTTAATATGTGTGACTTAATGTTAATGTATTCAGCGTTACTATACAACAGCTTCAGGATTGTGTTCCTATAACTGTTTCAGTGTTGCTGCATAACTGTTATTTAATATTCTGTAATAAATTTAAAACAATATGCAAAAAGATACATTCTTGAATCTAGTTTTTAATGGTAAAGTTAATTGCTTGAACAAGTAATGTGCTATTTCTGCAAAACGTCTAATTAATGTTTTGTTTTTTTATCCAAATTGCCCCCAAGCAGGGACAACTGTAGCACAAACACACTATTCCAGGTTATTTCGGCTCTGATCGTTGCAGATTGTCTCCTGGCAGGGTTTTCTGTTCCCACTGATATTTCCTTCCATTTTCCCTCATTAAGGTGTCAGCACCCCAAGTCCTTCACCATCTGCTGGAGCTAGACTCAAAGGCCCAAGGTGGACAACAGCCACAGTCCCTTCTGAGGTCAGAAAACCATCACCTTCTGTTTGGACATGCCCACCAACACAGCACTGAAATATGAGCCTTGAGAGAAATTAACATGAGTACAACTTATTGGTTTTTAACTTCAATGTGCTCATCCTTTTGTTACAGTACATTCTGATACATGTTGTGCTCTTTAGAGGTAAGGCCTCTTTCACACCCTGTGAAAACTGTTGGTACACATATTAACACTCAGATGTATGGCATATCCTGACTCAGCAGAAGAAATGTTTATTTTACTTTCTATTCATGAAACTTTTCACAAAAAATATTAAGCAACACAACGGTTTTCAACATACTGGTTTATATATATAATTTTTTTTTTTTTTGGTGTGGCCATAATAATATGATGTATTTAGTATAGTAAGTTGGAAATTAATTTTTTTTAAACTCCCAGGCGTCCATCTAAAATAGCTAAGAAAACGTAAAGTGTGAGCAAATTTCTTACTAAAAACAATGGCTAAATGCGTTTGAGCCAAATCAACAACAACGATACACATTAAAATGACTATGTGCATGTCAAGTCTTTTCTAGTTTGATTCTTTTAGCGCTTTGGAGCATGTACCATCTAGATAGTTCTTACATAATATTGTCTTATTGTGAATGATTCATCCATGCATGCTTAATTTTTTTGACCTTGTGATGTCTTCTGTCTAGTGATGTACTGGAGACTTCTCCAATTATTTAATCTGCATAAACCCATCCCTTTCTTACAATCAGCTGCTCACATTCAGATCTGCCTCCAACCAATCAACAACCAATGAATTGAACCAAGCCTCCACCTTACTTTTTTGTCTAATAATCTGTTACACTCAGATATACGTCATAATGGAGAATAACAGATCTATCATCAATTCCATTACCTTGTGACTTTAATTTCTTGCAAATAAAACTGTCATAAAACAGTTTGACATATGATCAATAATGCAATGACCAATGACTGATAACTGTGGCGGGCAACGACGGGGGCAGCCTCTGCCTCTCGATGCTGGATGATCAGGGTGATTGTGTAATTCAAGTAGCAGAGATGGGTCTAGTATCTCATCATGGGCAACCCAAGATCTTTCCTCTGGGTCGAACCCCTCCTAGTCCACGAAGTACTCTAGGCACTTTAGTCCAGGATGGTGTTGACTCTGTAGATCAGGGGTGCCCAACCCTGTTCCTGGAGATCTACCTTCCTGCAGATTTCAGTTCCAACCCTGATCAAACACACCTGTCTGTAATTATCAAGTGCTCCTTCAGATCCTAATTAGTTGATTCAGTTGCGTTTGATCAGGGTTGGAGCTGAACTCTGCAGGAAGGTAGCTCTCCAGGAACAGGGTTGGACACCCCTGCTGTAGATGTTCTCCTTCAAAGGGTCCACTGATGGAGGAACGATGATACTTGGGCCATGGAAAGTAACGGCTCCAGCTGACTTGATTATAATTATAATATGACTGCCAGTATCTCCTGATTTTTTGTATCTTCCGCTCAGTCTGGCTGTTGTACTGTGGATGATACTGAGAGGTTAAGCTTACTGTGACTCCAAGCAACTGGAAGAAGGCATTCCACTCTCGGGAGATGAATTGGGGTCCATGGTCGGAGATGAAATCTTCGGGGATCCCAAAATGATGAAAGAGGGTTTCGGCAGTTTCAAAGGCAGTGGGTAGTCCATTTTAAAGGAATCAACTTGCACACTTTGGACAAGTGGTCTACAATGATGAGGACATGTGTGAGAATCCGAAGAAGGTAAGTCAGTGATGAAATCAATTCCAATGAGTGAGAATGGGCTATTCGGCATGGGTAGAGGTACCAGCTTTCCTTCAGGTAAGTGGTGAGGTACTTTTGATATGGCACAGACTGAGCATCCTTGGATGAACTGGGAGACGTCCTGGGCCATTTTGGGCCACTAGTAGTGATTGCTGAGGAGTGACACCAGCGGAGCAGGTTCAGACCGCGTGGCTTCCATGACCTTGTCATCGATGGACCCTCATCATCGCTGACGATGATGGCTGTGAGGGAGATGGGCTTCATTAGGAGTTTTCTCGACTCGGGGTGATTCGAAATGACCGAGGGCATTTGTTGTTTCTTACTCCCTGGACTGGTTACGTCCACAGTGCAATTGAATCTGGTGCAGAAGCCCAGCAGCCGTCATGGTGTTTAGTCTTTTTGTTCTTCTCCGGAGATACTCAAGGTTGGTGGCCGGTCTGGGTGACTTCTTTCCTGTTTAGCTTCCTTCATCCATGATGCCAAATCTTCTAAGGCTAGTTGGATAGCCAGCAGTTTTTGGTTACTGATGTCATAGTTGCGCACCGCCGGAACAGCTTCTTAGAGAAAAAGTCACATGGCTGGAGTTTGGGAGGCTTACCCTGCCACTGACAAGAACGGCTCCTCTTACCCCCTTGTGAATGATCATCAACCCGACTGTACGGGCATTCTTGTATTGGGATTCACTAGGCATGGTTCTCATTCCATTCCCTGGGGGCCCCCTGTCTCTGTGCACAAAAAAAAATTCTTTGCTGTCTCCCTTAGTTAACACACCTGATTGAGATCATCAGCTCGTTAAGAGAGAGTCATGAACTGAACTAATGAGCTGATGGTCTCAATCAGGTGTGTTAAATAAGGGAGACATGCTAAATGTGCAGAACAGGGGGCCCCCAGGACTGGGATTGAGAACCACTGCACTAAGGTAGGATTGGTACAGAAGGCTTTCTTGAGCTGGTTGTAGGTGTTGGTTGCTTCGAAGTTCCACGAGAGAGGCTTGGTCCCTTGTTTCAGCCAGGAGGTTAGAGCTAAGCAGATCTTGCTGAAATTGTTGATGAACCTCCTGTAGAAGTTTCCAAACCCCAAGAAGTGTTGTAGTTATTTTATGTATGTGGGTGGTGGCCAATTCTCAACTGCCTGTACCTTCCTCTGGTCTATTTGGATGCCATGTTGGTCGATGACATAGCCAATATGCTCCGATACTCTGATACTCTGATATACTTCTCCATGGTCTTTTGTTCTGGGATGGACAATGGGTAGACTTTACCACGTGGTAACGTAGCCCCAGGCAGCAAGTCAATCGCACAGTCTGACAGCTGCCAAAGTGTGAAACTGAAGAGCATAGTCTGTGACTGAAGAACTCCCTTGGCGGAACCGGTCGAGTTGATCATGCACAGAGAGCGTGCTGGCGGACTGCCCAAAGATGTCTTTGAAATGCACAGTAAATGCTGTCAGCAAGCTAGTAACTGGTCCATCGGCGTCCCACATAGCATGTGCCCACTGCAAGGCTCATCCAGATAACAGGGAAATGATGCATGCAATCTTGGCACGATCATTGGTGAATAGCCATGGCTGAATTTCGAAAAACAGAGAGCACTGTAGCAGGAACCCTCTGCAATCTTCTGCCATGCTGAGTAGGTCATTGGTCGGGCCATGGGACTAACTTGGAGAGCAAGTTAGTATATGGTCAATAAAGAAATGCAGAGGTATTTCAGTGAGTAACAGTCTTATATTTGCAGGTTTGGATGAGCTGGTGTTGGTGAGATGGATCCGGAGATTGGATGCAGAGGAATGACAGACATAAGGTACATGCAGGTAAGTAGTCAGGTAGCATCCAGGAAGGAACAACAAGACCAGACAACAGAGAACTGAGGTAAGTGGGTTAGTGTGTGCTGATTGGTTGTGACAGGTGCAGGTAATCAGAACTCCGTGACTGTGAACGAGTGGGTGGAGTGTAGGGGTCTGGTGTTGTTGATGTTGTTGACTCTGTGAAAAAAACTTAGTTATTTATAGTGTTTTTACATGTTTTATATGCATGCACAAGTTATTAATTCATCAATAATTCCATTACAAATCATTCTGTTTCAGCCATATTGGCCTTATTATGCAAAGTTTACGAAGTTCAGAATACTATGGCATTATTTAGATGATTTTAATAGCAATATTTTCATGTAAGTGATTTTTTTCTGTGCTGTTAGGAGCCTGTGAACAGTTTGAAGTCATGTAAGACATCTTTGGATAAAGTTTCACATATTCTCTAGTCTAGACTGAGCAGACTGTGGCTTGGTGTCTGTTTAACTATTCAACTTGTCTCTCCCAGCCCCAGTGAATCCAGGGCAGATGTCTTCCTTCTTTCAGAGCTTATTAACAGTGGGTGGGCAAACACCATGTTGAGCAGCCAGTGAGTCTGTATACAGTACTGTACCTGCATTAATTAGCTTTAGTGTTCACTCCGGCCCTTCTCTAACCTTCATACTGGTCGTGCCCCAGTCTACTCTGTTCTTACCTCGAGGCAGTGTACTGTGAATGGGAAGAACACAGCTTTGACACTTCGAATATGAGATGTGTGGTATAGTGAAAGGTGTAATTATCATTATGAACATGTGGTTACTTCTTCTGACAGGTGTATCTGCCAATAACGAGAACTCTTTTGACACGTGCAGTGCTGTTGGACATGTCAGGCATCAGGCGGCAGGCTTCACTATTCTGTTTTATCTGCTCAAGATGGGTTTTCTGATGCTGCTGGCTAATTACACCAGCGTCCTTTTCAGGTCAGAACTGTAAAAACACACTGAGTGGGTTTCTCTGCAAGCTATATTTTCTGTTTATGACAAAGTTCTTTTGACAGGTCTAATAATAACCAAAGATGACAGATGGATCTTTGTAGAAGTAGCTTCTCCAACTGACAAGAGATAATTTTGGTCACAAACCCAACATTGATGGAGCAAATGTTATATGTGACACATACAGAATGTGATATTTAGCAAAAAAATAGATTATAAACAAACTGTTGAAATTGTAAAGTGTCAGCTTTTAAATAATGTCACTTTAATTTATAAAATTCAAACAATAAATGCTGGTTTGACACTCTTTAATGTGGTAAAATATATAAATAATTTATTATAAATGCATTGTATTTTTACTTGAACACTATTATTTATTATTATTATTATCATTATTATTGGATAATCTGTTCTAATCCTATTGGACTTAGTGTAAATAGATACTCCGTAATTGTTTCAAGGTATTGTATAAAAGGTAGATATTCCAGTATGGTGACAATGCTAGTCTTGATTTATTTAATGTTTGACTGAAAAAAAATATTACAATGTTAAAAAGAAAAGTCTGAACATTTTTCTGAATTTTTTTGTTTGAATAAATGTAAACATAACTACATAATTAGAAAGCAAAGACCATTTAGTACATAAAACGTAAATGTGTTTCTGGGTCTAAAACTGATGGAGCAGGTCGCGCATATCCACCTAGTGCTAAACTATGTGCATCTGTTTTCACATCTCTCAGTAGTGCACAGACACAAGTTAGCAGAAACAAGCCTGCGCTGGGACACAGTTTATCACAACAACATGCTTCCCACTCTCTTTCTCCCTCTATCTCACACTCTCTCTTTTTCCCACTCTCTATCCCTCTCTCTGAAGCTTAGGGTGGGGGGGTGTGGGTTGGGAGGGGTGGCGTAGATGTCGATTTGCGTACTGGGGGTTTGGTGAGATTATGGATAATGAGAAACGGGAGATGGGGGGGGATATGAAGGGAAGAGGTAAATGAAGGGGACGAGTGGGAGGTGTGGGGGTGACGGGGTGGGGGGGTAGTTCGTGGTTGTGCCGGTGAATGAGGGGGCTTTTATTGAGGGGTTGGGGGTGAAGGTTAGTATAGTAAAGTCGGGGGGAGGACAGCCTGTGGTGGTGTTTGCATTGATGTGCCCCTCTGCTTGTGGTGGCGGAGAGGAGAATTTCCTTCCCTGCGGGAGAGCATCAGACTGCTGTATGCGGGAGAGATATACGCTCAGAATGAGATTGAGCGCGCGTTTGTAAAGAAAGTGGAAAGGAACACATGCAGGTGGAAAGAGGGGAGCGAGAGAGGTTTCCGTTTCAGAGATGCAAATGTAGACACTCTGTTAAGGTTGCAGAGAGGGAAAAAAGACTTTGAAACAACTTTTAAAGTAGGAAAGGTGTCTTTATTTTAGACAAAATGGAAGCCTTTCTGTTGAGTAGCCCAGAGGTTGGAGACACAATGATGTGCAAGACAGGAGAAGTTGTGGAGAACAAAATGTTTAATTTAGTTGGTGTAGATGATGTGCGAAGATATTCCCCCAATTTGGCATTTTTTTTTTTACATTTTGGCAGATTGGTGGCAAATTTGTACTATAATTCGAAATCTCATTCGTACATTTTTGTACAATCTGCTAACCTCCACAAGTTACATTTAGGGGTGGACCTTCATGTTTTTTCCCCTAAAAATCTGGCAAAATATTCACAGTGTATTTTGAATGAATGAATGAATAAATAAATAGCTAAATATTGTGCAATGTGCAAAAATAAAAGATTATGCCAATGATAATTCAAAATTAAATAAGTTAGAATGAAATATAAATTAAGACAAGAACGGTGTCACGATTGCCTTCTATGGCGAAACGAAGAACAAGGAGACATGGGCTGAACTCAAAGTAAGTCTTTAATCATCCAACACGGGGTAACTCAAGGCAGACAGAGACACATAGGAAACACAACATCGACGTTCAATACCAGACGCTAGACACAGGAAAACACTGGGCTTAAGTAACAGGGAGTAAACTAGATAATTAATCAAACACAGGAGGAACCAAATAAACAAACTATAATGAGGACAAGAACAGGAAAATAACCAAATAAGGGCATGGAGGGAGAAACTGGGTCAAGGAAGGCACATGGGGAGGCGATAAAAACACAAAACAAGGAACAGAGTCTGACATAACTCCCCCCTCCCGGAAAGGCGCGTCTCGCGTCGTACAACATCCAACGGGGAGGGGGGTGGGTGCTCTGGAGGCCCCTCAGGACAGACACGGGACAGCAGGCCTGCAGAGCGGTACCCGTTCCGGGACCCATGGCGGAGTCTGGCAGTTTCGGGGCGCCATGGCGGGATCGGGGGAAATCAGTGCGGCCATGGCGGATCATTCTCCGAGGCCACGGCCCCAGCCCTCGCCTCTATGGCTGGACCCCTATAACCCCCCAAAAAAAAATCCTTGGGGAAAATTACGTGCTCCGATGCCCTCCGTGTGCTAGATGAGTGGGGACGGCTGAGCCTCCTCTGGGCCTAATTAGGAGGACAGCAGTAGGGCTCCGTGGGCTAAACTCAGGAACAGTAGGGCTCCGTGGCGAATATCAGGAAACTGAGCTCCGGGGCTAAGAACTAGGCATTGGAGCCCTCTATGGTCTGGATTTGGGGGCTGGAGCCGACACTGGAGTGAGCTCCGGGGCGAGGATGAGGTCGAGTATGCATGTGCCGTTTGCGCCTCATCCTCCTCTTTTGGTTACGGGTGAATAGGGGAGCCGGTAGGCTTGCGTGAGCCATGGCCGGCGGGCTTGACTGAGCAGCGGCCGGCGGGCTTGACTGAGGATCGGCCAGCGGGCTTGACTGACGAACGGCCGACAGACTTGACTGATGAACAACCACACTCTCTGGCGGACACACAGGACTTGCGGTGATCCCGCAGAATTTCCATGCTTGCTGCACGAAGGGGGGATCTCTGCAGGCTAGGGCGGAAAAATGAGCGGGACTTTCCCCCCCCCCCCCCCCCCCCCCCCCTTGCCGCGGGAAGAAAAAAACACATGAACACCAAGCAAGAACACAAACATTTCACCATTGAGCAACCAAACCACGGGGAGAAGGGCGCGCACTACACTTTGTGGTTCCGAGTTGTTCTGGGTCAAGGAAGGCACATGGGGAGCAAAACACAAGACAGGAACACCGGCCTGACAAACGGTCAATATTACTGAAATTATGTTGTGTTCTTTCATTAATTGAATTAGTGAATTAATGAAGTTCAGGAAGCCCAGGCTCATTTGCAATAAATAGAGAAGAAAACACCACAGAATAATCAGATAACACATTTCTATGTGTATTTCTGAGGCTCAAATAACGCAGTATTGCATTGGAAATGCCAAGGTCATGGGTTCAATCCAGCGCGAACACACATACTGATAAATGTATATTCTGAATGCACTGCATTTGATTACAGCATGTCTGTCAAGACCATGTACAGGTTTTTGTCATCACTACACCAGCCTGTGACAAACTCTGCTAAAGAACAGTAACCAAGAAAAATGTGCAGAATATTTCTAGAAATGACCATGGTACTCCAAAACAGTTGGATAGTGGAAGCATAAAAGTGAAATCCATTATCCAAACGTCCAACTTTCATATGCCTCAAAAACCCTTTTTCCCTGTTGAAAAATAGCTCAAGGCTAAGAGCAAGCTGATTTAAAATGAAAGCTGCCATTTCTCTTTCCCTCCATTTTCTTGTTTACCCAGACACAGCTAAAATAGATTGTATAGCCTCTTTTGGTAGCAGCAGGAGGCAAAAAGGCTTGAATTCAGATCAGCTCCTCAAATCATGGCCAAATGATAGTGTAATATTATTGACAAAACTGAAATGGTGAGAGATTTGTCTGAGAATGATTATTAGGTTCTTGTATCTGCAAAGTGCTAATAATGGTTATTCCCCTCCATCCATTTTCTTTTGAAAATAAATTATTATTCAAAGTGCACAGATCTCCGTATGCACAGCATTTTACAAGCACAGTCCTATCTTCTTAATTAATTCATTAGATACCGCTGGCCGAGGCGATCCTTCAGCAGATGCTTGGCGAGACGCTCTCCGGTCAGCAGGTCCCTGATGATTCCAAGGGAAGTCCATTCAGAAACAAGCGAAAGACCGTCCGCAAATACCTCTCTCCTGCGTGTGTGACTGCACAACCGTGCGTGGGCTTATTTGTTTTCTTGTCACTGCTGAAGATAACATATCACTGTACTGCTCAGATAATTACTCTTCTGTGAGTCTGAGGGGGGATAAAGATGTTTAATCTTCTAAGACTCATTACTCACTGCAATGTTAATGGGAATTACAGAGAAGAAGCTAATGGAGGCAGGGGACTTCAAAGATCAGCTGCTGCATGTCGAGTGCTGGATTGGGATGTGTGTGTATGTGAGGCTGGTGAAGATGCACATGAATATAGCTTAGTACCTTTGGCCTGGGCCTGCGACTGCATTCCCCCTTCCTCGCGACATCCCTTCTGGCGTCACAGGGTTTCGTTCTTTTGCCTGTCTCATGTCACGGCGTCGTTCTTCGTCATGGACCCGCGTTATTTCCCTCTCTGCGGCTCCTGGGTCCGGACGTCCCGCGTGATTCTACTGTGTCTCCCCCGACCCTCGCTTCCACCGGCCCCCCCTGATACCCGCGGCCATTGTGGCTGCATCTTCTCGGTGGCTCTGCTTTGTCTTGTAGAAGTACAAAAGAGACGAACAAAAATGATGGAGAGAAAACAGCAGATAAAAAAAGCATCCAATCATAGTAATGTTTGCACCAAGACTCTGAAAGGCGCACTCTGAAGCAGACTATGGTTGGCAGGAGTAGGTTTACCAGAATAGAGTGGGAAAGTGGACATTTACAGCATAGGATGTCGGTAATATTAATAGCCAATTACATGGGATAGAAAGAAATCTTAGTAAAAATACCAGAAATGGGCAGGGATAAACTCGATTTAGGCACCACCATCACTCCCCCCGCCCCCGACCTGTCATGTGTGTTGCAACATTGTACGATTTATTAATTAAATTGATTAAATTCTGATTGGATTATGTTGGTAATAGGCACTTACCTAAAGCTAACAGAAGTTCCATGCATCTAACACGTTGTTTCGACCTTCTTTTTGATCTGAATGGTATGCAATGTCATATGCAAAACACTTGGGGTTGCCACAGATTTGTCCACCGCTGGAACGCAACTGAATGCTTCTGAAGCACCTCCATACTTGAAAACTGAGGAAACTGCTGGTTAATGGGAAAAGATGGAATGGATGTACATATTACAGTTGGCGCTATTCGTAGTGATTGCGTTACGCTAAGGTAATTTTCGGACCTTTTTAAAGACGGTACAGAAGAGTACTTAGACGGGCAATCAGATGGGACTAAAATCACTGAGAGCACTCTGGTAAAATGACTTACGCCCACCATGTCCATGGTAGACTAATCCAAAGTCACATCAAGTCACGTTTATTTATATGTGACCCTGCACCACAAAACCAGTCTTAAGTAGCATGGGTATATTTGTAGCAATAGCCCAAAAGTACATGTATGAGACGCAGATCTCATCCCTCGGGTGCCATGGTACAGGCGTCACCTAGAGGAGTTCCCTTTCAGGAACTCGAGCTGCGTCGAAACGCTATGGAAACGAGTATGCCCACGCAGACTTACAAATCCCTGCCTGGTGTGGAAGAGCACAGCTAAGGCGAGAGAGAGGGAGCCAGGAGTGGCACAGAATGCAGGTAAGAACCTGAGAAAGTAAGCCAGGTGGACATCCCGCAGCGTCCTGAAGGCCAATTTCTGGAGGAGTGAGCCTTGACCCCAAAGGGAGTGGAGAGATCAGCGGACTCAAAGCTATGGAATAGCATCCTGATCCACCACTTAGCATAAGCTCCTGGCCGGAGGCCTCAGCCTCAGCATACCGTGGAGGAAACATGTAACTAGTGGGTCTCTCCCAAAAGACCGACCACCGAGAGGGGCATGGTAGGCAGCAAGGGCCACCACGGAAACCTTCAAGGTGGAGTGGAATAACCCTGCGGAGAACCGTACCTGCAAGAACTCCAGCACTGAACCAACCGGGCAGTTAACTGGGTCCGAGCTGGCGGGTGCCGCATCAAGGAGTGGAAGGGTTACTTCAAGGAGTACGCAGTTTACGTCGTGAGGGAGCTCTGGACTGGAGATGGTGATCAACAGACCTAGTGGAGGAGGACCGAGCCTATGAAGATTGTGACCCTCAGGAGCCACGACCAAAAAGGCCCCCCCTTGAGAGAGGATGATCGCCTCCTGACCGGGAGATTCTTCACGGCGACCGTTTCGAGTAGGGAAGATCAGTCTCCGAGGAATGTGATAGTTATATCAGGACCTAATTTGTTTAGCCTACTGTTCTGCCTGTAACTCCAGAAAGTTCAGCTAAAATGGATACTCTTCTTCCCTGTCATGTTTAAAAGATAGCCAGGGGTGTAGAATTAGAGTATTCAGGATGCTTGTGTCAGCTTGTGGACGATCGCAGACCACCAGAAGAGCCGCAGAAAAGGGAAATTCAGAACTGCAAGTCTCAAGGTTCTTATAGTACCTGGATTGCGAGTTTATAATAATGAGACGTTAGTTTCTGAAAGCGAGGTGAAACGGGACTGTGTGGGTCCGCTTATCATATTGTTTGAGGCATAGCAGCTGGAAGTGAGACAAAGGTCCGGTGAATAGACAGTGATGGGTGGCTGTTGTTTCCTTGGGTATCAGACTGTATTCTTGAGTGGTGTCTATTTTTAGCAAAGTCAGCGTTATCCGCTCAGGGGGGGGGATATGGGCAGAGAAGGATGGGATGTAAGCGCATGATGAGTAGCCATACCATTATGTGTTCACTCCCGATCTCTATCACACAATCAGGGAGCGTGTCTCTGTGGGCCCACAGGGGGTTTGAACATCGGGCTTGCACAGCGACACACACTGGGCCTTGAACTGTCTGCAAAGCGAACTGCTGAGCCGGCACTTGTTTGTTATTTGCACCCACCTGGCTCCCAAAAATCAGTCTGGACTTTTAGATTGCAAAGGACATTGATAAATTTAGCGAGAACGCTTCTCACGTCGCAAGGGTGCTGTCAAGCGTGCCTGCTGGAAGGTCTTCTTGTGCACGTCGGGCGTGGCTGCTGTCGTGGAAACATCCAAGGAACAGAGTCCGTTCTGGCATTTTTCAGCCCCTTCTGTGCGGTCAGCCGACACCTTTGTTCCCCAGCCTATACAACCTTTGCACAGCTGTACCGGGGGTTAACAACTGATAGACTCTCTATAGTGTTACTATCCCACCGCGTTGTGGCCTCGTCACTGTCATGCCAACGCCCGTAAATATACCTTTAGTAATTCTTTTTTTTAACTAGACTTTTTTTTGACATCGCTTAGATAGAATACGTTTTTTACGAAATTATATACTTTTACATATCACGCTTATCTTCCTCCAGGTTCACGGTAGTCGCTGTTGGCAACCTCCCTGTTATTCTCAAGGTTCGCCAACGGGGGATACCACCGTGTTACCTCCAACAAAAAGATATTGTAACCAGTAGTAATATCGATCAGTACATAAACCTCTATCTACCATCACAGCAGCGTCGTTTTGAAGTTTTTACGAACTTTCAAGAGAGGGCTGTTACTCGTGGATAAAGACAAGAATAGGAAGCAGCAGATCCTATTGCTGACTCATATTACTGACAATAGATCGCCCTAGGCTCTCATCCCTCAGGCCTGCTTTCACCCCTGATGATGTCATCTGTCTTAGTATGTTTAGTTATTTAAGACTGTTTACATTAATATCCTAGTATTTTATAATTCCCTCGCCATTGAGCACAGCCACATCACCTCAAGACATGACCGCCCTTCACAGCAGCTGCCTGTCAAACAAGTATACACTATTGTTACTGCAAAAATACTGGTAGGTTAATTAGTTTTTAGTTTCATTTTTCAACTTTGTAATGAAGTACTATTTTTGGCTGAAAATAATATTCCCTGACCTGGAGATAACTGTTTATTTGTTCATCAATAGACACCATGTGGTAGGTTTTGATAGAATGGATGTGAGAAACTCACACATGTGAAGAATTTTTGAATGAAATTCAAGGAAACTGGTTCCTTTCATTGTCACTCTCCAGCTGGGGATGAATGAATTTATTTTGGCAGAGGATAGATGGGTCTCTGCTTGCACATATCCCAGTGACCATCCTTCAGTAGACCCACAGAGTAAGCAGTGACAGCTGTTTACAGACCCCATCTGTTCGCTCCCTCTCTGTGTGTCTCACTACACTGGGAAACCATATTTAGCATACTATAAATTCATTGTACTATGACGCGCTCAACCGTCTGTGTGACAGTTCAGCTCAGAATAACAAAACACCAGTTACTTCTGCCATTAGAGAGCAGAGTCTCTTCTTAACCTGCTGGCTGACTAGGTTGTATTTGCCTGCAAGGATCCCTGAGGTCCTGTGTGTTAATAAATGTGAGGTTCAGCTGGTTAACCAGTCCATCAAGCCTCTAAGTGTCAGCAGCCTCAGACGTTCTCCAGACTCTTTAAGAGCTCACATTAATTCCTGTTGTCATGCTGCATATTGGGTTTGTTTTACACAAATACTATTTTCTTCCTCCTTCACCGCTGCCCATTCATAACAATTGCATTCCTGGTGTGTCACTGGTATACAAGCCTTAACAGATTGATTGGTGCTGCACTGAAGTGTAATAAAGCATCTGAACAACAATGCCAAAAACATTATACCACTGGAAATTCAACATACACCAGGGAATATAACGGAAAAGTTAATGTGTGGCTCTCTGCAGAGCAGTCTGCTTACATAATGTGTTCAGACACCAAGGGTTGTGCGAATCTGTAAGGCCTACAAACCTTAAAAAGCCACTTTTTTTCTATTTGGAGAAGTATCTGTTCAGCGCAAATGGTTGTGTTCAGTATTTATTTATTTATTTTTTTAAATAAGTATCTTATGTTTACCAAAGCTGCATTTATTTGATCATAATACAGTAAAAATAGTAAAATTGTTCAATATTATTACAAAGATAAAACAATAGCTGTTTAATATATTTTAAAATGCAAAGCTGAATTTTCAGCAGCGACCCTATACTCGCGTCCTTAGTTTGCATGAAAACGTCACGAAGGTCATTCTAATATGATTTGGTGCTTGATGACCGCCAGAACGCAGTATTGTACATTCGAATTGAATGCCAATTCTGAATCTGTTTGACTCTGCAATTCAAATGAAGAACTTAAATTCATTTGAATCGTTTTTTTTTTTTTTCGTGCCCACCACCCTGTCCCACAAACTGACTCACTAAATCAAGTCAACCACCGGACCCTGCTAAGCCCCTGCACCCGTGTCCTCTCGGGCCCCACGTGTGTGGCATTCTCCCCATCGTGGCTATCATTCGATGGCCTACTGTACGCCCCTATGGCTCTTACTCTTCTTTCTTTTGGCACATATACGATGTCCACTAGTTCTAGCCCTGCCGCCGCTTAGTCGTACCTCATGTCCCTCCCATTACCCATCCTCCTCCCTCTTACTCGCCCGCAAATTAGGAGTTTATTGAGGCAAAAGTCGTGGTTAATGGTTTGTCCCTGGGCCCGCATTGGCCCGGCCCCCAAGGGTGACATACACCGTGTCCTCCCCCAACGTCCCCGGGTGAACCTCCTCTTTCTGTGAGATCCGTGACGTGTGTCTGTCGTATGTCTGGATTGATTATAGTTATATTACACCTTTCATAGATAGTATAGCATGTACTTATTTAATCGGTCACTAAAGAAGCACAGCAGAACCTCGGAGAGCGTAGTGGATTTTCTTTTCGGGATCCCGCCCGGGAGGTCACATATTATAGAGAACCGTGCTGTAGAACACATTTTGTGGAATGAGCGAGAGTACTTCTGGCCAAGAGTACATTGCATGGATGACATTTCTTCATTATTATATTTCTCTCATAGAAATTGTTTGTGTGGAACAGGATGTTTGCCACATGGAAAGGCCTTACAAATGGGACTAAAGTGACTGGAGCAGCTTCCTTTTTCTTCAGGCATCTCTATGTCATTGATTCATAATTGTTAAAATGTATCCTTGAGAAAACATATTTCTTGATAGAAAATGACTCAAGCTCAAGCATTCACTACTGAATAATATAATATATAAAGATCGTCCTTGCTCTTTTCCTTTTATTCCTAATAACGGCAGACGGGTTATAAACTTGCAAACTTACAAAACTTTACTTGGTTAATTTCTAATGGGGGGCATGTTGAGCTGTTTCTGTACAAAAAAATGTTTGCAGACATATTTCTCTAAACTATTAATGAAGCATAGACCGCAGTGACCTGTATTTTCATAATGCTCTTGACTTCCTAGCATATGCCTTGATACTCCAGCTGAACCTTATCATCAAGGTACGAAATGAGTTCCAAAAGACATGCCCACATCACTGATGCTATCATAAAAATACATCTTTGCAATACAGACATGGGAAGAAGCTCTCTCCCCTCCATTAAAATGGATAAGTCAGCGGTCCACCTGGCCTCATTGCTGGAGAGATAACATTTTAGAGAATCTGAAAGAAAAGAGGGAATATGCTGCAGCTGTAGAGCATAGTGCGCTTTCTAATGCGATGTTTTCATTGTGGCGCTGTCAGCTGTCAGTGGGAGTCGAGCTGAAGGAATGAATGTAAACACACAATGTGCTAAATGAGGGCATCTTGCACTGTGTTATGGAGAGTTGTCATATCAGCGCTGTGGTGAGCCAGCACAGATCCAACTCCCAGTTTGCTTTTGCGTGTCAAATTGACAAAGAATTTAAGATGCTTTTTCTTTTCTCTGTGAAAAACCTCTATTATTCAGCCTTCAATGGGAACATGGGATGTGAAATCCCGCCACCAATCCAGCATTATTTTATGCTTATTTGGTAAACATTATGGGTAGAATGTTCTGTACATAATATAAATCAATTCTATCAAAGACGGCATGACATATAGGACAAACAGCAGATGGAGAACAACTTCAGCTAAAATTGATATTGACAGTGTGTCCCTCATGTCAGACATTGTGAACACACAAAACAGTTTTCCATTTGAGAGGACTGAATTTGCCTTATCTGTTCTTAGACAACCTGTAGTGAGGCATTGAGAAGAGGATCAGATTTGAATACGTTTTAAAAACAGACACATTTTCTTTTTGTCATCTAAAGCTGTTCTGTTCCTTGCCATCAACACACTTGTCAAATCAGTATTGATACAACTATTACAGCAGATAAAAAGCCCATTGCACGGACTCATATTTGACCTTTTTGTATTTTTCTACTTCACAGTTGTGAACTAGTTCCTTGTGAAGACAAGAAAAATCAACTCAGATATTTTTCTCACATAATACCCCAGCAAGCCTCTTGCTGATACCCCTTCTAATACTGCAGCACAGGCTTTCATCATTCTCTGATATCTTTTTGCCACACTCCTTGAAAACACAATAAACACATTGCACGATAGGGTTTGATTCTGCAGTGGTGCATTAAAAAGAAAAGAGAACTAGAGCAAAACACAACAGAAAAGTAAATAAAAGACTCCCTCAGTGCAGTGCTTTGGAGGATGCCCTACTCCTATACTAAATGTTCAGAGGCACTTTTTCTTTTATGCAGTTTCACATCAAACCATTACATCTGCCTTTAAGATTCAAGCTGAAGTATATCGTGTTTGGTTACTTCACATTCAACCAGGTGTCCTTTTCATTTTGAACATGCATCACGTCTCTCTTGCAAAGTTCAAAATGGATGTTGCAACATATCTGTCTTTGGATGGATATTTTATGTATTTATGGCTCTAGACCAGCACTTCAGGGCATGACTTTCTAGTGCTGTAAAACTACAGCTTGCTTTAATTCTGTCCAGTTTATCTGCTTATTGTATCTTTACAGTACATGGATCTATAATAATAATAACTGATTTTTTACAACTAAAAATGTATGCCTTTTCTAATATTTCTCAACAAAAAAACAATAGCATGAAATCATGCTTTTCATGACCATCAAGCTATTCATATGTGATAAAAACACCTGGCTTAAACTGATATGCTGCACCAGATTCAGCATAGCTATGGCCATATAAAACTCCTACCATCTTCGAAAGATTCGCATAGTGTTTGTAGAAATGATTATTTCACACAACATAGATAAGAGAAGTGTTATAAATAACTCGAAACAAGGGAGTAGAGTGATGGATCAAGTATCGAATCAACTGAAAAAGAAAAAAACCATTTATTTCATGTCATCCATGATATATTTCATCTGCAACAACATTGAATTTTTAAAAAGATACGTTTGGTCATTAACTTGTGTTAGGTCATACGTATTTTTGAGTCCAGAGATTATAATGATGTGTCATGAAAAAATACATGCTATGTCAGGATTCTGGACGGTTTTGTTGTGTTTTTCTTCCTCATGTGCTTCCCGTGACCCAGTTTCTCCCTCATGTGCCTTATTTGGTCGTTCCTGTTCCTGTCATCGTTGTCTCTTAATTAGTGATTCTTTTCACCTGTTCCTCATCTCGATATCCTGTGTATTACGGCCCGCAGGACTGTTAGGTCTGTGTTTGTGGGTCTAGCAGGGTTGGATTATGTGTGTTTATCCTGTTCCTGTGTAGGGGGATATCCCCATGTGTTTCAATGATTAAAGAGAACTGTTGAATGCACTTTGGTCTTCATCGCGCAAAGAAAACTCCCTGTCGGGATTGGGGGCCAAGTACTACCGGCCCTGGCGAAGCTCCAGACACAGCCAGCTGGGCTGGAGGGAGGCGGTCTCATCGGTGTTGGAAGGAGTGTCTACCCCGATCCAGAAACCACCCAGCCAGACCAGAGCCCAGCCCACCACAACGCCGCGCACGAGCTAAAGCCCGAGCCCGCGCGACGACCTACGAGCATCGCCAGGAGGATGAGAGACAGTGGCTAGGGGATGACGCCCGAGCCGGTGGTGTCAGACCAGGGTGCTTTGAGGCCAAGCTGACAGGGGTCACCGGGGGAGAGCGTTCATGGACAGGGAGTGGGGAGGAGGAGCATCCGCCCCCGCACCGTGGGATGAAGGAGGTGCAAGGATCTGGGTAAAGGAAGAGTGGAAGGAGAGGAGAATTAATTGAATGTTGTATACCGGACCTGCCCGTTTCCTCCCGTCAGCTCGCTGCGGTGGACCTCGTCCGGCTCGCGGACCTAGTTCCACGGCCAGCCCAGAGAGGGTCTGTTCCAGGTTAAGCCTGAGAGGCCGGGCGGCTCAGCAAAGCGCCGCCAAGCCTACCCACTCTGCCTCTCCACACTGTGTTGGCAGCACCTTTGCTCGACCTCAGCCCCCATCAGTGCGGTGCGAGGGTCGTGGCGCTGCCATCCTCCATCTCACATGGCTGGAGAAATACAGATTGTCTCTGCCTCCAGCCTCTGAATCCCAGACTCCGCCTCAGCCCGATGACCCAGCGGCTCCAACATGGCTCCTAGCTCCCTCCTCACCACCATGGCCCATCAGTCCAATGCATACAATGGGAGACCCTCGTCCCTCCGGCTCCCTGGTAGCGGACCATCAGTCGCATCGGGAATCCACTAATCTGGCTGCGCTTTGGGTGCCCTACGAGCTCTGTCAGTCTCCGTCCATTCCTTCGGCTCATCCTCAGTCCTCTGTTGCTCGGATCCATCGTAGCCCTTTCGGATCATCCCATCACCTGGCATCATCGGCTCTCGCCTCGGGCTCCTCGGCACGTAGCTCCGCCGCAGTCGGGTTGGCCCCGGAGCCCTCAGCCTTCCTCCCATGGTTCCCCGCTCCGTCAGCTACACGTGGGTTGGTATATGGCTGTGGCATGAGTCCACTGGCGCCGGCATGCCTCAGAAAGTCCCGTCCGTTATCTCCCTGGGCTCCTTCCCCATCGGTCCGGCCTGGCTCCTTCTGTTTTCTTCTTGGCTCCTCCCTCCGTTGTCACCTCCCTGGACTCTGTCTGCCAGCCCCTCCCAGGTTTCCGTCCTCCTCCCAAGTTCCCAACTGTCCCTCCCCATGTTGTATCTACGGCGCGAGGACACGCCTTCCGGTAGGGGGGCAATATGTCAGGATCATGGACCATCTTTGTGTTGTTGCCCCCAGTGTGCTCATGTGAGCCGTTTTCCTTCAATGTGCCCTTTATGTTGGTCATGTCCGTTCATGTCCTTGTTTCTCTTTAATTATTCATTCTGTTCACTGATGTTATCTCGGATTCCCTATTTATTCCTGTGTATTAAACCTCCAGTCGGTAGTATGTCGGTTCACAATGTGTGACCATGTGCATCTTCCTGTGTGATTCCCTTTTTGTGTATATAGGAAGACTGGGTTTGCTATTAGGTGTCTTCCATCGTTCCTTCCGGTCAGTATCCGTGAGCAGTTTAGATGGACAATGCTGTTTTTTGTTCATGAAAAAGTAAATGTGGTCATCTTGATGTGGAGGTTATGGTTGTAGTGAGCGAAAAAACATCTGACTTCCTTAGGAAATACTTTTTACAGAATTTATTTTATTTTTGTTTGACACTTTTAATACTTATGTAATGCTTTTGCAGTCTTGATCACCATTTGTTTTATACGCACTTTTAGTAGTTGTTTTTAGAGTGTTACGAGGTAACATTTAAATTATTTCAAATCAATACAATGTTTTTATTTATTTTGTCAGTCATGTGTAATAAGTGGGAAAATGTACAGTTATTTGCTACACATTGGATCCTGATCACCTGACTTTTATTTTGCGATGATGAATAGCTGGCTTTATAATATCCTCTATTAAATTAACAGCAACAACAACAACAACAAAAAAATTATAATAATAATTTTAGAAGAACTGCTCCAAGAAGGGTTTAAGAAAAGCCCCAGGGACATGTAGTGGATCTCCAGATTGCAGGCCTCCCATCTTCCTCAAATGTCTCTATTTTCACTGGAGTATCAGAGACTTTATTAATCAAAGGTTTTTGCAGGTAGCAAAAACAAAAAAAGTGTGTCACATAAATTAAAGTCAATGAGCTGAAGCGTCATGTAAGCAGTTAAAGAGGTGAGATTAGACACATTTGAACAGCAGTGGAACCTTGGGGCTCCATTCTTGCAGCAGGGGGTACCGGCAGCCTTGTTCATTTAACAAGTGTTAATCTGTCTCTGTAGAGGTGTTAAAAAACCTCAGCACTTAAATTAGTGCTCCTCCTGCATCCCACAACATACGCTATGTGATCTGTGTGAATAGTAATAACAAAGTCTTTTAAATACACATAGGTGAGAACAGGGCTTGTAATTATGTCTTTGTCATGCGATAGGCAAAGTGAATTGGCAAAATTAGACGTTCTCATTTTTTTCTACCATTTTTCATGGGTGCATTTGTGTGTTGAAATTGCTTTAATTGCACTGTTAGGTGGTCAGACACAATAATGTGCAGGTCATGTTTGCCAATATTGCTTTTGTAAAAGCCATTATGCCAGGGTGGCAGGGCATGTTGGATGTGAAGTGAATATCTGCTGCTGCTCATATGCCTGTTGAACCCTTAATAGCTGGGCATTTTGTTATATAAAACCTTACTCCATCTGATTGGTCACTGCTGCCTTTATCTTTTTACTATGGTTATGCATATTATTAAGCCTTATGAATTTAGTAACTATGCTACCTTGATAGTATTTCACTGGTGGATTATACTGAATATATATCTGTGTAATGCCAAGTTATATATTTCCATGAGCAATAACAGAACAAGCATGCATACATTAAAATCATGCAAATTAGTACTCATTTTTCTTCATAATTGATTGGTATTGCTTGAGTTGTGTGCCTGATGCATACTGTTAATCACAGTGGATCTTCAAAAGCCATTTTTAACCTTTCATTGTGTGATGTTACAGCCAAACCCTCATGGATGATTATTTCAAACTCATTCTCTCTATATGACAGTCTGTTTGACTGTGTATGCCATTGTTTTTGTTTTTTTATTTTTGACAACATTAATTTACCATTATTTTTCATGAACTGATTTGTTCTTGGTTAGATTGTTACACTAGTAAATGGTGATGTATTAATATTAATATAAATATTTATATAAATAACCGAAACAAGTCTTATTATTTACATGTCTACAAAGATATTAGGAGTTTTTAAGCATCATAAACATGTACCTCAACAAATTACAAGGCAGGCTTTACATTTTACCCTTCATTTTATCATACATTCAACATGATGACTAAAAAACCTCTGAATATTCAGTAGCTTATCTTCTGTTGCGGTGAACATATGTTTAATGCCTTTAAAATTAATTTTGGAAAAACATATTGTGAATACTTTTTTTAAGATTCTCAAGTTGTAAGGAAAACAGGCTGAGAAAGGACCACCTGTAGTGAGGGATTGCATTTACCTTGAGACTCTAGTGAGACTCTAGTGTCATTTTCTATGCACACATTATCTCAGATAAGTGCACTTGTTCTCTGTGCTTATATGTTTGTCACTTTGATTGCCTCACTGTCGTTGTAGATGAATTGCAGGCACAGTGAGGCGATGTTGTCATTGGGACCGCCGATTTCAAGCTACCCATTTTGCATTTGAAATGAATGTAGGGAGAAGACAAATTGTTTAAAGATTAAACCTTAGAGAATAGAAAAGGTTAGTGCAATAAAGGAAACCTGCTGCCTCCAGATGAGAGAGAGAAAAAGGAAGGGAAGGAGAATGAAAGACAAGAAAAAAATGTTTCTATCAGACAGACAGCGATAAGCATTAAGTGTGGCTGATCTGATTGCAGTGAAGAGGTAAGGCAATAAAGTGCCTCCCATTTCTATATTTGGGTTAAAGATTAAATGTAAGGAAATTGAACCTTTTTGTCAAGCACTGTAGAATAGCTTCCTCCTCTTATGCTTGGCAAACTGTCTCCTTCACCCCTCCTTCTGTGGATTAATGTGTGTATGCATATCTATCAGAGAGATCGAGAGGAGAGTAATTTGGTGTGTATTTACGTCTCTGGGCGTGTGTAACTGTCGGCTTCAGCGTGTGTCTGTAGAGGCGTAAAGTTGTTGAGTGTGAGTGTTTGTATGAAAGTGCAGTCAGCTTTCATTAGCAAAGACTCGTTGCGCTGGGGGGAAGCGCATGCTATAGAACCAGCGGTAACAGCCACAGCGGCTACTCGCAGACACTCTCTCCCCTGGTTTGTGTCTGGGGGCAGGACCCGCATACTAATGGCCCTGTTTCAGGCTTGATCAATGAGCACAGATCAGACACTGGCTACCAATCTCTCTTAAGTGCAGAAAGAGGGAGAGGATCTAAATACCTTTAAATGCAGGTGAACTGATGCTCCTGATCTGGCAGAAAGGGACATTTCAAAATCTTTTATCACACACATAATACCATGTGGGATTTGTCCAGGGTCGGATTTACCTCTTTTCGTGACATAGGCAAAACACATTTTTGGGCCCCCCTTACCTATTAAATATAGGTCTAATATCTACCACCCAATCAAACAAAAATATTTCTTAATCAGTGGAAACCGTTACAGTGTTTTCTATCGCAATAAGCGCTTGCGTTCAGTCAATAAAATTTGTTTGAGAACTGAGAAAGACAATTCCATTAATAGGCGTGGCGACATGGCCACATAACCACTTCGGGAGTGCATAGTTTATTATAATTGTACCGGCCCCTGAGGCAGCATCACACATCAATTGGCTCAGATGATGGTTAAGACATTGACATGTTCTGTCCTGAAACTCGTGGTGTTGAACTAGCTCATTTTTTACGCACCTCATCCCAAACCTTCCGTTGCAAATTCCAAAACGTAATTTTAGAACTAATAACGGCTTGAGCCATTGATATGCAGGCTAGCCGCAGGTATAATAAAGTCGAAAGGCAGTTATTAGAGAGAGAGAGCGAATGAGAGAGAGAGGGAGAGAGAGATTAAGTGCGTGTGAATACTTGCGTCTGTGCGTCTCTCAGCAGTGTTCACACCGCGTCTACTATAGTGAATCTTGTAAGTTGAAACGGCTTCAAGACATCGCTACTGAGAAATGCGAAAACTATTTTATTGATAAATTGGTAGCCCGCAGCTCGGAACAAGTTTCTGTCGCGTCACTGCATGTGTGCGTGAGTGCTTGTCGGTTCTGTGTGTGCATCTGTGAGAGTGAACGGGAGAAAGAAAGCGTGATTTCAGTACATAAAAAGGTTGAAGACATGGAATTAGTTTGTCATTTTTACCCTATTGTTTATTATATTTATTTGCTCAATGTCTTCTAGGGTTTTGGTTCTTTTACTGTTGTAGATAGCCCATAGTATAACAAAAATATGATATATCTCTTCATTGTGTTTGGGCCAACCCTGGACGAGCGAGCATAGGCACGTACCTAGAATGCCTATGCGTAAATCCGGCCCTGGACTTTTCTAATATGAATTAGTTCATGTTCAATTCAGAGTGTCTTCTCGATTTTTGTCTGTACTGTTTGCACTGCTGTATTGTAAGAAAAACAAATATTGATTTGAATCATCAATTTCACTGACCACAATTACTTAAGTTCATTTTCAAGTTGAATCTATTTTTTTTGTATAATGCTTTTCACGATACACATTGTTTCAAAGATTCTTGCAGATCTTCATGCCTTGTAGTCATATCTAATAAATTCGAGCTTTGTGATAATAATATTTACATTTTGCAATGATTTAAACAATTCAAGCAGTTGAGGATTGTCTATATATACACACTTTATGGAGGATAATGTAGCCTGTGAGGGTTTAAAGTGGATACTTTCATTACATGTACCTTGAGTATCATTTAGCAGATGCTTATCCAAAGCGACTTACAAATGAGGACAATTAAAAAGCAGTTCAAAACTAACAAAAGAGCAAACAATATTATAAGTGCAAATGGACAGTCTCGGTTAGCTAACGCGTACACGTAGCAAGGTGTTTTAAAACAAAATTTAATTATTATTTTTATGGTATATATATATACATTATATTCATAACATATATATATACACACAAACACACAAAACAAAGAAAACAAGTAGATGAATAGAAAAAAAAATTAAAAACGCTAGTTGTTTGTTTTTTGTTGTTGTTGGTTTAAATAACGAACAAAAACAATGAAAGATAAATATAGAGAAAGTAGAATTATTATAGAATAGAAAAGTGTTAGAGTTAGAGGGCTCAATAAAGGTGGAAGAGTGGTTTTAAGTCGTTCGTGAAGATGGGTCAGGACTGCTGATCGGGATGATTTGGGAAGGTCATGCCACCAGGAGGGAACAGTTAGTGAAAAGGTCTGTGAAAGTGATTTTGTACCTCTTTTAGATGGCACAATAATACGCCGTTCACTTGCAGAACGCAAGCTTCTAGAGGGCATATAATTCTGAAGTAATGAATTTAGGTAAGTGGGTACAGAGCCAGTGGTGGTTTTGTAGGAAAAAATTAATGCGAGCAGCTACTGGTAGCCAATGCAAATTGATGAACAGAGGTGTGACGTGTTCTTTTCAGCTCATTAAAGATTAATCTTGCAGCGGGATTTTGGATTAATTGTAGAGGTTTGAAAGAAGTGGATGGAAGACCTGCCAAGAGAGCATTGCATGTCTAGTGTAGCGATAGCGAATCAGCTCATGGGAAATATGAAAAATTAACCATTAATTAATTATGAATATTTTAGATCGCTGTAGATATTTAGCTGACCTCTCAGGGTCAACTGTCTGTCAATTCTAAGAACATTAATTTCCAGGTTAAGGGAAATAACTTCCTTACTGTACAATTCTACAAAAGCTTGTAGCGTAAATCTGCATGATTATTGACTCCGGTTATGAGTAAACATTGAACACGTCAAGTGTGATACAAGTAGGTTTTATTAACTACATAAACACTTAAACTAGTCCAACATACTACAAAAACACATAAACTAGTCTAACATACAACATAAACACACTAAGCCTGGCTACATTTACAGTGGGGAAAAAAGTATTTAGTCAGCCACCAAATTGTGCAAGTTCTCCCACTTAAAAAGATGAGAGAGGACTGTAATTTTAATCATAGGTATACCTAAACTATGAGAGAAAAAATGAGAAAAAAAAATCCAGAAAATCACATTGTAGGATTTTTAAAGAATTAATTGGTAAATTCCTCGGTAAAATAAGTATTTGGTCACCTACAAACAAGCAAGATTTCTGGCTCTCACAGACCTGTAACTTCTTCTTTAAGAGGCTCCTCTGTCTCCACTCGTTACCTGTATTAATGGCATCAGTTTGAACTTGTTATCAGTATAAAAAGACACCTGTCCACAACCTCAACAGTCACACTCCAACATCCACCATGGCAAGACCAAAGAGCTGTCAAAGGACACCAGAAACAAAATGTAGACCTGCACCAGGCTGGGAAGAATCTGCAATAGGTAAGCAGCTTGGAGTGAAGAAATCAACTGTGGGAGCAATTATTAGAAAATGGAAGACATACAAGACCACTGATAATCTCCCTCGATCTGGGGCTCCACGCAAGATCTCACCACGTGGGGTCAAAATGATCACAAGAACTGTGAGCAAAAATCCAGAACCACACGGGAGGGCCTAGTGAATGACCTGCAGAGAGCCGGGACCAAAGTAACAAAGGCTACCATAAGTAACACACTCTGCCGCCAGGGACTCAAATCCTGCAGCGCCAGACGTGTCCCCCTGCTTAAGCAAGTACATGTCCAGGCCTGTCTGAAGTTTGCTTGAGAGCATTTGGATGATCCAGAAGAGTATTGGGAGAATGTTATATGGTCAGATGAAACCAAAATATATCTTTTTGGTAAAAACTCAACTTGTCGGGTTTGGAGGAGAAAGAATGCTGAGTTGCATCCAAAGAACACCATACCTACTGTGAAGCATGGGGGTGGAAACATCATGCTTTGGGGCTGTTTTCTGCAAAGGGACCAGGACGACTGATCCGTGTAAACAAAAGAATGAATGGGGCCATGTATCGTGAGATTTTGAGTGAAAACCTCCCTCCATCAGCAAGGGCATTGAAGATGAACCGTGGCTGGGTCTTTCAGCATGACAATGATCCCAAACACACGCCCGGGCAACGAAGGAGTGGCTTCAAAAGAAGCATTTCAAGGTCCTGGAGCGGCCTAGCCAGTCTCCAAATCTCAACCCCATAGAAAATCTTTGGAGGGAGTTGAAAATCCGTGTTGCCCAGCGACAGCCCCAAAACATTACTGCTCTAGAGGAGATCTGCATGGAGGAATGGGCCAAAATACCAGCAACAGTGTGTGAAAACCTTGTGAAGACTACAGAAAACGTTTGACCTCTGTCATTGCCAACAAAGGGTCTATAACAAAGTATTGAGATGAAATTTTTGTTATTGACCAAATACTTATTTTCCCCCATAATTTGCAAATAATTTCTTTAAAAATCCTACAATGTGATTTTCTGGATTTGTTTTTTCTCATTTTGTCTCTCATAGGTGAGGTATACCTATGATGAACATTACAGGCCTCTCTCATCTTTTTAAGTGGGAGAACTTGCACAATTGGTGGCTGACTAAATACTTTTTTTCCCCACTGTACACATACACACACACACATACAGTTGGTATAGGAAAGGGTTAAAGTTTAACTCAGTACAGAAGGAGACATAAGGAATGACATTTATGGAAACATTTTGCATATTCAGCAGATCTAAAAACCTGAGGGAAAACGTCAGATTCTCAGTTCAAACACACCTTGTAAAAAAGGTGTAACTGATACTTAATGTATCATTAATAAGGGGGGGGGGGACTAAGTTTGATACTTGCAAGTCTCGTCTGTCTGAAAATATATTCCTGATGCAATCTTAAGGCCCAAAGATCTTGCTGAAATTAGGGGTTTGATGAAAAAAACCAGTTTGAGTCAGAGAATCTTTGTGAATGGAAAAGTCAAGGCCGAAGCCTGGCACAATGCTTTGGTATCCTGAAGCGTTTTCTCAAATCTTCATCTTAGCATCCGACCGAACCACAGACTGGGGCGGGTCACATGAAGTGTTGTGGCGACTTAAGGTCGGAGAAGGTCCCCGCTCTCAGTGGCTTTGTCCATGAGAGAGCCGGAAATTCCAAGCGGGAGGGGCAATGCTGGAGGTTTTTATGACCCTTGCGAAATGTTAATTGACAAATGTGACTAAATCGAATTATAACGAGTGCTCAGGGCCCTAATATATATTGCCATGTTTTTTACCCCCCCCAAAACCATATAATATACAACGCATGTTTCGATCATAAGAAGCAAATTTCAATAGATATACACAAGGTAAGCGTACATATAGTTGAAAAGGGAGGAATGATCAGGAAGGGTTCCCTCACAACATGCCCTAAAATCGCTAAAAATATCAAAAGACAAAAATACACGATGACATAATATACCAATGACCTGATAGGATACACTGTCATTCAAAGAAAGGTTTTATATGATATTACATTAGTAGAAAGTCAATTTCATTGTGGATTTTCCTTATAGCAAGAAGGGGGATTTTCTTCACCTAAATTCAGGAGTTCGTAAATGGATCGGGTTGTCAGGGTTACCATGGAACCAGGGGCCTGTTCGGCTTACTGGGGTGTTACAGAGTATTTGTTAATTATAGCTAACAAAATATATATTGTGTTTGGGTGGTCCAGACGCTACACTAGCCTGGACAGAACAAGAGCTTGAACAAGGAGTTGTGTTGCATGTTCGGAAAGAAAAAACCTGATCTTCTTAATGTTGAATAAAGCAAAACTGCAGGACCGGGCAGTTTTAGCAATATGGTCTGAGAAATTCAGCATATCATCAATCACAACTCCAAGGTTTCTAGCGGTTTTTGAAGGAGTTATGGTTGATTTGCCTAACTGGATGGTGAAATTTTGATGAAGTGATGGGTTTGTTGAAACTACAAGCAGTTTTGTCTTAGCCAGGTTGAGTTGAAGTTGATGGTCCGTCATCCAACAAGAAATGTCTGTTAGACATGCTGAGATGCGAGCAGCTATAGTCGGATCATCAGGATGGAATGAGAGGTAGAGTTGAATGTCATCAGCATAGCAGTGATATGAAAGCCATGTTTCTGAATGACAGAACCTAGTGATGCCATGTAGACAGAGAAGAGAAGTGGTCCAAGAACTGAGCCCTGAGGCACCCCAGTAGCTAGATGTGCGACTTGGACACCTCACCTCTCCAAAATAACTTGAAGGACCTATCTGAGAGGTAAAACTCAAACAACTGGAGTGCGGTTCCTGAGATGCCCTTTTCCAATAGGGTTGACAGGAGAATCTGGTGGCTCACCGTTATCAAAAGCAGCAGACAGATCCAGCAAAATAAGTATAGAAGATTTGGAAGCCGCTCTTGCCAGTCTTAGGGCTTCAACAACTGTGAGCAAGGCAGTCTCGGTTGAATGTCCACTTCTGAAACCAGTCTGGTTGCTGTCGAGGATGTTGTTCTGTGTGATAAAGGCTGAGACTTGGTTGAACACAACTAGTTCAAGTGTTTTTGCAATGAAAGGTAGAAGGGAAAACCAGTCTGTAGTTCTCTAAAGAGTTGGGTTAAGAGTGGGTTTCTTAAGAAGTGGGGTTGTACGAGCCTGTTTAAATGTTGAGGGAAAACACCAGTGTGAAGGGATGTATTAACGATGTGAGTGAGTGCAGGTACAACGGCAGGAGAAATGGCTTGAAGGAGATGAGATGGAATAGGATCAAGCAGACAAGTAGTAGAAAGATTAGAAAGGATGAGTTTGGAGATGTCTGCCTCAGTGTGTGAAGAGAAGGATGTGAACAAGTGTATGTTTGCTGGTAAGATGTGCTTGACAGATTGCGGTGTGGCAAATTGTGCACTGATGGTTTGTAATTTTATTAATGAAGAATGTGGCAAAGTCGTCAGCTGTTAGAGTTGATGAAGGAGGGGGAGGAGGAGGACAAAGGAGGGAGGAAAATGTTTTAAAGAGCATGCGAGAGTTAGGCGAATTGTTAATTTTGTTGTGATAGTATGTCCTTTTAGCAGTGGAGGCATTGGCAGAGAATGAAGAGAGAAGTGATCTAAATATATTAAAGTCAGTAGGATTTTGTGATTTGCGCCATACTCTTTCTGCAGCTCTGAGCTTAGAACGATACTCACAGAGAACATCAGATAGCCAAGGGGCAGATGAGGTGGTCCGAGCTGGCCTGGAAGACCAGGATATATATTCAAAAATGTAGTTTATTATATTATTATGTCATATCGCTCACCCCAAGCATTTATAACTACACATTGTACATATTACACACACAGTCATTTTCAACTGAAACAAGACGCTCCAGAAAGATTTTTTAAGCATGATAAGCATTTGCCAGAACAAAGCAGATCTGTCGCTTTCCCTCTATTTTATATTGTTATTGACATTTTATATGGTTTATATTGCTTTATTTAGACTTCAAACACCTATTTGTTCAGTGTAAGGCATATTAGCTCTCAGTAGCTCTGACCAATGAAATGTACCTCACAACCCATTATCGACTGATATTGATTAGTACTGTTTACGCAAAAAATAAAAAAATCAATATTACAATGGTGTTTCATATATAGCTATTGAGAAATTGACTTTATATTTGACATTTGTGTCTCTTCTGACCGCTGTAATCCATCTTTCTACACTTTATTTTCCTATTTTTGAAAGTCGTAGAAATTCAATAGGGATTTTTTTTTTCTTTTGCTGTTGGAGTGAATGGTAATTCAAAAATAATATTTGCTATCTTATATTTTTCAGCCTTTAAAATGTGAAAAGGGTCCATATTCAACATTTGAAGGCAGGAAAGCAGTCATGTTTTTTTTTCTTTTAAAGGAGAGACTTCAGTTAACACACTCACTAACACACAAAAACATGCAGTCAGCGCATGGAACAGAACAAAAACAATTTGTTCACTTAAAAGATTAGTTCAAAAACACTGATTCGTTCACCACTAATGATCACCAAATGTAAAATAACTGCTGTTGTGGGTTGGTAATCTATTGAATTGGAGGAGATGTTTCTGACAGGCACAGCACGCTCCTAGAATTAAAGACAGAATAACGGAGCAGCGCTGGCTGTCTGAGTCACCACAGTGCCAGCTTTTGCCTATAACAAATTAAAGCTAATGCAATGAGGACGCAAACTTGTTCACTCTTGCTGTCTCTTACCTCTCACTCTCCTGTTTTCTCTTAGCTCCCATTTACCACTCTCCTTTTTTATTTGTGTTCCCACTCCACTCCACAAGTTTTCTGACCAGTCATCATGTCATAAACAGAGAGGAACCTTGTCCACATTTTGGTGAAAGCCTCCCGCTGTTAGAGTGCTACAATATTGACCTGTCTCCGTTCCACCTGACTGAGCTTATGCTAAAGTGTGCTGAAGGCTTTACTTTTCTTAAAGCGGTACTTTACCCAAAAGGGAAAATTATATCGCTTTTAGTTAGTTCCAAATGTTTTTCTTAAGTGGATCACAAAAGATATTTTGAAGAACGTTCACTGGACCTGTTGGATATTTAAAAAAAAAAAAAAAATCTGTGTTCCACAGAAGAAAGAAAATCATTTAGGTTTGAAATGACATGAGTCAAGTAATGATGATAAGTGTACTATCCTTTTAAGATGCTTTCTAAGTACCTATACTTTAACACACAAACTAAAATATTCTTCCCTCTTTGTCCCCTGGTGCTTTACAGGGCAGCTTTTAAGCTGGTGTTGAGCATCAAGCTTTAAATTCAATCAGATTCTCAATAAATTGCCATTGGCATTATTATCCGTGCAGGTGAGAAGCTTGTGCAGGAGCTCAAGGACATACACTGATGTGTGAGTACAACAGGAGAGGAGGCGCAGTTCCCTTTGCCACCACCAGGGGCAGTAAAGCACTTATTTTTTCCACAAACTTTCAAGTGATGGAGTTGAGACTAGCGCTGCGTCCGAAATCGCATACTTCCATACTATATAGTAGGCGAAAAACAGTATGCGAGGCGAGTAGTATGTCCGAATTCATAGTATTCGAAAAACAGTAGGCGAGAAGTACCCAGATGACCTACTACTTCCGCCAAGATTCTGAAGTACGCATCTAATGGACACTTTACTATCCCATGAGGCCACGGGGGAGGAGGCGTCATATTCGAAAATGGCGGGAGGCGGCGACGCGGCTCTTTTCAAGTGTAAGTACCTCAGGGAAAAACCTTGTTCATTGTGGTTAAATTGCACTTGTTTAACATGATCTAAGTGAACGGCTGACTTATTGAAAGTTTAAACATTGTAAATCGATGAGATGATTTCGTGAATCGGCCGTAAAAAGATGTTTAATCATTGTTATTACTGAGCACATCAAGTTAACGAACAGATCGAGCTAGTGTCAGTGCTGTTGTACAACAGCTTGTTAACTGCTTTTTTAACGGAGACGTTCGTTGTTAAGCAGTTTAATGAGATTAGAAAATTCCACGGACTTTAAAACATTTTTCCCCCTCTTTTACTAATTTAGTTGATATTTTGTTAGCTACATACTAAGCTACTGTTACAAAATATGTCACAGCTTGTCAATGTAGCATTAATGGCTTGATAATGACTAATGGTTACTGCTTTGACGTTACAGGGACTGATGAACACACTCAGCTCCTTATTCAGTGGAGAGTGGCTAATGAAGCCCTCTTCACTGGAAAGCCTAATGCTGCCATCAGAGGTTTTGAGTAAGTAAACAAGTTATGTATAAATGTGCTTTTATTCAGGTGCCGTTTACACTGAACGTAGTAAATACTAACACTTCAAGCAAAGGTCTTACTGCCTTCTTTTTATGCTTGATTACCGTGCATTTATTGTGACTTGAGGGCAAAAGTTCTGCCGCTCAAGTCAAAAGAAAGTGGGAGAACCTAAAACAAAAAAATAAAGATTTTAAAAAATATATATATATTTTGTTCACCCCAAAATTTGAATTCGTTCATGATTTGATCATGCTAATGTTATTCCATGTCATAGTAATGCAGTAATCTAATGAATGTAATTGACTGTCTTGATATTGTGCTTTTCAGATCCGGGATATCCAACAAAGATATGGAGAAGCTTCCCCTTGTGGTCGGTGATGGCCTGCAGCTGAACAGCGTGGAACAGCTTCCTATTACAATAGCATGGGGCATCACTTGCGGGTGGCTTGATCCGTATGTGGCATCCGTCTATTGCCCATAACACTAAGCAACACAAAAAAAAAAACACTACATGTGTATGGGTACCACACCGACACAACCAACACACACACCCACACACACACACTATATAAATATATAATATACTATTTATATATATATATTATATATATATATATATATATTATATGTGTATATATATATATATATCTATAATAGATATATATCTGTTATAATATATATATTATATATATATATGTTTATATAATATATATATATTAGATATATATATATCAAGATATACACATTTCTAATTCAATATATATATATTATTTTCATTTCATTTAGTTTGTTGACCTATTAAAAATAACTCAATTTAAATAAAACTACAACTTAAAGACCTAGTACAGACATAATAAAATCAGACATATATTTAACTAAAATTAAAATAAAACAAATACAATTACAAATCAAATGACAGTAGTTTATCAGTAATCCTAAAAAATCTGTGATCTGCGAGCAGCTGACCGACGCCTCCTCTGAGCTGTTGATCCAATCAACGTTAAAACGCAGATGAAAGCGGTAAGAGTAACGTGAAACATTGCTGATGTTCGCACAGTAGTGAGGGCTCTTTAAATTTGGGCGCTGTTGTGAAGACGCATGTCTCGTGACAACATCAACATGGCGGATGTAGTACGTCTGAATTCCATTCATACTATTCGCATTCATACTAAATAGAACATACTCTTTTAAAGGTCGAGTAGTATGTTCAAATTCAAATGTAGTACCTACTAAGCAGTATGCGATTTCGGACGCACCCTAGGTGTTGTCACTGTATCACAGGAAGAATTTTAGAAGTAACTGAGATAAAGTATTGCCCAAAATACAAACTATTGTACACAACACATACACATCATAGGCACATTGCACGCACCGTTAGCACTGAGGATTGTGGCTCCACCGTCACACTACGAATACGCACTGAACATTTTGGCACACGAAATCCTCCTCTCTGGTCCCAGAGTGTTTCTTTTTCTGAGAGAGGAACATGTTTGCCTTAGCCTGCTGCACCCCTCATGGCTTATTCATGAGCCGGTGTTGTGCTGGTGGTTAGCTGTGTGTGTTCAGAGCCATCCACGCTCCTGCCACACTAAACAATGGCAGAGATCTCGCCATGTTTATTTATCAGAGTCAGGGTGCCCGGTGCTACGGGTCTCACATCATTTATCTCTGCTATCAGTTCGGTCGCTGTCTGCTGTAATGGGGCCTGCTTGGTCTGTCCTCAGAGAGACAGCTCCACAGCGGACCATTCAAAGGCACATTGCGGCTACTTAACGAGCCCCTGGATGTTTCTGCTTTGGTTCTTAATTGGCATGTTCAAGTAGCTTGGGGTCAATGTTGGACCGTCGAGCTGGGACAAAGTTCTGGAGGTTGTGATAGAGCAGTAAGACAACATGACTAGTCCTTCCTGGAGATGTATGGAAACATATATGCAGGGTACACCCCCAACCATGAACAGTAGAAAAGGAGACTGCCATTAATGGTGTATGGGACAGAACCTGTAAACGTTATGAGACTATTATATTATGTTTACATTCATCTATGTAGAGTATTTTTTTTCTAAATAGAAGCTGCATCACATAAAAACGCATAAAAAAGGGCATTACACAGGCTTTTAATATGAGTCTGTACTGTATTTGTGCAGGAATCACAATCACAGGAAACACTGCATCATACCCTTTTAAGTTGATTATTATTTCACATGCACAGCAGGCTGAATTCATGATGCATTCTAAAATAATGTCCTTCTCTTTTATAAGGGTTGTGCACCATTTTATATTGAATTGAGAATGCCCTAATTCTATATAATTGACAATGTCTGAATTTTATGCAAATTTTAATTTTAGAAGAAATAAGCTGTAATGTTTAACTAGAAAAGAATGTTCGCTTGGCAAAGCCTTGTTTTATTATTTTGAAATAGCTTTTTAAAAAGGCTTAAGTAGATAGATATAGATAGATAGATAGATAGAGCTCTAGAACTGTATTCAACATTGACAATAAAAAATCCCTGAATTTTCTGAGCACCAATTGATTCTAATAATATTTGTAATAATGTTGATTGCAATACTATTTCACAATATTACTGTTTTTACTGTATTTTTAAACAAATAAATGCAGCCTTGATGAGCATAATATGCTTCCTTCAAAAACATTAAAAACCTTACCAAACCCAAACTATTGGATGGTATACAGATTATATTTCATCATATTTAATAAATGTATTTTTGTGGACCAGGAAGGAACACCTCATTTCCCAGAATGCATTGCCCCTGGTGCATTTCTTTTTTAATTGCAGTTGAGTAAATTTCTCTTGTCACTTCAAATTTGACTTCTGGGGGAATGTGACCAATTCAATTGAAATTCAGACTGAATTGAAAGCGACCCAATTCTTCCATTCAGAATTTTGCGTTGCACCATCATTGGCCATTAACATGGTCAAGTTTACTCCTCAAAATATAAATCTCCAGTGCTAACCTGTCATAGATTTGCTGTAGACCACCAGATTAACTCTTTCTAAAGGCAGAAATCATGTTTGCCACTGACTGCCATTTAGTTCATAATAAGACTGCATCTGAAGTATATACGTAATCAGCTCCTTTTACAAACAAGTTAGGAATAAAGTTCCTGACATTTCTGCTATATTACACTTCTGTTTGTAATTCATAACATCACTTAAGTAGAGAGTGAACTGATGGTGCTTTGGATGATTTCAGGGAGTTCCAGCCCTGTTGGTAAAGGAAATTGTAGCCTGTGTCACTTTAGATGAGGGCTGAGATATATGTGGTGAGAAAGACAGGGCAGATCAGGGGGACTCTGCTTTAAGCTGTCCCTGCAGAGAGGCGGCTCTTCTCACTGCCACAAGAGAGCCGACCACTCAGTCTGTCTTGAGTTTTGTCATTTGGAGAGTGGCTAGGAATGTCACAGTGTCTGAAAGGAGACATGTAAATGTTTCTAAGCTCTGCTGAGGCTCCATTTTCCTCTTCAAACCAACTCACAGTTATCTTGTGGCCCAGAGCTTTAAGGAAAAACATGAACGCTGCATGTTAAATGTAATGAGTGCTGTGCTGTGTGACATTCATGACTCGAGTTACACGGACAGACATTTCAAATGTACAAGTTCTTGGCAGTGAGATCAAATTAAATGGATAGTTCACCCAATAATGAAAATTGTGTCATCATTTACTCACCCTCATGATTCTTTCTTATGTTGAACATAAAAGAAGATATTTTGAAGAATGCTGGTAATCAAACAGTTGATGGTCCCCATTGACTTCTATAGTATTTCTTCCCGGTTTGGTTCACAATTCTTCAAAATATCTTCTTTTGTGTTCAACATCCGAAAGCAACTTATACAGGTTCGGAACGGCATGGTGAGTAAATGTTGACAATTTTCATTTTTGAGTGTACTAATCCTTAAAATTAGTGTATAATGTCATTAATGGGATAGTTCATACAAAAATAAGAATTTTGTCATTGTTTACTTACCTGCATATTGTTCAAAACCTGTATGACCTTTTCTTTTCTTTTTTTATTTCTTTTTTTTATTCTGTGAAGCACAAAAGAAAATATTTTAAATAATTTTTTTTTCTCTAATGGGGGGGGGGGGTGGGGGGGCACTGTGGAAATGTCTTATTTTCCAGAAGAAGAAAGTTAAAGTTTTGGAACAACAACAAAGTTGAGTAAATAATGACATAATTTTTTAGTTTTGAATGCAATTAACTTTCTTTTTAATATACCTCTCTGAGCAGCACACTGACCCATCATGCCTTTTCTCTCTCTCTCTCTCTCTCTTTCTCCCGCTTTTCATTTCTATGACTCAGCTTTTTTGTTAGGCCATTAGGTACATAGTTTCTCATTGCCTCCGCTCTGTGCCCTGGATACTCGAAGTTCCTTTGATAAACTGAGATACGAGACTGAGAGGCGAAACATCCGGAGCGAGTGACACACTCCTGCCACAATGCATTCTGCTGTCTCTGCTCCAGCATGAATGAACTGCATCACTTTCTCTGTCGCAATGTGGCTAAATGCTCTAAAAGAGATTGGGTTCTCTGTTGTTAAGTCATTTACAGTGGTTCACACTGGGCCTTGCTGCATCAGAACACTATTACTTAAGAAAGTGTGCGCACAATCCTCCACTACCACTACTTCATCCTATTATTTGCTGCCCCCAATCCCCGAAGGTGACAGTGGCTAATCTAAGGTGAAGTTTTACACAGCAAGACCAGTAATGCCTTACAGTTTGCTAAATAACTCTTCCGTTGAGGATTCATACTGAAAATTCTTATTTTAAGGTCCAGTTCTCGCCATTAACAAACCATTAACTACGACTTTTGCCTCAATAAACTCCTATTTGCTGCTTATTAATAGTTAGTGAGGTAGTTAAGTTTTAGGTATTGGGTAGGATTAGTGATATATATGGTCATGCAGAATATGTGCTTTATAAGTACTAATAAATAGCCAATATGTTAATAATAGGCATGCTAATAAGCAACTAGTTAATAGTGAGAATTGGTCTATATACTAAAGTGTTACCATTACTTTCATTGATTTTGGGACAGATTCTTAATGAAATAACTCAAATAAGGAGGTCTAAGTTTTACTAATAAACAACTTCTATTTTTAACAATTTTTACCTTTTTTTGAATTACATTTTTTTGTTTGTTGATTTTTTATTAAAAAACATAAAAATGCAACGCGCTTTTGGGATAAACTGACATATTATGTAAAGCATATCATTTGGTTTGTGTGTGTGTGATTTGCACATTCTTATTGTTTTTTTATAAACAAACTCAATAAATAAACAAAACTTCATCTTTGTCGACCAGTTAGATAACATCACATTGGGGGCAAACAACAACAATGCAAGATACATACCATTCAAACTTTTGGGGTCACTAAGGTTTTTATTATGGCAAAGATGAATTTTCAGCAGCCATTACAGCCAGTCTTCAGTGTCACGTGATCATTCAGAAATCATTCTAATATTCTGAATTGGTACTCAAGAAAATGTCTTGTTATTAATAATATCAATGTTGAACCATTGCTTTGCTTAATATTAGAGCAGAAACCCAGTGGACGCATTTATTTGAAAATATATGATAAAAAGGTTTACATTTGCAAGGCATAAAAATGTATGTACAAGATCAACAAAAAATAACATTTTTAGTGACAGTTCTGTCTGCTGGCCAAACATTCTCTTTCACTGGCCAGGGCCAGCAGGCAATCCTTATGGTTGAGCCCTGCAGTTAGCTATTTATTAGATGGTCTTGAAAACACCATTGGAACATTATACATGTTCAACAGGAAAAGAGAGTGCGACCACTAGGCGGCAATGTTGAAACTCAAAATGGATGTACACTTTGTTTAGATGCAAATAGTTACAAAAATAATGTTTGGAGACCGAGTGAAATAAATGAAGGGAAAATTAGGAAAAGTGAGTAGAGGAGGATGGGATATGGAAGAGAGTATTATCCCTCAGGTTGTTGGCTTGTAGATAAGGGCTTTTGGCTGATTGGAATTTACTGTTACATACAATGCAGGCCGTACTTGCAGCCTCTTAATATGCAGGATGATGCTTTGAGTCACAATCTGAAATAGAGCAAATAATGAAAATTGAGAGTGAGCGAGAAATGTGTGGCATGCTTTGAATAAATGTCTCACTCATGGACGAAAAGAAATTGTGACAGCGGTAGGAAAGCTCTCTTCTCATTTGACTCTATAAAGAGAAACTGGATAAAAGGAATTTGCATGACATTTTGGAATAATGTGCTCATCTAGTCAAGGTGACAGACGCAATATATAACTTTCTTAAATATGCATGGATGTGAGAGCTTACTTATTACTCACACGGACCATTTACTAGTGTACCTCTGAGAATTGGCTTCAAATCTGCTTTGTGGGAATAGCATGTAAGTAAGAATTAGATATGGGACGCAGGCGCATAATCGAGGTGTGGAGGGTAACTTAGCTGCCCAAATCAGAAATGTAAACATATGCTGTGTGTTGTTTTATGCACATTGACATGCACATCAGTTAACCAGCTGGAAAATCGTCAGGATTCAAGATTTAGTAATTTAACTCTGAATTACGCTGTCAAAGACACAATGTCCCTCATTGTTTTGGCTGTTTTTAAGCCTTTGTTAGGTTCTGATTTTCGGCTACCAGTTTTGACTTGTCCGTATTGGGGCAAAACGTAGTGTATATAATCTATAGTGCTCAGAATTTGCAATATAAGAAGCTTTGCTGCAACATAAAGATGTTGCTCCATTGACAAAATGAACTTGTAAATAATCTTTATTTTCTTGGGTAAACAAGCTTCCGTTGCCTGTTTGAGTGAAAACACAATATCCAGTGTTACATTATTTGCAGTGTTGAATCGCCCTTGGCTGATGTTTTCTTAACAAATTGAATGGCTGTTAAGCGTGTATTGTATGTTACTGCGACAATTATTTGAGCTGGAAGTTTTAAGAGGCAAATCGATTATAAGTGTCCCTGACTTAGCTAGCACACCAACATTTGTATTCAGAAGCCAATGCTTCCTAATACTAATAGGTAATATTTCTGGTGTGAAATTGCCAATGTGGTGCAGATGGCTGCCAGGTAACATCTTAATTCACCTTTTTACTCCCACTATAACTTGTATGTCTTCTTCAAATTACACTGCCTAACCGCTCACTTAAAAATCCAGAGTAGCAGCAAATAATGACCACCCTCTATTACAGCCTCTCTGGACAGGAAAGGCCCGTATGATTTTGAAGGTTGACTGCTCCTTAGAGCGCCACTTTCTAACGCAGGACGATCCTTGAATCGAGTAGCTCTCCTTGCTTTGGGGTTAAGAGGGTGATTAAATGCAAAATATTTGTCATTGTGTCTGTGCACTGCAGAGTCAACATGAAGAACGAAGACATTGGTTTTGATGTTAACACAAAGCAAATAAATAATGATTTGCATGTGCATCCTTATTTAGGTCTAATAGTACTTCTCATACTTTAATATATTTTAAAATGTAATTTATTCATGTGACGGCAAAGCTGAATTTTCAGCAGCTTTACTTCAGTTTTTTGTGTCACATGGTCCTTCAGAACATGGTATTCTAATGCGCTGATTTGCTCAAGAAACATTGGTAACACTTTAGATTAGGGAACACAATATTCACTAAGAGTTAACAGTGAATAGTGTGTTCCCTAATCTAAAGTGTTACCGAAATATTTATTTTATTATCAATGTTGAAAGCGCTGCTAAATATTCTGCTCCATAATATCTATTTAATAGTAAATGTACTTATACAAATATGTTTATAGTATAAAGGATTGAATAATTTCATGTTTCTAAAGCTGTGCATATTTAAACATTTTACATGTGTTTTATGTATCCATACGAATACTAATGAGATCAGACTGTTTTAGGTGACATGACCACTGTCTGCATTTACCTTCTATTTTGTGCATATTTTATTTCTATATATGCATGTCATATTATCAGAAAAGAACAGAGTCTTTAACAGTCTTCATAATGGCCACAGCCAAGAAAAAAATATTTCCTAATATATGAATAATAATTTCATATAATTCAATAATATGTAAGGAATTGCCGCTTTCATATATTGAAAAATATGTGACAATATATTTACTTATATATGTAATTTTATATTCGGTAATACACTTTATAATATATAGGTGTACATGTGATAAGATATGTTACTGCATGTGTAAAATATATTGAACATGCATTTACTCATGCAGTATATACACACATATATGGAAATATATATTTCTTATATTTAGTAATAGTTTATGATATACACATTTCATATTTTAAAATATTGCTAGTTTATATTAGCATAAGCACACCTGCTCATAATAAAGTAATTAGTGAACAGACTATCACTGGGCTGAAAATTGCACAGCCATTACTTTGTAAATTAAGTAGCATATAATTTAACAGTGTTTGGCCAATCGTCTTCCTAACCACAGGCTTTACTCTTCTGCACAGTTGTAACCCAACAAACTTACACATACCAGAAACACTTTTACATTTCAAAATAATACAACATTAAACACTAAAAGATCTCCCCCTATATTAGTATTGAGCAAAAACACGACATAACACTTAATTTTAAAAATGTTACTATCTTTTAACAGTCAGACGCAAAGCATGCTGGGAACTAGAGATCTGCTTTAACTCATTGCGTGAATGTGTGTATATATGTGTGTACATACATTCACATTTATATGGGAGCATCTATGTGCAATATATACGCAATAAAGACTCAAACATTATAAATATAAGATTTATCTTTGTCTTCATTTCTAAATATATTTATATGTATCAATATATAGCCACATGTTATCAATGCATATATTGCTGTATATTAAAAAATATAAGCACTAGTTTCCAATATATGGAAATGTATTATGTAATATATTGCATTATATTTTGCAGTATATTCCTATATAGTTTTGTTCCCGTAAGGGCTGGCATCATCACCAAGCTTGATACCCTGATCTCTCTGATACTGGAAACGGGGAATGATCTCTGTGATACTGAGTTGAAACACTCCCTAATTTGTGATTTTGGTATGTGCCAAATGATCTGATGGCACCAGAATGTTTGAAGACCTGACAGAGCTGTTTTTTCTCTCACAGCAAGACGGTGGCAGTCTGCATAAATTGCAGCACAAACAGAACACAGCAGAGACCATGACCCCCCCCCCCCCCCCCCCACATGGTTCAGTTAGAAATGGAAGCAGAAAGCTGGCACTATTTTCAGTCATATCGTAGAACAGTCCAGAATACTAAAGTCTTCCTACCATTCTTCAGAATCGGCTAAAAACACATCTCTTACATCTTTATTTGACCCTCTAACTCTGGCAATCTCTATTCTAATTCTATTCTTTCAAAAAAACTTGTCCACTTTTAGACTTGCACTCTATTCATTTTAATAAAAAAAAATACTAACACTAGCTTCTCTGTACTTTTTCTTTTCTATCTATTCCTTTTCTTTTTATTTATTATACAATTAACAAAAGCACAACACTAGCTTGCTCTATTGTTTTTCTATTCTATCAGTTCTATTTTTATGTATTATATAATAAAAAAAAACTTTGCTACGTGTACTACGTTAAACTAACTGAGACTTGTTATAGCACTTGTGTATCATTGCTCTTTTGTTGATTTTGATTGCTTCCATTGTCCTCATTTGTAAGTCGCTTTGGATAAAAGCATCTGCTAAATGACTAAATGTAAATGTAAAATCAGGTCCTTTTCCACTGTTCTGTTGAGCAGGCTTGAGTCATATCTTCAGGCAAAGCAAGGCTTACATGTGTCTGCTTGTCTGTATCAAAGTGATGTTACAGCACACATATATTGTTCTTAAGCCCATATTTAACAGATAAAAGCTAGTGTGTGTGCACTGAGAAAGTATGAAGTGTTTCCACTAACTCATCCATTGACTTCTGCACCATCTGACTGACCTCTCCATCGGTGTTCTGCTTCTGAACATCATAAATCAGCATGAGGGGGCCGTCTCCTGTCTTCCTGCTCGGCTCGGAGCAACTGCCCACGCTGCTCACCGGTCCGTCAATGCGGTCCGTGCCGCTGCCAACGATGAATCACATTAGGAGGATAATGAACCATTTAATGACCTGTGTGTTGATTTATCAGACGCTCTGGAGAGGGCAATTTAAAAATATAACGCCATAAGTCACCGAGTCGCTAAGCCTTTCATAGCCTCCATGGCCTCCCATTGTCCGAGCGTTAATCAGCGTGTGTTTAGGGGCCGCGGAACTGCGGCCCACTTCTCATGCAGGGAAGCGGTCAGTTTTACACCCCCTGCTCAGACTCTCCTCTCCTTTCCGCGGTGACATATTGAGCCCTGGCAGAGGGAGACAGGGATATTTCTAGCTTCTGCTCAGAGCACTCCTCAATGGACTGCTCATCATTAGGTTGAGAGATCTGACACAGCATGCAGCTGCACTGGGAGATTTCATATGCTCCTCAGGGCTAAGCTTACTAAATTGCCTCTGCCTGTTGTGCTTGTGGAATAAATACAGTTCTGCGAGATGTATTTTTCAAATCCTAAAAGACGGTTCTGCTCGTATAATTTTGTCTGGACCAAAATAGGAACATGTTTCATTTACATACACATTTATGTTTTTCACAGATGCTTTATTACTACAAAAGTGTGTTGAGAATATTTTGGAGTACTGAGACAGACTGATCCCGCAATGTATGAAGAAAGACGACGCTGCGGTGATAAAATAAAGGTGCTTCTAAAGGTTCTTCACGCGATGCCATAGAAGAACCATTTTGGTTCCACAAAGAACAATTCAGACAAAGGTTCTTTAAAGAACCATCTATTTCTCAACTTTTTATAATCTGAAGAACCTTCTTTCGCCCCAAAGAACCTTTTGTGAAACAGAAAGGTTCTTCAGATGTTAAAGGTTCTTTATGGAACCATTTAGACAAAAAGGTTCTTCTATGGCATCGTAAAGCACCTTTATTTTTAAGAGTCTCAGTTAGTCTAGCCAGTGCACATAGCAAGGTGTTTTTTTTCTTCTTTTTTTTATATAAATAAATTAGACCGAATGGAATAGGTAAGTGCTAGTATTAATTGGTCAGGTGATGGCAAGAAAAGATGTGTCTTTAGATGTTTTTTGAAAATGGCTAAAGACGTAATGCCGGATTGAGATGGCAGGGCGTTCCACCAGCTGGGAACAGTCAAGAAAAAGGTCAGTGAGGGTAATTTTGTGCATCTTTGGGATGGCACCACAAGGTGTCGTTCACTTGCAGAACGCAAGCTTCTGGAGGGTGCGTAGGTCTGAATAGTGAGTTTAGGTATATCGGTGAGCATCACGTGAGTGTAACTGTAGGCAAGCATCAGTTACAGGAATTTGATGTGAGTGCGCTATTGGCACCAGTGCATGCTGATTGAGAGAGTGTGGAAAGAGGTCTGCTCTGTTAGGAAGGGTCTAATCTTCCTAATGCTGTATAAGGCAAACCTGCAGGACCGGGCCGTTGTAGCAATATGGTCTGTGAAGCTTAACTGATCATTCATCACGACTCCAAGGTTCCTGGCTGTGCTGGAAGGAGTTATGGCTGACGAACCTAGCTGTATAGAGAGGTTGTGATGAAGTGCTAGGTTGGCTGAGAACATGAGCAGTTCTGTCTTAGCAAGGTTGAGTTGAAGGTGATGATCTTTCATCCAGCCAGAAATGTCTGGCAGACATGCTGCAATGTGAACAGCTACTGTCGGATAATCTGGTTGGAACGAGAAGTAGAGCTGAGTGTTATCAGCATAGCAATGATAGTAAAAGCCATGCTTCTTAATGACAAATCGTAAAGATGACATGTAGATGGAGAAGAGAAGTGGTCCAAGCACTGAGCCTTAAGAAACCCCAGTAGCAATAAGTTGTGATTTAGAAACCTCACCCCTCCAAGACACCCTGAAGGACCTACCTGAGAGGTAAGACTTGAACCACTGGAGTGCGGTTCCTAAGATGCCCATCTTCATGAGGATGGACAGGAGGATCTGGTGGTTAACTGTGTCAAAACCAGCAGACAGATCCAGCAAGATGAGTACTGATGATTTGGAAGCTGCTCTTACCAGTCTCAGGGCTTCAGAAACCGAGAGAAGGGCAGTCTCAGTTGAGTGGCCGCTTTTAAAGCCAGATTGGTTGCTGTCCAGGAGGTTGTTCGGTTCAGGAAACACAGAGCGTTGGTGAAACAATCACTCAAGTGACTTTGCAATGAACAGAAGAAGAGATAGTTTTCCAAAAGCACTGGATTTAGAGAGGGTTTCTTAAGAAGTGGGGTTACCCGAGCCTGCTTGAATGCAATTAGTCGGAGAACTGACCAGAGGACAAGACAGGTGTGGGATCATGTAAGGAAGTGACGAATTGAGGAGTCGTGCAGCGGAGAGGAGGCAGAAATAGCAGACATGAGTATTTGTGGTAAGCACACTCTCCCCATGGAGGGTATTTTGGCGAGTTTGAGAGTGTCTGGTGTGGAGAATTGGTCGCTGATGGTTCTTGTTTTATTTATGAAGAATATTGCAAAGCCATCAGCAGTATGAGTTAATGAAGGAGGGGGTGGGGGAGGACAAAGAAGAGAAGAAAAGGTTTTGAAAAACGTGCAAGAGTCAGAACAGTTGTTAATTTTGTTGTAGTAGTATGTTGTTTTAGCAGTGGAGACACTTGCAGAGAAGGAAGAGAGGAGTGACTGATATACACTAAGGTCAGTAGAGTTTTTTGATTTGCGCCACTTCCTCTCTGCAGCCCTGAGCCTAGAGCGATGTTCCCGGAGAACATCAGACAGCCAGGGGGCAGAGGAGGTGGTGCGTGCTGGTCTGGATGAAAGGGGGCAAAAGTTGTCTAAGCAAGATGTTAGAGTGGAGCAAAGAGTGTCAGCAGCAGTGTTTGTGTCCAGTGTTGAAAACTGAGAGGGCAGAGGAAGTGAGGATGAAACCATAGAGGATAGGCGAGGGGGAGAGAGTGGGTGTAGGTTACTCCGAAAGGTGACCTGCGGAGGAGTGTGTGTTGTGTCCGGAGTCAGTGTGAGGTTAGAAGTGATGAGGAAAGGGTCTGAGGTGTGCAACGGTGTAACTAAAGTGTTGTCTGTTGAGCAGTAGCGTGTGTAGATAAGGTCCAATTGGTTACCGGATTTGTGAGTAGCTGTAGTAGACACACACTTGAGGTCAAATGAGGCAAGCAGAGTGTTAGTAGTTAGAGTTTGTGTTAGAGTGAAGTCAGCAGCCTGTGGTTTATCTAGGTGGATGTTGAAGTCACCGAGTAGTACCAGAGGAGTACCGTCCTCAGGGAAGTGTGAGAGTAACACATCCAACTCATCTAAGAAGTTACCCAGTTGACCTGGGGGACGATAAATAACTACAAAATGGATTGTAACAGGGTGGGTAATAGTAATTGTGTGTGATTCAAATGAAGTCTTGCAAGTAAGAGATGGTAGACTATCAAATTTCCAAAAACCCGTCCCTCCACCCCTCCCAATCGAGCGGAAGGTGTGGGAAAAAGTGAAATTAGTGGAGAGGGCTGCAGGAGTGGCATATGTAGAATTGCAAGAGAGCATAGTGTCATATTTCGACTGTTGCAGTTGTCCATTGTCCTTTAACACATTTCACACATACAGTCTTTACTGGTAATTACTGTTAAGAGATCATGTGTGAACAGGACTTCTCACAAATACCAGTAAATTAATTCTGGCAATTTACCAGTATGATAAGTTGTAACATTACCAGATTGTGAGATCTGAGATCTCATTCAGCTGCTGAGGGATGAGGAGATGAACCGGGGCACCTTACATATGAAGGTGAATAGGTGAACTGGATGACTGGATCTTGTGGTTTGGATGTGGTATGTGGTTTGATAATGTCTTACAAGAAGTACAAATTTAAATTTGAAGCGTAGAGGTTTCTATCCCTCATTAGCTTTCTTATCATATTTTTTTTTTTAATGATGAAAAATAAATACACTTTGTGAAAAACAAATATGACTTAGGTCACATTAATTATGTTAACTAAGTTTCTTTGCAAACATTTTTCTTTGAACAAATGAAACATTACTGGTCATATCAGTTTTGCATTGATTGCAGTGATTTTGAGGTCCACACCGCATAGACCTAAATAGATAATTTCTGCACTTTTTTAATACGTATTTGCCATTGTCTTTTGATTTATCCTCAGGTGTATTTGAAAGGCTATTGCTGTGTCCCAATTCATATATTATCTAACCTAAATCGTATCCAAAATTAGAATTAACGTTTCCCAAATCACTGTATGTTGAAATGAGTATCCCAAAGGTACCCAGATGGTTTACTATTTCTGGAGGAAGTTCAAAATGGAGATTCATGCACACTCTAATACAACCAAGGAATTGATTAGAACTACAAATATGAAATAAAAAGTGTTAAAAAAATTACATGTGGCAGATAAGTTTTTAAAAATTATGTGTGGCAGATATGTGAGGTCAACGGTTAATTAGAGAGGTTTAGATAAAGGGGTTTGAGTGATTAATAATCAATCAAACTATTTATCCAAAGCTATCCGCATTATATTTCATCTTCAACAACATTGTGAACATTTATAAAGATACGTTTATTCATTACATTTTAAATGCATCATTACACAAACACATGAGGAGAGATCTTCACATGAAAGACCCGTGACTGGCAGATCAACATGCTGCTTCATTTCTCTGATACAGTATGAAATGAAATGTGAAATGTTAACTATGACAAGATGTTTGACAGGGCACTTTAAACAGTGATAGGGTCCACATAACTTTACGACAGAGTGGTCTGTTAAATATGCAATTATGACTCAAAAATATGTACTTTTTCTTTTTTTAGGGCATAGTACAGGAGGTGAATTGACAGCATATACCTGAAAGAGCAAAAACTGACTCCAAAAATACCTCTGCTAAATTCTCAAAATAAATGTATTTTGCAATTTACAAAACATATCTATTTTATCTTATTTTCTGCTTCACTAAGTAATGGCATCAGTGCACAGGCAATGCTGTGTCATTGTTTTTAATAATCAGGGTGCTTGATGCTATTATGTCTTTCACAATGATTTATTTTAAGGTTTGCAGCTCGGTCATAAAGTCCCACCAGAATGAGCCGAGCAGAAAAGGATTTGCGTATAATCCACAGGATGTCACACATACAGGAAACTAGTCAAACATACTCTGGACCAACAACAAATGTAATTTTCAAAGTCGCTTGCAAATCCATTAAGGAAATAGAAGAGAATTCAATCTGAAGATTACACTCTTACTCCTTTGTCCTCATGTCCTAGGTCTCAGTTTTAATGTCCACAGTCCTAAATCTGATCTGAGTTCAATCGAGGAAACCTGGCTTGCTGCACTCTTCTCCATAATGCAAATATTCCCAGCTCAGCGCTCAGAGAATCAAATGTAATACATTTTGTTCTCCATGAGAGATACTTTTATGGTATGGGGCGTGTCTATTACAGGGAAAATGAGGTGATTTTTCAAATTTTTCTTTTTGCCAGTGTCCCGTAGAGAATTTCATCTTCTGCAGGAGGACAGACTATCATTCCGGCAAATAGCATCATGAAAGACAAACTGCAAAAGGACATGGCTTACTGTTAGAGGACACAAAATATTATGTAATAAGAAAACGTGGCCAATGTTTGTGCCTCCTCTGTCCTTTGCAGCTATGGCAATTAAGTAAATGTTTAAGCATAAAGCATAATATATGATGAATCAGTCATATGAATCAGCTAAAAGTGACCCAGCCAATTTGTCTATAGATGCATTCAGTGCTTCAAGTGGATGGAAAAAACAAGGTACTCTCCTTTTTTGTACTGAACTCAGTGTTTTTAAATAAATTATGCTATGGGACTTTGCTTTTGTTCACAACATATGTTTATTTGAAAAATAATAAATCAGAGGGTTTTTACCTATATGATTAAACGTCCACAGGTTAATGAAGAAGGGTTTGGCTACTCACTCCATATTCCTAATGGACACATAAACACAGTGGGGGTGCAAGCAGTGCTGCCGTCGCCTTGATGTTGAAGAGGATGAAACCCGCTCTTTTTCTCAAGAGTCACATATGCATGTGGACATATGCATATACAACATTCCATTTCAATCTCAGTTGCTGCGACTGTGAAAATAATTAATGTGAAATAAACTTTCTCATATAGTGCACAGTGGGTAAAGAGGTTCAAAGCATTCAACAATGCAAGTAGCTCATCCATGAGAAATTTAAGGACATCATTATATAATTCTAAATTTAACCAATATCACAAGCAAATGTGACATTGTGTTGACATTCAAACCTACAGCACAATTATATGACACTGCTTTTCAAATATTTCAATAAACAATAAATGAATATTGAGTGACTTACAAACAAAATCACACCAGAATTCATCTAAAAGAAACAGCAGTTGTATGTTTATTCCTGAACGAATCAGCTTATCTGAACAAAATGGTTAAGTTCATGATTCAGTGATTTGTAAAGTCACCGGGTGCATCCTAAATCACATAATCTCTGAGTAGGTACTTTTTCTGAATAAATAGAAATTATGCTATTCAAGTGCTGTCCGTGAAGTATCCAGCCATAGGAAAAATAGGGACTGAGTCACCTGGGTGATTTGATGTTTCGCCAAAAAACTCTGCACAACACGTGAAGCATGGGCGGGCGCATTGTCGTGATGAATCTGCCAATCCCCAGTTGCCCATATCTGCGGCCATTTTCATTGTATTGAATTTCTTGTCTTGTATTTTTCAAATTACATAGTATAGTATGAGACATAACATTTGAACATTTTCCATGTCACTGTTGTGTGACCTACCAGTTAGTAAGTTTTGTCACTTCACTGCACTTCACAAAACCTCTCCTGTGGCCACATGCTAAAGTGTCATTTAGATGTGCACTTCATAATCTCACTGAAATTAGTAGGTTTTCCAGGTACTTTGCAGACTACTGCATTATTAATAGTGTGAATTTGGACATATACTGTACTATTTTTACATACTGTTTTTTGCCTACTATGTAGTAGGGAAATATATGATTTCTGATGCAGCCACAGTCATTTGTTTGTTCCTAAATGCATCAGTATTTTTTAATGAATCAGTTGAATTGATTCAGGGTCTCCCTTAAAACTTATCACTTGTCACCACCTACTGGCGTAAAAGAATAACCTGCAGGAAGACTTGCTGAAAAATTCCTGCCAATTTAAAGAGCAAACATAGACAAGCAGAATATTACAAACAGTGAAATAAACAGTAACATAAAATCAGAAATTCTACTATTCCTATCAACCAGAGGACCGGAACTAACTGTTACATACGGTCATTTTTAAAAGCTTCAACAGCTAGTACGCTTGTCTTCACACTCCTCACAGTCTGCAGGGACACAGAATGCAGCCCACTCTGCCTGGATCAGTGTCCTGAAACATCACCTGAAAATCAATGAGCTTTCTCAGAGCTTTTCTGTCCGTGTTAATTTGCCCCAGGCCATTGACCCGAAAGGTGACAGCGACAGCATACTCCAGAGATGTCTGCTTCGCTGACACTGGAAAATTCCCCTGCAGAGCCCTCCACATATTGCTTCTCTCGTGGACTTTACTTTTAGCTTCTCACACTTCTTATAACAGCCAGGTCTTGAAGAACACTTCTTTTTAGCAGACCTCTTCCACAAGAACACAGCCAAGTATGAGATGTGTGTATTGTTTAATAGCAAACTGTGTGTGGCACACTTGATGTAAAAATTCAACATTGTGGATCTAAGTGGGGTGACATGTGATGCTATATGCTTTTCTCTACATTTACGAAGAGATACAAAGACGAATATAGTCATTAAAATGTCATTAGGTGATGTAGGCTGGAGTTCAGAGGATGCTCTACTGAATCACACAACTGCTGTCTCCAGGGGGAGGCGAATAACTGAATGTTATAGACACGAGGATCACAAAAGGCTGTAATCACATCTGTGTCGAGGCATGGAGGTGGGAAAAGTATAGGAAAAGGCGGGCTCCTTTGGCATGAGGTATTAGCACCCTGCTCTCTGAGAGCCACTGCAGCTAAACAATGCTGAACTATTGAGAAGCAGACTGTACAAGAAGGTCTTCACATCATATATATATTAGATTGTATAATTTCAAAATTTGATATATATATATATAATATATATATATATATGCCTGGCCTTTAAAATAAAAAATTTACTCAATAGCCACATTTGATGCAAAACAGTCTAAACAATACTTCCTTCCATGTATACTTAATATAGATGTCACCTGGGTGTGATGCCTCTCCAGAAATCATCTACAGAAAAAACATTCCTTTCACTAGCATAAAAGGTTGTCTGGTAAGAACTGTGTTAGCTTGTAGCAATTACCGTCCTAACCAGACAGTCAATCTTGATTTTGAATATGATAACAGAATGCCTAAGAGAGACTTTTGAGCCTGACAAACCATATGGTGTGTGATTTAGAACTCCAGTAGTGTCATTCTTTCCATCCCATTAATCCTAACGTGGATAAATTAAAACCATTCTACAAATGATGCACGCCAGTTATAGTATCTGCACTCACAAGACACCTACGTTTTATTACCATGTCATATACATGTGGCTGCAGTGCAGCTGTGCTGCCTGTGAGCCAGTATTTAGTTTTGTCTCAGCATAGAAACTATCCTCACGGGAGTTTGTTTTGCGTGTTTGGGGAGTGTGAGGGTTTGGAGTGATGCCAGTGTTTCTAGAGTGCACATAATGCTCACATCTCATGTCATAACATAAAAATGGCTGCTTATTTCTCCCTGTTGCTCCTCAAGGTAATTCATAGTCACATCCATGCCTAAAAAGACAAACAGGGAGACGGCGAGATAAACACAGAGAAAAAAGACAAAATATAATCTCTTCTGTAAACAACGGCTCAGTGTATACTGAGACAGCCAAAGAAACAAGGGACTGCTTAAGAGTGTGACTGCAGTATGTGGGTGAGACAGGAATTAACCTTTTGAATAATGAGATCAAGGGCTTTGAAACATTAAGAATGTTCCTGCTGCTAGTTGTTCATTTAAATATATATATGAAGAGTTCAGATGCAAATGCCTCTAAGTGCCATCTGAAAATTTCTTCTAAAATTAACATTTTTATCAGGCTGCTATATTTATGTTAATTTATTTCACTTAAATGGCATAGAAAAGGACCTATACATTACCATTAAAGTAAAATTACTGAAACTTCACATAGGAACCTGATAAAAATGCTAATTTTAGAAGACATTTTCAGATGGCACTTAGAGGCTTTTACATCTGAACTCTTCATATATATATATATAGGTGTTTTATTCTTTTAAAAAGTATAATGGCATGGGTCTTTCAAGAAATAAAGGCTTTTTAATGAGCTTCTTATGCAAGCAAGCACAAAATGTGCTGTACTTTGTAGTCATAGTCGACATTATTTAAAGGGATAGTCCACCCAAAAAGAAAAATAATAATTTACTGATCTTTGTGTAGTTCTAGGAATAAGCAAGGGTATACATTTTCAAATGTATTATCCACTACAAAAACTTCTTAGCAACCCCAGGTCATTGGTACCAGTGGCAACATTTCTGCAAAATTATATTAGGTGCTTTTTGCAAGTGAGTAATGCTAAAACACGTACAGTTTTATCCAAAACAGATGAGTGTGAATCTGGCAATGATTTTTATGTTTGGTGTTATGTTTTGCAGCAGTTCAGAAATGAAATGCCTTGTGAGTTGCCCTAAAATGTTTAAATAAATAAATCAATCAATCAATCAATAAATAATGTACCACCTACACTAAACCACGAAACTTAAAACCTAAAAATGAGATAAAAATACATTTGCTGAAGCAATCTTGAAATTTTTAACTTGCTTCTACAATACTTTCATCGTCATTTGTGTTTTATGGGACTCGTGCCCCAGGTCAGTTAACAAGCAAGTTTACTACACCTGGGCCCGTATTCACAAAACCTTTGATCTTACCACTAAGTTCTCCTAAATAGCAGTACAAGTTTTTAGCTAAGAGTTTTTCTCTTAAACACACTATCACAAAGCTGACTGAGTACAAAACTTAACTACGGGTAATAGACAGAAAGTTTAGCTGAGCTGTAAGGGCGGGGTTGACCTTGTTGCTATGGATGATGTCAGCATACTTACTAACTATGCACACAGCAATTGTCTGATATTCTCTGTCAGAGATTTATTCATAGAAATAGTGTAGAGCGCAATATTATGTTGCCATATTCAAATAAATAAAAATGTGAATTGCCACATACAAATAAAGATTTTAAAATGCAGGCTAAGTGTCACTAATTAAACAAGTATATGTTCAGCTAATTGTCAGCCTCTTATGTTTCTCGTAAAAAGAATTAGTCAATATGCATTTGGGCTGCCCTAGACTAAAGATTTTTCTGGTCGACTAGTAGTCGTTCAATTTAAGCATTAGTCGACTATTAGTCACACTTTTATTAATAAACCATATAAATCATAATAATGAGCCTTTAATTGCATACATAGCCAAATAAGCGCTCAAACACGCATAAAGCTTGCCACAGCACACTGGCACCATATCGAATATTGGATGAGTGTGTGTGTGGGGTTAGGGAAAAAACAGCAGTACACCAGCAATAACATTTTAATAACTTATTGATAAACTAGTGCTTTCTTTGTTTTGGTTTAAGAGATGAATTCGGCGACACTGACTCATCATCTCCGCAGTACTAATGCACTTTGTTTCATACGGATTCCATAATCTGAGAATATCGTTTTCTATTTGAATTGGTTCATTTAAAAGTTTCATTCTCTATAGATATAGTGGTAGAACACTTACAATAAGGTTCATAGTTAACTTACATTAGTTTAACATGACAAATAATGACTGCACGTATACAGGCTGTTTATAATCTTTGTTTTTCCGTTAATTTCAACATTAAACACATTTATTAAAAGCTTGTTCACATTAGTTAAGGCACTGTGAATAACATGAACGTAACAATGAACATCTGATTTTTATAACTCAACGTAGTGAAGATTAGTACATACGTGACGGAGTAAAAAGTACGTTGCTCCTGGTTCGTCAGGTTATTTTGTATACGGACTACTAATGGTCTTAACTAATGAACCTTATTGGGCCAGTTGTCTAACGCAGTCACCTATTTTTAGTGTTCGATAAGATAGAGGCACCTCTACGACACGCACCAGACAGTTTGTAGCAACAGTGCCGAGCGTATAACAGGTTCACCATCACGTACGTTGTACCGATGACTGTAGTCCGATTTGTAGACTGTTGTTCTCAGTGGTCCGCTCTCATTCCTTCTTACCAAAGATGTGCATGGTCCGGTGTCCGATCTCGTTCTTTGTGCACTCCAAGTATCCTTGTAACAGAGTGACCGGTCCCGTATGAGACCATTTACCGAGACTAAACACGCATGGCTTTTCTTGCTGCGTTACTCCTATAGGGTGAACCAAACAAATGGATGTCTTTACAGAGAACAAGTGATCGTAATTACCAGCCGTGCATACATCCTGTCACACTTGCAGCTAGTTTTTCCAGTCGTGCTGTCTTCGTTCTTTCCACACTCCGCACTAATCATCGTGAACTGCCCACTCTCCCTTTTTCTAGGCCTAAAATTAGATTGAGCTGCCCATGTTAAAGTGCTACATAAATATTTCAGATGATAAAGCCAATTTGCACGCGGTCAGATTGAATGTTAGTTGTTTGAGATAGAGGATGTCTTGCTTTTGATGTACCCTGTATCTACCACAACGCCCAGCGGTAACAAAGTTGTCCGGTCAGGGAGCTGAGTGATTTTCGCACTTATTGGATTTTTTTTAGGGACTACATACAATTTGGAAATATGCATATAACCAGCCTTTAATTTGCAGAGTTGGAATGATCATGACGGATCGTAAGACATGCAAAAAATAAAAGAACAACCAAAATCTGGAAGCCGAGAACAGCATATATTAAGGCAATAATCAAATTTAGAGTTGGGATAACCTCCAAATCAAAGCCGATACCTTTTTAAAAGCTCGTTATTGTCAAATGTTTCTAAAATGTTTATATTTCTAGGTAGATTGCTGGCAACAGCCATTTTTAGAATAGATCAGTTTTGGTCTAGTGACTTTGGAGTCCTTTTCACTACTCCTAACGTTTCACAGATTTGGGAGCTAATTTTAGCGCTAAAACGCTTTGAGAAATACTCTTAGAACAAAAATTTAGAAGTCCTAAATTTAGGACTGACACACCCATTATTTGTAATATATATAGATATATATAGATTATCTAATTATATTATATATATTATATATATAAATACATCTAACTAAATAAATAAATATTCATATTGTGAATTGCAAATTATTTAATAAAAAATAAAAAAAAAGATTATCCAGAACCTCGGATGCCTGACAGTGCACAATACAAATTCCTATGCTTGATGCCGTTGGTCTGTACAGTATTTATATTGTAATATGCAGTGCTTTCAGGTTAAAGAGCTCAACTACTCTCATCAGAATAAAACAGCAACTGAAGTAAGTGTATTGCTGTCTAATGCTCTGTGCACAGCAAATGTAGACATTGCAAATACTGATTGATGTTCTATTTATAGGGATTGAAAACCTTTTGACCTTGTTATTATAAATGCCTTTTTGGGCAGATCTGCTAATGCAGGACTTACTAAACTAGATAAAAGCTGCCATAGACCTGTTATCTAATGTCACATTTTGTTTCTCAAAAAATTTGCAGTTTATTTTCCTACCTTCTCTATCAGTATAACAGGCAGGCACTAACTCAAGTGCACAATTTAATAGCTAATGGTTTTGAAAAGTAGTTTGGTGGCCTATAAAGTGTTTATTTTGCATGACTGTTACAAGTTCTTCTTTAAGTATTAATTTTGATCATGATAAAAAGGTACTTTATTGTGATAATAAAATGTTTGCCACCTCATTTGTTTACCCATTCGTAATACAAATTTTTGCAGCAGTGCAATGATAAATTGTTGCAACTGAAAAAACGATAGTGCCTCTCCCTGCAGATTTACTTTTCTGGATTTTCTTCTGAGCCCAAATATGCAGCTATGTATTATTCATAACATGATGTGGCAAAAGTGTTGCAGAAATTGAGTAGAGGAGCACTTGCCCAGCATATTGACTGACTTCACAATGATGATGCACAGCTCCATACATTCCTCCTAAACCCTCCGATCTGAACTGAATCCATTGATGAATTATTTTTCTCTTTCCTACAGCTAAAATACAGCATACGGTACAAACTTTAAATTGGAATGCCATTGTGTACACTTTATACTTTTTGTAGGTTTGGCTTGAGAAAGCAACAATTCAACAATCTTGCAATTTGAAAACTGATGTCAGTGCATACTGAGAAACTGATTAATATCAGTATGTTGGCCTAATAACTGTCAGTCTGTGTGTTAATGGTGAGAATTGTACAATGACTCAGTCATTGAATCATTTACTCAACCAATTTATTAAAAACACTAAATCATTCAGGAACAACACCACAACAACAACGGTGTTTTGCTTGGTTTTGAAATGGTTCTGTTTTGGCTTTGTTTTATTGGCAAAAGTATTTAGGAAAATTGCTTCAAAATATAAATTACTCAATATTACGCAACTTAATGTTGAATTAGCTTTTGCATAAAGCTAAAATGATCCATTTTTAAACAAAATAAGCTTAATATATATTGATATTAAAAATGGAAAACAAAAACATTATATGCAATGCAGACGTTTCAACAGTGTAGTATACATCACTTTGAACAGTTCATCTTTGCAGAATGCCTACTGTTTTACATATTATTTTAAAATAGCAAGCAAAAGTATGTTTTGCATAGTATGTAGTGCACAGCATGCTAGTATTCCATTCTGGAGCTCTTGTGCTTCCTGGTGGGATTCAGAACGCGAGGTTGAACATTTGGTGTTGATTTCTCCAGAACCATCAAAACATTTTTACAATGAAAGTCCAAGACATATGGATGTCTCACACACACACAATAATAAAGTATATAGACAGGTTTAAAAAAATGGCAAAGCAAAACTCATTGTATGTTGTAGATCTAGTAAACAACAAATAGAGTTACAGATTTGATGCATGTGGGAAAGCTAAGCAGACATATAAGGGTCTAAGGAGTCCTATATACACTATTTTCATTTTGTTCTCATACACGTATGGAGTGACAGGATAACAAATAATTTTGACTGGAGAGCAGGGTTATCAGTAGACGTTTGCAGCAAAGGGAGAGTTTAGCCTCTCTGCTTTTTCTTGACTGCTCTTGGTCCCTGTTGCATCTTAACATCCATCTATGTAACAGGGGTGTGTTTCCAGTACAACAACGTTCTGTAACCCGCTGATTGGTACGATGACGTCTTTGGAGAATGGTGCTGCAACAGACATACTGTAGCACCCGATCACAATTTTTGTTCCCGGTCATTATGCTATATTTGACGTTTGACTTATCGTGTGTTTCTTCTTAAATACATGTGGATTTTTCAGAAACAGCGCCAATAACAATATATGTTACTAACTACAGTTTGTGAGCTGTGGTTCCAAACACGAAAGTCTGTGATGCTGTTTACGAATGTTCATTTAAACTATGGTTTAGAGAAAACACTGAATCGTTGAACTATATGCTGATAATGAAAGACCGTCTCGGTTACGTATGTAACCCTCGTTCCCTGAAGGAGGGAACGGAGACGTCACATCGAAACAGATGAATTGGGGATCTCTCCAGAGAGACCAATCTATTTTGAGTGTAAACTAAACGAGCCAATGCATTTTGGCATGCGATTATTGCATCCAGCTGCTGCTGATCACAGCGTGAGTATAAGTAGGCAGCAGATGCAGCGCATATTCAGGTTTTCGCTGAGGAGCCGAGCCGGTGACCCGGCCGCTCAGCGGTGGTACAGTAGCTGTGGCGACGGGACGTGACGTCTTTGTTCCCTCCTTCAGGGAACGAGGGTTTACATACGTAACCGAGACGTTCCCTTCAGTCGGTTCATCTTCGAGTCACGTCCGGAGACAGACGAAATGGGATTCCTACCAAAGGGCACAGTACTTCCATTCCAGTGTCCTGTGGAAAGCCACTGCGCCCTATTTTTGCGTAGGCCAGGGCTCTCACAGAGGACAGCTTAGCTGCAATTGCACTACCCCAATGAGTAAGAACTGGGAATTTTTTCAAACACAACCCCTCGGAAAACGTACCGTCCTGGAACAGGGCGTTCCGGAGCTCGAACCTCCCGAAGGAGGTTTGGAAGCAATAACCATAGGAACATCCTTAGTGCATATGGAAAGGAAGGGAGGTGATGAGAACCCTCTTGGAATGGGCAGAAGTCTGCCGGGGAACAGGGCAGTCGAGGCCGATAGCCGGTGACTGTACACTATGAGATCACTTAAGGGTACTTACATCATCGTATGGAACCCAGCTTCTACGCAGTTCTCGAGGATGGTCACCGCGCAGGCATGTGAAGAGTAGAACGGACTGGGCGGGCCGGTAGAGTGTCCGCACGTCTGGCTGCATGAATGGGACGGCAGGACACTCAACAGGGTCTACGGTATGGATCTTGTGGAGTTATTTTTGGCATGGTCCGACGCGCAGCCGGGGGAGACTCTCAGTGCTTCTACCCGTTGAGCGTAGAGTAATCAAAAACCACAGGAGGATACCGGCTCCACACGAAGGTTATAGAATCTAGCGAATGTGTTAGGGGGTCGCCCAGCCCGCAGCCCTACAAATACCTGTCAGCGAGGCGCCACGAGCCAGCACCCAGGAGGATGCAACACTCTAGTTGAGTGAGCTCGCAACCTGAAAAGGCAGGGCACACCCTGTGCCCGATAAGCCAAGGTGATGGCATCCACTATCCAATGGGCCATCCTCTGCTTTGAGACGGCATTCCCCTTCTGCCGGCCTCAGTGACAGACAAAGAGCTGGTCTGAGGTTCTGAAGCTTTTTGGGGGGCTGTCCCAGGGTACGTTAGCACATTAAGGGAGGAGGACCGGACAGAGCAAAGCTAGGGCTGGGTCTGCCTCCTACGAGGGCAGCGCTTGGAGGTTCACCAACTGATCCCTGAAAGGGAGTAGCGGAAACCTTGGGCACGTAGCCGGGCCGGGGCCTCCGGGTTACCTGGGAATCAGCCGGCCCGAACTCTAGGCACAAATTGTTGACCGAAAATGCGTGCAGGTCCCATACCCTCTTGATGGAGACCAGTGCAATCAGGAGCAGAGTTTTCATTGAAAGAAAATTTAGCTCGACTGACTGCAAAGGCTCAAAAGGGCCCTGCTGTAGTGCCGTGAGCACCAGACTCAGGTCCCAAGAGGGTATAGAGGGGGCCGTGGAGGATTTAACCTTCTCGCCCCCCTAAGGAATCTGAAGACCAAGTCATGCTTCCCCAACGACCTCCCTTCTACGGGGTCGTGGTTAGCAGCAATCGCGGCGACATGCACTTTAAGGGTGGAGGGAGACAGCCTTAGCTCCAACCCATCCTGCAGGAAAGAAAACACGACCCCGATCGGGCATCTACGGGGGTCTTCACGGCGGGAAGAGCACCAATCGACGAACAGGTTACACTTCAAGCGTAGGCGTGTCTCGTAGACGGTGCTCTCGCTGAGGTGATGGTGTCAACTACCTCTTGGGTTAGGTCACTTAGAACCTCCGCGTCCCGGCCAGGGACCAGACATGAAGTTTCCAGAGGACTGGACGCGGGTGCCAAAGGGTGCCCATGTCTCTGAGTCAGTAAATCCTTTCTCAAAGGAATCGGCCAGGGAGGGGCTGTCGAGAGGAGCATCAGTTCGGGAAACCAAGTCCGACTGGGCCAATATGGCACCACCAAGAGGACCTGCTCCTCGTCCCCCCTGACCTTGCACAATGTCTGTGCAAGAAGGCTCACTGGGGAAAACGCATACTTGCGAAGGCCCCGCGGCAAGCTGTGTGCCAGAGCGTCCGTGCCGAGTGTTCCGTCGGTCAGGGCGAGGAACAACTGGCAGTGAGAGGTTTCTGAAGAAGCAAACAGGTCTACCTGAGCGGCTCCGACACGTCCCCAAACCAGCTGGACCGTCTGGGATGGAGTCGCCATTCTCCCGGGAGCACATCTCGGGACAGCTCGTCGGCTGCCCGGTTGAGCAGCCCAGGAATGTGAACGCGAAGCGACCTCAGATGCTTCCGACTCCAAAGGAGGAGGTGGCAGGCGAGTTGCGACAAGCGACGGGAGCGCAGACCACCTTGTCGGTTGATGTCCGCAACGGCCGCTGTATTGTCCGTGCGGACCAGTACAAGCTTGCCTCGTAAGCGCCCTTTGAGAAAGCTCAGGGCAAGGTGCACTGCCAGCAAATCAAGGCAGTTGATGTGCCAGTGCAGCCGGGGCCCCGTCCAAACCCCTGACACAGCAAGCCCGTTGTACGTGGCCCCCCAACCGGTGGTTGAGGCATCCGTGCAAACAACAGAATGCCTGGAGACCTGCTCCAGGGGCACTCCTGCCCGGAGGAAAGCAAAGTCTGTGAAGGTGAAGGTTTGGCGGCAGGCCGGTGAAACTTGGACCCGGAAGTTGCCGCGTTGCCACGCCCACCTCGGAACTCAGCCATGGAGCCAGTGCTGCAGAGGTCTCATATGGAGCAGCCCCAGCGGAGTGACTGCCGCCGTAGCTGCCATATGCCCAGGAGCCTCTGAAACAATTTCAGTAGGACCGCCATCCTGCTCTTGAAGTTTCAAGCAGTTAACACGAATCTGAGCAAGTTCCTGCGTGAGGCATGCGTCTGTTCGACCGCCGTAGTCAATCCTCCATACGAAGGCAAAGGCTCCTCTGCGTCGGGGAGACCGATGCACGCTTGGGTGGCCCCAGTTGAACTGAAGGCCCAACAGGCTGAGGTGTGAATGCACCAAGTCCCTGTGCTCGCACAACCGATCCTGCGCCGGGGCAGAGTGACGCGTAGTTGCCGACTCTCTGCCCCACAGAAGCGCCCCAACCGGTGTACGGGTAGGCGACGGGTCGGGCTAAGGGGCCCGAGGATGCGAATGCTCTGCTCTCTCGTGGGAACAAGGGCTGTCTCCGTAACTTTCGTAAAGACACGGGCGACAGGGACAGCCCGAAGGGCAAGACCTTGTACTGATATGCCCGTCCTTCAAACGCAAACCGCAGAAATGGTCTGTGGCACGGAAGGATCGAAACATGAAAGTACGCATCCTTCAGGTCGATCGCTGCGAACCAGTCTTGGGGACGGATACACCTGAAAATGCATTTCAGCGTGAGCATCTTGAACGGGAGCCGGAGAAGGACCCGGTTCACGACGCGCAGGTCCAAGAAAGGTCTCAACCCACCGCCTTTCTTGGATACAATGAAGTAAGGGCTGTAAAACCCGACCTAATATCGGCTGGAGGGACCGGCTCTATTGCGTCCTTCGCCAGTAGGACTGCGATTTCTGCATGCAAGACAGGGGCATCTGCTGCATTCACTGAAGTAAAGTGGACGACCCTGAACTTGGGAGGGCGCCGGGCGACTTCTTTTCCTTCGAATCGCATAGCCGAAGCTGACGGTTTCGACGGCAAGCAATCGAGACGGGATGGTAGCTCTAGCAGGCTCCCAGAAGCGACAGGCGAAAGGTGCATCAACGGAAAATAACCGCGTACCCGCAGAGGACGATAAGGCAGGGTGTGAAGACCAGAACGCAGGGACCCGGTCCGGGCGTCTCTTTGCCGGTCCGAGGTGGGGTCTGGGTGTGTATAACACGGACCTTTGTTTGAGCAGAGGGTGCGTGGGTAGTTCGTTGGTTCGTCCTCCCGATCCACCCACAGCTGCTCACTGGCGAGAGAAGAGGGTGAGTGTGATACGTACTAGATCGCCCACAACCCCCCGTCCCCTCAGGGGACCCAGAAATAGAGGAATTGCTCTTTTGCGAGAAATCTTGGGTACCACGACCAGGTCCATGGTGGAAAAAGATTCTCCGCCGGCCCTCCTCCGGGGGAGGGAGTGGAGTGCTTACCATCTCCTGAAGAGCACGTCCCACCACCTCTGGGTCGCCCGTCTCCGGGACTCTTGCTCTCTCGCTTGCCACCAGGATTGGCGGGGACCTGGACGGGCGGGGCAGCTGCCCTGCGACCTGCTCCACGGCGCAGCTTTGCTGGAGGCCGCAGGAGCGCTTGCTCTTGTTTGGAGGTGGCAGGGGGCCGCCCTCGGCGACAGCAGCAGCTGCACACCGGCAGGGGTAACTTGATGGCTCAGTGGCTCTGTCAGAGGGAGACCCCCCCCCGGCCCCCCGAAGGCAAAACGTGGTCGCTTCGCTGCCCCACCTCCACCCCCCCCCCCCACCCCCCCCCAACCACCCCCTAGGCACGTTCTCCACCGGTGGCGACGGAGACAGGCGGCCTGGGACCCGAGGTAAGGCGTTCGAAGCATCGTGTCTTGTCGGCGTCCCTCATGTCGGCCAGAAACAGCCAGAGATTGCGCTCCTGGACCACCATAGTGGACATCGCACGACCCAGAGATCGCGCCGTAACCTTCGTCGCTCGTAGAGTGAGGTCCGTCGCGGTGCGGAGTTCTCTGCAAACTTCCAGGTCGTGACCACCCTCGTACAAGTCCCTCAGTGCCTTGGCCTGGCGCACTTGCAATCACGCCGTAGCGCGTAAGGCGGAGGCAGCTGCTCCAGGCACTCGCGTCAGATGGAGAGGCTGCAAATCGCTGGCCAGTCGAGTACCTACAGTCCCGGGAGGGGAGGCACGGTTCTCCCCGCCGGTTGGAGGCGGTATTAGGACACAACTGCAACGCAACCGACCGCTCCACCGGGGGGAACCTTGTAACCCCCTAGCTGCCCCACCATAGAGGGTGGTGAGGGAGGAGGATCCAGCAAATCAGTTTCCGGCAGTAAAAAGGTGCCGTCCACGACCTGTTGAGCTCCTCATGCACCTCCGGGAAGAAAGGCACCGAGGCGGGGCGCTGAGAACCAGCGCGGACCGCCCCGGGAACCAACCGTGCAACCTTGAGGGCTCGGGACACAATGAAAGCCTCCACTCGAGCCCTACCCCTACGGTGGCCCAGTAAAGCATAGCCATTATTTCTGGATCCAATCCAGGCATTGCCACGGTCCCGGAGGAGAGCAGCGCAGCAGAATCTTCCTCTCCAGAAAGCTCTGGCTTACCCTCCGATGCTGCAATCGACATCCGATCGTTGGGGGGAGCCTCGAAGAAACAGGTGGTAACCCCTGGGAGGGTCCAGCCTGCTCTTTTTGAGAGCTCCGCTGGTTTCGAAGTGCCGGCGGGCTTGGGCATCCCCGGAGGGGAATTCCTCACCGTAACCGTAAGACCAGTCCGCCCACCGCTAGAAGAAGGAAGCCCCCGGCTGCCACCAGAGGGAACCCCAGGTCTAGGCGGTGGCACGGGCACTCTGCTCCCTTGCGGGTAACGGAGTCCGGTCCGCAACTCCAAGATGGTCATACACCCGCAATGGGAGCATGAATCATCCACGAAAACCACCTCAGCGTGCTTCATGCCCAGAAACGTGAGGCAGCGATCGTGACCATCAACCAGCGCCAGGTAACGACCGCATACAGAAACGCCCGGGTGATACGTTGTCTATAGCAAGACCCACATCGTCTTTATAAAGACGTAACGTCAAGTTTGCCAAGCAACGTCGTCTTTAGAAAGACGCACCCGAATTTGCTCTTTTAGGGGAAAAAGCTCTTTTAGCGTGCTGAGGCGCACAGGGGAGATGATCATTTGCAACACGAACAGGGGGTAGTGCAGCCTGATGTGTGCAACCCACTCGACACGGGAAACCACCACCGCTGAAGCGCCGTCCGCCAACACGAAGAGCTCTCCAAAGAGCATGCTGAACTCGTTCAGTCTTCTCTCCGTAGAGTAGTCAGGAGCGGAACGATGTGATCGCTCGGCTCCGAAGCGAAAAGCTGAATATGCGCTGCATCTGCTGCCTACTTATACTCACGCTGTGATCAGCAGCAGCTGGATGCAATAATCGCATGCCAATGTGCATTGGCTCGTTTAGTTTACACTCGAAGTAGATTGGTCCCTCTAAGCGAGATCCCAATTTCGTCGGTCCTCCGACGTGACGTCGAGAGTGACCGACTGAAAGGGAACTGATGGCATTGATACTACAGGTACATAATTTTTTTTCTGTCAATTATTTGTTTATTTATATGTTTTGAATTGTGTGTCATTGACTATTTAAAGGGTGCCGTTTAATGATCCTTGAATGCTTTACACCTAAACAAACCAATAGTACTTTTGACAAAATGGTTTAAATGATGTGAACTCACATGACTCTACTCATATTTGAGCAAATAGGGTATTTCTTTTAAAGTCGGTATGAACTGTTACTCTTACGTTAAAATACAAAGATTTGTAAAAACAAACAAACAAACAGATCTCTTTAGAAAATTTAAATGGCAGAAAATTGCACCTGTATTTGATCTGCATTACCCAAGTCCCTCTGTTCCAATAGAATCTAAAAGCACACCTGAGTTTGAAAGTCATTTTAATCCCCTCTGGAAAGCTGTCTGGGCTGTGATATTAAGAAGCGTGACATATACCTTGCGTCTGTGGTTTCAATCATCCCGCATCTCCAGCGTATCACCGTAGCAGTGCATGACATGCTTCCTCTGGATCAATGTTCTCTTTTAAGAACAGTCACAGCGAAGGGTCAACCGATGGGGTTTGTGCCAATGGATGGCTTCATTATAATTTGAAATGCTCTTATGCTTTTTCCTCCTCACATTTGAAACGGAGAGCATTAAAAGAATGATTTGCAGTCTGATTTGGTGAGTGCCTTGCAGAATCACCCCTGTCTGAAGAGTATTCCTCTCAAATTGAAGCTTGACGTTTACAGGGGCTTGTTAAAAGGTGAGAACTCTGTCTTCATGGTCTGGGAAGTAATGAAGAGCTCGTCCACCGTACAGATGAAAAAGAAAAGAGAAAAACAGCCTCTGCCTACTTCCTACCAGGTAGCAGAGCTGTTTTATGTGTGTCCCCTTTAATCAGTGGGCTGACATTCATTGCCAGCCACAGCAGTAGAGCGAAGTTAATCATATTTAGATAAGAGTTTCACCAGGCAAAGCACATCCTTTTATTAGCCAAGAGCGTTTTCCGTTCCGACTGTTTGAAGATGTAAAAGGAGGAGGAAAGTGACCCTGAATTGACTATGGTCTTCTGTTTATAAATGCATCTAATCAATATAGGGACTCTCTAAATTCAGAAATAAAGTTCAACAATTGTTTTAAGACATACCGTACAGAAGTAAAAAGAAGTAAAAAGATCAGCACATTGATGTGCCCATGAAACATTTCTTGGATTTTGACACTTAAAAAGAATAACTCCTGCTGAAGACACTGAAATTTGAATGTTGGCGACTACACGATTCGCTTTATAAAGCCAATAAAGAGTTGTAACTGTTTGTTAATATGTGGAATTTACTCATTTATCATCACTAGTAAATAGAGCAGTCTCTTAAAGTACAACTTAGACTTAGAATTGGAAAATATGGAATAATAATACAAAACCCCACCATGTCATATGAGACAAAGGCAACTAAATTAGGTCTAGTTGATTAGAGAATATTGTATTTCATGCTTATACATTTTTCCCTTTATGTCACATGCATACAACTGCAGTCCTTTATTTTAAAAAAGAGAGAAAAGAGAGTAAAAAGGTCCAGCATAAAGCCTGCTTGAAATTGATACGGTTCAGAGAAATACTACAAGTGTCCCAAAGAAATCCTTTGTATTTGATGGAATACTGCAGCAGAAATCCCAGATGCACCTGCAGGATTCCATCAGAAGTAAGACGTGAGAGCAGGAGAATTATAAATTCTGCAAAGCCATTGTTAAAAGAATCATGTGAGATTAAACTCTGTTGGAAATTGAGGTTTCTGCAGAATATGGTAATTCCTTCAGTACATAATAAACCTGAGCTAAGAACAAAAAAAAAAAACCTTTATTGCTGGTCTGATTTGTATTATTGGCAGCTTTGGCTCCCTGTCACTTCAGCTTGCTATGTTTACTGTAGAATAAGTTAAACACTACAGAGGGACCGTGATAAATAAACAAACATGTATCGTAATAAATGCACAATAATGAATAGTTTTTTCCCCATTATTCATGTGACAACATTTGACAACAATAAAGATCAGCATTCATAGAAAGACAGTTAAATTACCGTACTGGCCCGAATATAAGTCGACCCTGATTATAAAACGACCCCCCCTTTTTCCGGATGTACCTTTTGGAAAAAGGCTTTTTAAAAACCAAATCTGGTTTTTTCTCAGTAAAACACATTTTGTAAAAACTGGTCAAATGTACCAACAATCACATTTAAAAAATATTCACTTTTTGATATACCATAAAAAAAAGGCAGCCCATCTGAATTAGGACATTTAGGCTATCCATCTAATAGTAGCCTACCAAAATCTTATTAACAGTAGAAGTTAAATCTTACTGTAGTCTTCAAATCTGGGTACTGTCTTACGTTTTACAATCACAAAGGGAGTTTGGTCCCATCAGGCTAACGTGACAGTCACGACTGTAAGGTTTTCTTTTGTTTTTACGCGCGGTCTTTACAACACGCATTACATCACGTCTTTCATGGCACACTCATTGTATGCGGTATTGACGGCCCAGCCTATGTGTGTGTGGATGTCTTCTTGACAGTCACAATCTAGCCTGCCTATAATGAGCAAAAGCGTTTTATGATGGAGTGTGCCAACGAACATCTCGGCGCCCACCCACCCGGTGTTTATCTGTCGGGTCACACTGCCATCCTGATGAAGTTAGGGGACTGTCTGTTGGTCTATTAGACATTTGGGCAATGCGAATTGCTCCAGTATGGCACGGTAGGATTTAGCAGAAAGGCACATTGTAACCCCACTGGCACACAAAACCACAGCCAATTATTGTTCACCCTTAAACAGGGAGGCACACGCTTGGCCCACCTACGCAGATCATCCTCGGAGCCACAGGGCCCCCCTGCCATTCTCCTGATGAGATAAAAGAGGAGGCTAATAACAGCTGTAATCTCTGCTGTCTCATGCCCAGCGTTAACTCAAAGGCGTTCAAGTCTAGGCCGAAGCTCCCTGGACATTGAAACAGTGTTCACACTGTTTGTTTGTTCACATTTTCCAGCTCCATTTACAGTCAGGACAATGAAGCTCTGTGGGACTCCTGTCACTCAGCACATACAGTAGCTTAAGATGTGATATATTTCACACTTTTGTTTAAAGTGTTATGGTCTTGGTTTGACTGTGGCATTGCACTGCTGGTAGTCATAGTCAAAAAAGCCATTGTGTTATAATTAGTTACAAAATTAAATTGTTTGTTTTATACTACACAGTACACAATATTTTCTGAGAGAATGCTTGTGTAGGCTACTTCTATTTCAAAAGAGAGAGAAAGAATTGAAATGGATTGTCAACAACACCCATATGGCTTTCATACTCTAACATTTGTTTTGCTCAGTCATGTTTACTGGAAAAAGTTGGAGGAGAACTTCTACCCACCGTTAAACATCTCATTCTGTAAAAGCAGATAGGACAATTCCCCTGTCTCACGTCAGCAGTTTAATAGCAACACAGCAAATTGAGTTTCTTGTTACTCCCTGGCTGATTGAATCAACCTGAAAACAGTTTCACCGTTTCCACGGTCAAACACAAAGATTGAATAACACAACCTTGAGATTTTACAGCCAGTCACTAGGGTTAGCATTTATTTGCTGTCTGTCAGACAAGAGCAAAACTTATATACAAGGCATTTAAAACCAGCTGCTTTATGAACTGTTGAACTCAGTTTCAAATAGTCTCACTTGAACCCCAAAGATCTCAAATTACTTCAACTCATGCCACCATTTTGCAAACCATTGGTAGTTCAGAAGCAAATGGAACTTTACTCGTTTCACTCACTCATTCAAAAAAATAAATAAATACATTTTCATCAAACATTCAGCAAATAAATAAAAACAGATAAATACAGACTCTGAATTTTAATCTGCAACAATTTAATAATACAAATAACCTACTTTATGTATTTAATCTCACTTTATGATCACATAAGCCAGTTGGATGTTTCCCTATTAGATGTAATGTTGTATTTAATCCTGTGTTTCCCATTCTGACCCATGTTATTATACCCTCTATTAGCTTTTCTTCACGTTTCGTGTGAAAAAAGGTGTGAAAGTTGCACATTCTGTTATGTAAGGTAAACAATCCAAGTTCACGTGCGTGTCTTCCATGCGCCCAAGTTGCATTCAATAATAATTTTTGTTTTGTAGTGTGTGTATGAATCCAGTCTATTATATCAAACACACTATGTTGAATAATTTGTGTTTAGTAAGCTCATAAAGATGCGATTGAACGTGCTAATTAGAACAGCTAATAAAAAAGTTTTTTGCTCACTGTTTTGCTCATTATTTGTTTCATATGTTTATATTGTAATATCCAGCGTATTCCAGCGTATATACTGTACATTATTGCAGTTTTTATTGTATTGGTAAATGTTGTGGTTATTATTAATGTTTATATTTTTGCTAGCTATTACTGGGTGTGCTGAAAGAGGACAGTGGTAATGTGGTTATACTGAGATTATTTTTGTGATTATGTAGGGTAGGCTACTCTCAGAACCAGAACCATGACTAGTTGGTTAATTTCAATTGCTAAATACTTTAGATTTTTCTTTTGGTGCCTGCCAGTTCTGTGTGCAATATGCATTAGACAGTTTGTGAACAGACGGGTTTTGTTAATAAAGTCAGTAGGCGTGAGTCCTAAATGTTGTAGAAATGCCATCAATTTTAAATTTCTGATTTTGGTCACCACTGCTTATAAGATGGACTGTGTGATATTAATTCCAATCTAAACTTTCTGATGATTTGAGAAATGACAGAAACTTTTTGTGTGAGCTGTCTGATGCTACATTATACTGAAAACTAGCTAAAATGTAGCTATTTACAGTTCAGAGTAACAGAGTCAAGTAAGAGACACTAAATTCACAAAAAAGAGACTTAATGTTTCCAAAAAAATAATTATACTAGCTTCTGTTTTTTGTCACTGTTGAGAGGTGCTTAACATTATGAACTTTAATACAGTGTTTTCTCACTTAAATTTATAGTGTATTTTAAGTGTATTTTTAGTGTAGAGTAATTGATCTATTTTACAACAAATGCAATGTCATCTTATATCAGTAAGCACAATTTCAAGGTGATTAAATGGCATATGTAAAATAATAAATAGAGTGCCCCTTGTTTGAATATGACCATGAACCTCTTTTTATCTCTTTTTCCCACTAAGTGTCCTTTTGAACCAAAAAAAAAAAGCAATTATGCAGTCATAAGTCATTTCCACGGTTATACAGGATTAAGCAATTTGATGGAGCCAAGCTAGTGTTATTGTACTTTCCATTTGGTGGAATGAAAAATGAAATCACGTTCAATTAAACAGCAGACAGGGATAAGCAGACTTTGCATTTTATGCACTTCAGGTAATTCCTCACACATCTGGGCTTGTAAATTGCTAGAATCCACAAAATAAAAAGAGAAAGCAATAATCACTTAGACTGCAAAACCCATTAAAATGGCAAGATGTTATAGATACTGCTGTAGGCCAAAGAGTATTAAAGCAAGTCATGCTCTGCTCTGTTCTTTGTTCCTCAGTTCATTAGTTATTTCCAATTTCAGAAAATATCAAAATAAAAAGAAAACATCTCTTTTAAGCTGCTGTTGATGGCCATTATGCTAGCATCAGTACATTTGTTTTGTATATATCTACCCTTTGAAAGTTCATTGTGCATTTCTCCCTTTAGAAAAAGGCTGTCTGCAATGATAAAGAAAAAAGTTCTGGTCAATGCTGGTGGTCGTCTGAGAACTCTGGGTAATGACGCCCTCCTCTGCACTGGGCAAAGATAAATTACAGTGTGACGACAAACACAGAAAATCACTGGGCTACCAGTACCATTCCCTTACATTTGTAGTCACAAGGGTCAGACGCAGAACATAGAGAGGTCAGGGCAAATCACGTTTCACCCTTTGCATATCTGAATTAGGGAAGGTTTCTTTCCACCACACTTTCCGACTGTCTTTTACACCAGTGGCAGCGAAGATGATGAGATGAGAGTGTTGTAGAAAGGTTGGGATGTAATGTGAAAATAGACACAAACATTTCTTAGTGGAATCCATTTATCATACATCAAAAGTAGAAAAAGGGCCTTTGGCCTGCAGGTTTCAATGCATTTTTCAAAAAAGGGTTAAACCACTATCCAGGCCCATTTTCAGCAAATATGAGAACCCAAGGCCTCTGACTTCTCTTTTTTTTCATATTGTCAGCTTATGCATTCTCAGCGATCTCCTTTGGAGATGTTTTCACACATTACATTTTTGAATGCACATCTTCAGAGGGCGAACAGGACGGCAAGAGGTTAGGGTGTTTGGAGGAGAGCTGTTTTTTCCACCTTGTTGGGAACTGCTGGCGGCATCCATTAGGCATGTCAAAAAAGCGTCTGATAAAAACAGGAGGAGAAAAGTGAGAGAACACACTGTGTGTTAGTAAATCTCTCAAATGTCAAACTTGTAATTTGAGAGATGGAAAGTATTTGGTCATACCCGCTCGAACAAATCTTCCCATCATCAAATTGCATCTGGGTTTGCTGAGCTCTGAACAGAAATTGGTTTCTGCCTACAGGAAGATAGTGTCACTGCTGGGGCTCAACTCTGATGCTCACGTGATCTCGCTGGAACGCGAGAGACTGATGAGGAGCAGGCTTGGACAGCACAGTCTGTTTATTCCCTGCCCTTTTTTCTCTTTAATCGTCAGCTAGTGCAGTTCTACATATAAATGCATCTACAAGCCCCTAAATGATTGTTTCCACGTGTAGGGTTAAGAAGATATTCTTAAATGGTGTTCAGGGATACATTATTAACAACAACATTTGAGCATTGAGCATTTGGATTAAGATCTTGAAAACAAAGTTCAAAGACAATACATAAGCGTTAAATTAACTACTACATTAATCAGTGGCAGTACATAAAAATGAATTCACTTTCACAGTTTGTAAGCCTTGCTGTCATAACAACACATTCTTACTCCCAACTCGTCACATATTGACGCTTGGTCAGGACCCTTTGGCGTCACTTTTTGACACTCAGGGTACCCCTTTAGCATCATATTTCAACGTGCAGGGTCCTTCATTGCTTTAAATAAGAAACCCTTGGCATCAGTATGCCGACGCAAAAGGCACTGGGAATTAATTATGTTTTATTAATTAATAAATAATGATGTGTGATCTGTCATTATTGAGTATATCACAAAAACACACCCAGAGAGTGCAGGCACGTGATTTATTATTCTATTAAAACTCAAAATTCAAGGCATTCTAAATGTTAGATGGCAAAAATGCTTCTGTATGCTTTTTATATTTATATAATTTAATATAGTTAACTTAATCTATTTCACACAAAGCAGTGTTTCCCTTGCCATTATATGGGAATTTTAATGCTATATAGCGCCAGATTACAACAGAAGTCATTTAAAGTTACCCTTCCTAAAGAACAGGTTTATACCTTGTTGTTTTATTAAACAAACTAAATAGCCTTATGCTATTTATCTTATTTACACGACGGCGTGTCATTTTCTGTCTCTACACATGGTCACTGCGATGATCATGCCGGCACACCCAACACCACAGACAACAGCGCATAGAGAGAGAGAGAGAGAGAGAGAGAGATCGGGAGGACGCGTGGAGAGAGAGAGAGGGGGGGGGGGGGACAGAAAAAAAAAATAGAATAGAGGAGAGAGAAGAGACAATGTGGACTAGATCTGTAATATTAAGCCGCCCCAAAAGACCTATTTAAATTATAAGTATGTATGTTCTGCGGGTCATGTGTAAATGATTGTATCGCAGACGAGGCGGTTTTGTTTACTACACACATACTAAAGCTCGTGTAACGCTCGCTGCGTTTTCAGCGTCTGCCGTTGTTCTGTCAATTTGTGCTACCCTGTCAGATTTTGCTACCTTCCATTAAAACAGATGGTAGCATAACTACATGTAAAATTTGCGTGTATTAAGATACACCGACCACAAACCAAAACCTACCCTTACAGTAATGCAAATTCAGTAATTATGTGTTATATTCGCGGTTGTAGCTAGAAGGAATACAGCTAGAGGAAACCAACAATAAATAATTTTTTTCTACCTATTAGATTGTGTTTTATTAAAGTCTACACTTACCCCAACCCTAACCTACTCGTACAGTAATACAGATCCATTAAATATGTTGTTCAGCATGAGAAAAAGTAAAACCCTGGTAGGACAATCTGACGGGTAGGATAAAATGTCAGGACACCGTCTTAATAAATACATGAACAACATCTCCAAAACTGCTCTGAGAGTCCCTTCATTAGCATTTTACGGTTTCATTTGAGTAAAAATAGCCTCTTATCACACAGAAATTTAACATAAATTTAATAAATAAATAAAACATAAACTTTCAACTAGTTTTTTTAGTCTCGAGCAAGACTGTACGACATTCAAATGACATGATTTGACTGATTTTTACGTAGAAAGGGCGACAGCACACCACATTCAAAGAAATTATCATTCATGTTTTCATAACCGCTGGCCAAATTAAAAAACAAAACTAAAATGTAATAATAGTTGAGAGCAAGGGGGCCCCCTGGTGTTTTGGGGGTCCTACACAACTTGTGTATTTTGCATATAGGGAGGATCAGCTCTGATTATGCCTTCATTTGATAACCAGAAAAATTTTAATACACAACACAAAAAAATTCATAAGGCTATTTTAAGAATACATTTGAATAAATTAAGTTGTTTTTATGCATTCAAATGATTAGACATGCTAAGACAGAGAATTTAATAAAACATATGGCGAGAAAAAATAAAACATTTCAAAGGGCCCTAAGCATGTTGTTTTTTTAACTTTTAATAAATTGATGTCAAATTGTATAAATTTCATGATTTCAATTAACTAGACATGCTTATTGAGAATACAAATTAATTTAACCATTAAAATGAGTCCAGAAAAATTAAAACAGAAAAAGCAGAAAACGGAATTTGGGAAAAAAATCTAACAGATTCCATAGGGCCCTACACAGGTGAGCACATACCCACCAGCAGTTATCCGCATGATAACAAATGTAATAATCATTTTATACAAGTTTAATAATGTTAGCATTAAGTGACTTACATTTTAGACATAATATTACCTGTTTTTGCTCAATTTTGCCAACGAAAAATAGTTGCAAACAAAGATCACAGCATTGTTTGCATCTTGAGCGTAGGGACGGGGTACTTATTGAACTGAATTCAGCTTTTCACCGAATCGGTGACTAAATGATTCAGTGATTCACTAATAACCACAGGTCAAATGCTTTGTCGAACGAATCAGCCGTTTGAATTGAATCGGATGAATCTCAATGACTCATCATAACTAGTCAAATTTGCTGTCACCTACTGGTGGTTTTAATTTTACATTTCGACTATTTTTTCATGTTTTAAATAATTTCAAATCTCAGTATTCAACATTTTATTTTAAAATATCAAAACATTATTTATGCATCTGTAACTGCAGTTTAAACAAACAATCGGCCTCCATGTCCCCTCTGAGATACATTAAACTGTGTCTAAATGCTATTTCAGATGCAGATTCCAGAAACTTTTTCTTATGTTGGAATGAAAGACACTATAAGTACTGGATGAAGTGCTTCTTATTCTTACCAAAAAATACAAAATGGAAGAAAGAGTTAAAACTGAACACAGTCTTGCTACTCAAGCTGTGTATGCTGTGAATTATAATACAGAAGTATTAGTATTTAGAGACAGTATATATATATAAAGTATATATATATATATATATATATATATATATATTATATAATTTATTTTCCATTTGGCATTTACTGGGCTTTTAATCTTAAATGTACTTAAGTACAATAAATATCACATACTTTAAGACTTTTTTACTCAGCTAATATATTAACTAAACGGTGAGATCAACTTCTACCAAAGTCATTTTCTTGTAAGATATCTGTACTTTTACTTAAGTATGGCTTTCAGGTACTTTATCCACCACTGACCATTGGTCAATAAAACACAAGACATAACAGGCAGATACAGCTACAGAACGTGTTGGTCATAATGCTGTTTTGGGTGGGTAGGCTCCAAAACAAAAAAATACTGCAACAATATTTCCAGTATTACAGGATGGCATATTGGTTCCTGTATATTACAACTTTTATTTCATTTAGTGATAATGATAATGTTGATTTAGCCCACCAATCTGCTTGAACTACCTGCTTTTATAATAATGTAAGTGGTAAAATAATTAAATAATTCAAGTTGACATAAATGCTAGTTGCGGTAAAGTGGGAAGTTTTGTCATTTAAAGGGATAATTCACCTAAAAATGAAAATTCTGTCATCAGTTCTCTTTGCACACAAAGTATTCTCGTAGCTTCATAACATTATGATTAACAAACTGATTTTTGGGTCACATGGAGTATTTTAATGATGTTTCAGAAAGCTCTCGGATTTAATCAAAAATATACTAATTTGTGTTCTGAAGATGAGCTACATGAGGGTGAGTAATTAATGACAGAACTATCCCTTTAACACCATATAGAATAATAAGTGTTGCTACAGCAATTTGTTTCTGAACTAATATCCAGAACACACATTGAAGATCGTGGCTTGCGAAAGAGTGTGTTTTTTATATTTGACTTTCAGGTAATTATTAATTACAGTATATATGCTAATTCATTCATACTTCCAAAACCATACATTTCACAATGTTACGGAGTAAAATTACATTATGTGATGGTAAATGGTTTTGCAAGTTTTCACTGAATATATTAAGGTAACTAATTAGCATGTTTTTTATGTAGGCAATTTTACATATTTTTCTATAACAAAATACATATATATATATATAATATAATAATAATAATAATTCCTTACATTATATAGGTTATCCTATACACACAAATATATATATTTTTATAGTGTAGGACGTTATTAAGTGGTTGCCAGGGTGTTGTGGGTGGTTTCTTACTGTTCAAGATAAAAGAGACCACCTCCAAATTCTGTAATAGTTTTCATCCATTTTGTAGTCAAGTAAAAATTGTAAGACATTCAAGCCTTTGCGATACCATTGCTCCTTATATCCTGCCAATTATGCAGAAGAAAACATACAGCCAATCTGTGTGAGAATCAGGAGGGCCAGTTGTGTCTATTTGTTTAGTACAAAGTCTTGGTTTTGAGTATGTAAGTGCACCAGCTAATAAAGCATTATTTGATCATCATGCTACTCACAGGGTTCATGCTCAGAAGATTTTGGTCACATTAAATACAAGTGCCATTTCCATAAAATCGGAAAAACAACAGTTTATTTCTGTGCGGTTAAATTTGCTGAAGCGTTCCCAACATTGCAACATATAAAATTAATGCATTTTGTCAACAGCTTATTAGTTTTCATATACAGAGGAATGGGCTGCCACTGATACTGCCAGCTAAGGCACGAGTTGCTATATAAGTGTTAAAATAAATGTTTTATTCCTTTTTTTATAGTTAAATGATCTTAAAGTGTTTTGCATCAAAGGATGTCAAAAGTTTAATTTGATGATGTTAATCGGATGAAGTTATTTAACCTAAAACATTGGGAGGCCTCTGCTCCCCTGCTGTTTTTTTTTGTGTGGTATTTCTGATGCTTTTGAAATATTTTGCATATTAAGCAGGCATTTATAATTAGGAGGACAATATGAGTTGGGCAAATATATATATATTCTAATCTATATCGTAATATATATATATATATATATACCTATATATATATATATATATAAGATATATATATATATATATTTAGTTATTATTTATAATTTAATTTTGACATTAATTTTAGTTAACAACTCTATTATCTATATATATATATTTTTTTGTTTTTTTTTTTTTTCATATATATATAGATATATTTTTTTTTTTTTTATATATCTAATAGATATACTCCTATATATATGAGATATATCTATATATATATATAATATATATTTTGTGGATATGAGAGAGCTGGTTTCGCATACAAGCTTTTCTAATCATTTTCATTCAATTTTATTTGGTCATTTTTGCCTTTTAAAAACAATGACAAAAAGTGAAGAGAGCTTCATATTTTCAAATTATTTATCAGTATCAGTAGTCCCCGATGATACTGAAAAAAAAGATGTGTTAAGCGTGTAAAAATGTGAGGTACAAATGCATTAGCTCTGTTACTAAAATGGAGTGAATGGGTTTTTATTCTGAGCTCTTTTTCTCTTTTCACTATCTCTCTTCTTTTTGCATCCAAGAACTAATCAAAAGTGTTTATCAGCAGCTCAGAAAATGGCTTTCATCGCTATCACAGATTGCAGGGGGCAATGACCTTTTGTTTAGGGCAGCTAAATGGGGGAATTTCACAGCTTGACGCATTGGAGTAAGTAGTTGAGAAATGTGTTACGGCCATTTAGTCTCAGCATTACTTGGGTTTGATTACGCAGAAGGAGTGTGGGTTGATGTTATTGCGGATACATAATGTGCATGTGCATACACTCATACTGTACATACTTGAGCACAAAAACAAAAGCAAAGTGTGAAGAGAATACGAGTGCTTGGTCTTTATAAGAACATCTTTATTTACTGTGAATAAAGGCCAGTGACTGTAGAGTGTGAAGTTTTGTCATTTAACACCATGTAGAATGATAAGCGATGCCAAACATGTTTCTGAATATAATCTGAACATCTCATAAAAACAACCATGATAGTGGCCTGTGACAGACATGAGAGTGTTTTGTACATTTCACATTTAGGATCATTTTCACAGAGCTATCGTGGAACAGAATCTATACTAAAACTAGTGATGTATCAGCAGTCATATTTGTGTTAACAGGTTTGTAAAGTAGCAAATGCAACAATTCAATGCAAATACTTGTTTTAAACTGACAGAAAAAAAACTGTGATAAACTGCTCTAACATAAAGTTTAGATTTAAGACTACATCTGGTGACAGTCCTTTCAGTGCCCTGTAGTAGCATTTCCTCATATGCATTCCCTCATCTCTTGCCAACAGACATCAATCGATAAGTTGTGTTCTGTAGGAGTGCTTTATTCTACAGGGCTCCCTTAAGTGTACACTATATGTTTGAGGATGTGTCTTTGTCTTTGGAGGAAAAGAGGAGGAGAGATCTAAAGACAAATCTGAATATCAAACATAATGCAGTGATTGCTGCAAGAATTTGAGTGCGGTGATGCCGTGGCAGCTCTCAGCGTTCTGTATCTCTGAGGAAAAGATAGGAGGCAGCTGACGGCGCTTTTTGGGTGCTTTTGTGGCCATTGAGTCTAAACAGTCCTGACTCAACAGATCAGCCTCTGGCGAGCTGAAAGTAATGTGCCCTGAAGGAGAGATCAATGTGAGATTTGGCACTCTCTGAATCTCGCTTTTTCAACAGACATCTCTTTCCTCTCCTGTCCTCCACTGCTTGGGCCATCAGTGCTGATGATGGGTTAAAATGAGAATGTTAGCCAGTGTACTTAACATGCCTCCATTTCAGATTTCTGAGCGCACACCTGCTGAAGAAGGGTCAAAGATCAAAGATGAAGCAAAAGAACGATTCTAGAATCTCAGCATGTTCAATGAGCTCTCCAGTAGACATTATGATTCTTCTTCAGTGGGTAGGTTGGTGCTGGGGATCAGAGGCCAGATGTAGATAAGGCTGGTTCCGGTTAAATGTTTAGGAGTTGAAAGCGTGAGGTAAAGGGGCCACCGGTGGGGTGATGAAATGATGTGTCTCCTCTAATGTGATGGCAGAGGGGCAGCTCAGAGGGGCAGGAAAGTGTCAGCAATTCATTGACCTGCCAAAGCCTGTCTGGCCCTTGGGCTCAGCGTGCTGCTTATTGGTCTGAACCGAGGGGACAGTGCAAAAGGGCCCGTGTAATGTAGAAAGGTGTGATGGTGTTGCAATTAGTTTGCCTGGGGATATATTATTTTTTTTCCTGATCTGGTTCTGCTCTCAGTGTTATTGTGCACCTGGGTCTCTGAAAATCTGTGCACAGGATGTTCGGTTAATAATACAGTCATTGTTCAGTGGATATGATGAAGAATATGCACCATTATCATTGTAAGTGTTCTTGCATGTTTTCAGCCTGTTTGGTGGGGTTTATTGGAAACATTTTAGTTCAATATTACCTTGGCTTGTTTCAAATGCATCTTTTAGAATCTGCAATTCCGAACTTTACTGATGTACAATAAGTGACACTACAATAAATGTGTGCAGTTATAGTGAAATAATTATGCAGGAATCTAAGCATCAATTAGATGATTAATGGAATCAAGCATGATACATCATGATTTTTGTCATTTGTCAATTTTGAATACATGATCTCCATAAAAAAAAAAAAACATTGGCTGCTAATGTTGCATCAAGAATAACTAAAGTAGGGTATTCTGAAGATTTGTCAGGGAGCATAGTCAGTGCATCAACGTCGCAAAGGAACCCAAGCTAAGCTGTAAGACTATGTACTATAAATTAAACATAGAATGTATAAATACATGGCTTAAGACCCTTTCAAGGAAAGTGTTCACTCAGTGACCGTATTTACAACGCAGCTATTTTGGGCATGCAAGACCAACTCTTGTTCACTTAAATGGGGAAATGCATAGGGGAGAGCGGGGCACAAAGTAACACTTTTTGACTTTTTCAAATTGTGTAAATCCACTTGGGGTTCAGAGTATATATTTTTTTATCCACAGTAATTTCACACTTGTCTAGTACAAATATGTTGCTTTGTTTCATAATTATAGTGAATACGTTTTTCTTTATTTACCCTCAAAAATTGGAAGTGAAATGTGACAACATGCCCCGTAGGTGGGGTGCATTGTAACATCTGAGGGGCACGTTGTAACTTGACCATATGACAGCTTAAAATATTATCTGATCTAATAAAAAATATGCAAGACAAACTAAAATATTTAGTCAATAAAATAAAATAATTATTTATTTCAAATAAAATAATGGCGTTTTTTAAGAATTTAAAATAATCTTATTTTGGAGTTTGACAATGAACACATTGCAACCATGCCTGGGACGGCCCACATAAACGAGCAAACATGCTTTACATGTCTTGAAATAATAACTTCTTAACATTAAACATTGACTGTCAATATTTATTCACCTGTTTCTCGTCATTTATCATTAAAATGTATTAAAGTAAAAGTGTGAATTACATCGCTAATGTCATAGAACAGCACGGCAGGGCACATTGTAACGCAGAGTTACAACATACACCATCTGTGCAACTGGAATTTAAAACTGGTTAGTGTCTTTTGCTAGTTAGCGAAGCATTAAAAAAAAATATCTGAACTGATTAATAACAGATTGGAGATTAAAATAATTGCAGATTTGTCTCATTTTAAATGAGTGATAAAAACTGAGATGAAAATGTACTTAAGCCAGAAATATAATTTTACTATGTTAAATTATAAATGTTCAGCGATGTCTTCAAAAAAACTTTTGAATTTTGGTGCACTTTTTTCTCTATATAATGTTGATATAGTAACTAGTAAATGCTGTAAATTTGGTTATGTTAGCATGTGTGGAAATATTTAAACCACGTGTTACAACTAAATCCTAAATCTTAAAAAATAGTTTCCAAACTTTAATAAAAAAAAGAAAGAAAATGTTATATATATATATCTATATATTATGAATGAATGAATGAATGAAGGCATTTATATAGGGCTTCATTGTGTATTGCTGTACACACAAAGCGCTTTACAATCATATGGGGGGTGGGGGGGGGTGGTCTCTCCGCAACCAACCAACAGGGTGAAGCATAAACAGGTGATGGAGATATATATTTGCAAAATCAACAACAAAGTCTGATATTAACTGCGCCATAAATGTTGTTTAAGTTCAAGTAATGTTAAAAAAAATTAAATTCAGGTGGTTAGCAAATGCGCTTGGGCAGTCCTAAGTATGTGCCTATTATGGAGCTTTTAATGGCAGCAGCAGTGATGATGCATACAAGTCATTTTGGAAAGATCATATTTACGAGTTGGTCACACATGAATGCCATCATAAAGTTGTAATTATGAGTGGGAAACTGGATTTTCTTTGAGCCCAGAGTTCTGAAGTGGAGGCATGCCATTGAGAAAACATGGCTGCTGCAATGATGACAGTAATTTTGCTGAAATGAACAAAATAATTATTATTTTTGTCATTTACAATATCATTAGCTAAGTGGCATGTCCACAATAGTAGTGATATTCAGTTACAATAAAATATATAAGATTTACTTAGAGCACCTTCATAAATTGAATAACAACATAAAAAGCAAACACACATGATGCATCTTTTTTTTTTGGTAGAATAGTTACATCACCGTATTGTACATACATATAAGTGACTTTGTAGTGGTATTTTGGTTGGGTTTGGCACCAGGGGTAAAAACTACCACAATAAGAAAAACAATCACTGTAAATTAAATATTTAAGAGGACAAGGAACAATAAGGAACCATTATTATGACCTCCCAACTAAATATGAACTTCCTATGAGGACTTGAGAGAGTGTGCGATTAGCGATAGGCTCTGTCATTAATAAATAATAGATTTACTCTACTTGTGGAAGCTACTGAAGGTGTAGGTTCATGCGTAATCAAAGTTAATCTTAGCTTTCTGTATTTTGCTCATTCTCTTCTCTCTGCCTCCCTCTCTCTTGGGACTGCAGCTCTGTTTGTTTAGGCGTAGTGCCCTGCTTAAATAGGCTTGTAATTAAGCCCTCTGTCATGTCTCCGTTCTCTCGTCCTTACCGCCCTCTTCTCCTGTCAGTATCTCGGCCTGCACCTTGTGATGTGGTTCTAATGTCTTGCTCTGCTTCCTCTTTGCTGACACACATTTGCCCATCCCACTGCACTCCCTGTCATGCTCTGCCTCCTGTTTATTAATTAATTTTAAATATGTCTAATTAGTGGCCCGTATTTAACAGTTTCTTCATTTAGAGACATGGTTAGTAGCTTGTGAAACCATTTGACCTCTTTTAAATTGCTCCGCCAATCATGCTGGGGGTTCTGACTAACACCAGGTTGAAGGATAAATGCAATGTCTTGCTGTGTAAAGCCGATTTTCCAAATACAGCTGTCCATGTATTTTTGGAGAGAAAGTGGACTTGCCAAAGTTAATATTATTTTGTAATAGTGTGGCTGGAGATTTGCCTGCTCTTCTGTATACTGTCAGCAGTTTTGCTCCCATATACCTTCCGTTCTAATTACAAATAAAAAGTTGTAAAATGAAGAGAACTGACTTTGTATCTGTATTTATTAAATATACAAAGCTTCCTCTGCATATTTATTTGTAGTCTGATTCTAATATCAAGTCATTGCTCAGGAAAGCTATCATGTTTTATTAAAAAGCATTCATCAGTGGGGAAAAAATGACTACTGTTAAATGTGTTCATATATCATGATTTTTTAAACAAAACAGTTTAAATTACATGACAGATATGTTCCTAATAATTATTCTGTCACAATGCGTAGAACATAAAACAGAAAAAAATGGAGGGATGTCATAGAGCTTCCTTTTAATGTCATGATGGAATTTAAATGAGGACTGGATTCTTTGTTTTCTTTAGGTTTTTTTTCAAGGAACATATAATAGTTAATTTATTAGATCCTGACAGATTATAAAGTGTTTTTCAGCATTAAAAGTCTACTACAATAACACATTAAGTAATATCGCTAATGCAACAGGAAGGCAGATGAAGATTAGCATAGTGTTTTTAAGTCCAAATGACTGTTGTTGTGGAGGCAGGGGTCTAAACATGTGTTAGTGAGTAATGTCACAATCATGAGTTGAGATTCAACTTGAAATGCAGGGCTGTGAAGGTAGCAAAAACAGGAAAGGCCAAATCCATTAAATGTGCATCACATCCATATATTTATGCATTTCTAAAAACAGTACAGAGATGACACCAAGCCTATGTGCTGCATTCCCTTAGAAAAGCTTTTTAATGATAGAATCAGGTTGTTTGAATGAAATGCATCATTTCTTTCATTTTCATCATGATCATTTTTATTGTTGTCATAAATAATAATTGCATAATATTTGTCTGCTCCTGACACACATGCATCTGTTAGATGGACTCTCAGGCAAAAACAGTCCTGTAATAGAGTACCCTGCTGGAACAGTATGTCAATGTCAGACTGGTCTTTAGTCTTTTTGCCATTTTTAAACTGACTGCCAAAACTGGAAGCATCCGAAAACACTCCTGCCTGCCTCATGCGTAGTTATCTCAAACTGGGGATCTGTGAACAGAAAACTTGTCCATTCTCAAAGGACTTTTTTCTGATTCTCGCCTCACACACATACACACACACACACCACTTCTGCACAAGTTTCCGTTCCTCATCAGTCACACTGTACATTTTTTTTCCTACCAGTTTTATCATCCACTGGGTGAAAATTGTAAGTTGTAAGACATTTTTTTGTAATTGTACATAGCTTCCAGTCCAAGTGGAAAATACTTGCCATGTGTGATAAAGCTCGATCAGGACAAACCTTGTGCCAAGGTCATCTCAACTTTTTTTTTTGTTTTTTTTACGATTTATTATGCTGAAGATTGCCATCTAGTAGGAGACTTTACATTGATATTTAATGACATAGATTTTTTTTCCCCCTCATTCAAAGCTATCATATGACCTTTCTTTTCCCTTCCCTTCCCTTCCCTTCCCTTACCTTTTCTTTTGTATGGTTGCACAATTTGGCCAACAATCATTAAATATAGCAAAATCAAAATCATATACTATTTCGTGACTTTTAAATGTTAAACCTTGTTAGATGTTAGACCTTAAGCTTCTCTTTTGTTAACAACAGCTGGTTTTGAAATCACTTCTCATAAACAAGTATGGGAAGATGGAAAATGGATGTTGCATTCCCAAATGGACGTTATAAGCCACTCAAGAAGTAGATGGAGAGATGAGTTCATGCGGAGTAGCATTTACTGTAAACCAAGCTAGATCATGTGCTACGTGCATGTAAAAGAACATAGCACCATGCTTCACAGTTCATGCATTTATTTATATACAGTAAATCACAATCTTTGAAATGTATTAATTGTTCTAAGTCATATTAAGATTTTTTTTTTTTTCAATTAATTGTGCAGCCCTTTGATGTTGCACACATTTCATTAGTCACAATGGAAATTGAAGGTCAAATTGAGTGCATCATTGGACACTGTATCCCACACAGTATACTCAATTTTTGTATTAAGTTTGTATATTCAATTTTGGCTGATGTAGAAGGTCCTCTGTGTTCTATTGTCATGCCCGATAGACAGCCAGGAGAGGAAACTTAAAAGAACCTTATAAAAAACAACCCCAAGCTCACCATTGCCAGGAGCACTGTTCTCAAAGTGCTGCCACTCTACAACGGCTGAGAGTGCCTGAATTCATGAGTGACAATACTGGATGTGTCAGGAAGACAGATATTCTGCAATATTTAAAGGTCTTTAAACCATGTATGCTATAAAAAAAACATAGTAGAAAAAACGTTTGGTTGAAAAGGAACAGAGCACCCTTTTCACATAATCACAACAAGACAGTTAAGATTCATGGTATTAGCCATTAATTGGCCGCTCTAATTGCAATTAGAAGCAGCTTCTAGTAGGTCAACCTTCGGATATAACCTTTTGTATTTCTCTGGTGCATCCAGGAGTTTGAAAGGATTACTTTTTGTCTACTATGAGCACAGCAGGGGACGGGTTCTTTTAATGTAGGGGATATTGCTTTCAACATGGCCTAATTGGCTAAATGAATAATGGGGCTACTCTCCCTTTCACTGTCAGAGGAACAAATTAATTTGAGTCACTCTCTAAAGAATTGAATCACTGACTGGCCATCTTGGAGAGCACTTATTATTTTGCATTCATTTTTTAAATTATAGAGTGACAAGGTCACCTCCATCCATGCACCAGTGAGTGGAGTCCTGGTGCTGTTCACAGCACCACCATCTAATCAATACAAGCGGAACAAATCTGCCCACTTTATTCTCCTCAGCCAATTAAGGTCACCAGGTCAGCATGCTTCACAATGTTATGGCTCATACCTAATCTAAGCAGAGGAAACAGCAAAACCTTGATTGTAATGCAAATAGTAAAATCATTCATCATCTGTCCGATTGCATCAGCAAATGCCACAGATACACTTCAATTATGCTCTTTTGTTTGTGTGTTGGCTGTAAAATAGTTTATGTGCTGAACAGCTGCTTTGTCTAATGCACCAATTTCCATCCACAAATCCATTTAGACATTCCCAATTATAAGCAAGCAGATAAAATATTTGAAAAATTTGACAAGTTTTCATGAAAATTGGCGGCATTTATTGGCAGTGTAAAATTTTAGGAGGGAAAAAATGCACTAGCATTTACTGTTGGATACATTGTGTCTCGGGTGGTGGCTATGTGTGTGTGTGTGTGTTTTCAGTTATTTATTTGTCTAAGTTAGGAGTTTTCAAACTTTTGCCCACCAAGGACCCCATATACTTATGATGATGCATTAAAATAAAAACTCAATAAGTGCAGCGTACACTACAGTTAAAAAATGTGGGGTCAGAGATTATTTTGTTTATTATTATTTTAGGTTAACTTTCTATAATATAGATTTATTTTTAAATTAATACTTCTATTCAGAAAGGATGCATTAAACTGATCAAAAGTAACAATAAAGACATTTCCATACCAGGTGCATTTCAATAAATTAGAATGTTGTGGAAAAGTTTAATTATTTCAGTAATTCAACTCAAATGTGAAACTCGTGTATTAAATAAATTAAACACACACAGACTGAAGTAGTTTAAGTCTATAGCTCTTTAAATTGTGATGATTTTGGCTCACATTTCACAAAAACCACCAATTCACTATCTCAACTAATTAGAATACTTCATAAGACTGTAGGGACTCAGCTCATGGGAAATATGAATAATTTAATCATAACTAGTTATAATTAATAATAAATATTTAGATCCGCTGTATTTACTTGACCTCTCAGGGTCAACAGTCTGTCAATTCTAAGAACGTTAATTTCCTGGTTTAGGGAAATAACTTTCTTACTGTACAATTCTACTCAGAGCTTGTAGCATAAATCTGCATGTTTAAGTGACTCCAGTTATGAGCAAACAGTGAACAACCTCAAGTGTGATACAAGTAAGGTTTTATTAACGACATAAACACTTAAACTAGTCTAACATACTACATAAACACATAAACTGGTATAACATCCTACATAAACACATAAACCTGTCTAACATAAACATACACACACACACACACACGCATACAACTGGTATAGGAAAAGGGTTAAAGCTTAAGCAATAAAAGGGAGAGAAATAAAGAATGAAGTTATGAAACCATTTGATATTCAGCAGATCTACACCTGAGGGATACGTCAGATCTTGTTCAAACACACCTTTGTAAAAAGGTGTAACTGATACTTAATGTATCAATTAGTAAGACTAAGTTTGATACTTGCGATTCTCGGCTGTCTGAAAGAGATTCCTGTTGCAATCTTAAGGTTTCCAGTTGATCCTTGCTGAATTTGGGTCGATGAAAAGAACCCGTTTGAGTCAGAGTCACTTGATGAATGGAAAGGACTAGGCCGAAGCCTGGCGCGAGCTTAGGGTTACCGGGAGCGTTTTTCTCACCACCTCTCAGAATTCCAACAAACCACCGACTGGGAGGGTCCCTGGAGCAGGGCCTTTAAGGTCGGAGAAGATCCCCACCTCTCAAGATGGGCTTGTCCAATGAGAAAGATGGAAATTCCGAGCGGGAGGTGGCAATTGCTGGAGGGTTTACGACCCTTTGTCTCTAAGCATGGTAATTTGCAAATGGACTTGAAATCGAAATTACTAAAAGATTCTCAGGACACTAATATATTGCATATGTACCAACATATAATATACACGCTTGTTTCGATAATAAGAAGGCAAATTCATAGATACTAAACAAGGTAGGATTACATATAGTGAAAGGATGACAGGAGTGTGTTTCGATTATAAGCCTGCATCACAGTATACAATTTCAAAGACAAAATACACGATGACAATAATATACCCAATGACCTGAAAGATACACTGTTCATTCAAAGAAAGGTATTCCTATTAATTCATAGCAAAGAAAAATCCTTCCCTTGGGAGTTTCCTTATGGGCCAGGAGGATTTCTTCCCTAAATTCAAGGAGGTAGTTAAATGTATCGGTGGGCAGCAGTGCTATGGAACCCGGGGCCTGTTCAGAGTCGGGTTTACAGAGTTTGTTAAATTAGCTAACACATTATATATTGTGTGTTTGAGTGGTCCAGATGCTAATCAAGCAATAAAAAAATTTTTTTAGTGAATTGTTGGCCTTCTGGACAGTATGTTCATTTACTGTACATGTATACTTGGTAGGGGCTCCTTTTGCTTAATTACTGCCTCAATTCGGCGTGGCATGGAGGTGATCAGGTTGTGGCACTGCTGAGGTGTAATGGAAGCCCAGGTTTCTTTGACAGCAGCCTTCAGCTCATCTGCATTTTTTGGTCTCTTGTTTTCATTTTCCTCTTGACAATACCCCATAAATTCTCCATGAGGTTCAGGTCTGGTGAGTTTGCAGGCCAGTCAAGCACACCAACACCATGGTCATTAACCAACTTTTGGTGCTTTTGGCAATGTGGACCGGTGCCAAATCCTGCTGGAAAATGAAATCAGCATCTTCAAAAAGCTGGTCCGCAGAAGGAAGCATGACGTGCTCCAAAATTTCTTAGTAAACGGGTGCAATGACGTTGGTTTTCAAAAAAACACAATGGACCAACACCAGAAAATGACATTGCAACCCCAAATAATCACAGACTGTGGAAACTTAACATTGGACTTCAAGTAACTTGGGCTATGAACTTCTCCCACCCTTCCTCCAGACTCTAGGACCAAATGAAATACAAAACTTGCTCTCATCTGAAAAGAGGACTTGGACCACTGGGCAACAGTCCAGTTATTCTATTCCTTAGCCCAGGTAAGACGCCTCTGACCTTGTCTGTGGTTCAGGAGTGGCTTAACAAAAGGAATACGACAACTGCAGCCAAATTCCTTAACACGTCTGTGTGTGATGGCTCTTGAAGCCTTGACCCCAGCCACAGTCCATTCCTTGTGAAGTTCACTCAAATTCTTGAATAGATTTTGCTTTACAATCCTCATAAGGCTGCGGTTCTCTCGTTGGTTGTGCATCTTATTCCACACTTTTTATTACATCAAATTTCTGGTAGCATGCTTGATACAGCACTCTGTGAACAGCCAACCTCTTTGGCAATGAATGTTTGTGGCTTAACCACCTTGTGAAGGGTGTCAATGATTGTCTTCTGGAAAACTGTCAGATCAGCAGTCTTCCCCATGATTATGATTGTGTAGCCTAGTGAACCAAAAATGAGAGACCATTTTGAAGGCTCGGGAAACCTTTGCAGGTGTTTTGAGTTGATTTGCTGATTGGCCTGTCACCATATTCTAATTTGTTGATATAGTGAATTGGTGGGTTTTTGTTAAATGTGAGCCAAAATCATCACAATTAAAAGACCAAAGACCAAAGACTTCAGTCTGTGTGCATTTAATTTATTTAATACAAGAGTGTCATAACTTTGGTTGAATTACTGAATAAATGAACTTTCCACACCATTTAATTTATTAGATTGCACCTGAAGTTGCAAAAATTCATTTGTAATAGTAGAGCATTTAACGATATAATTTTAATAAATGTGTTCTTTACACTTGGCTTCAAGGAATCCTGAAAAACTAAACAGTTTCATAAAAATATTACAGGCACGACAATTTTATTGTTTTTAACCAATGATAATACGAATGTTTATTGATAAATCAGCATATTAGGTTTTTTGTTAGGGGGAAATAAATTAATAATTAACAGGAATAAATTGCTTTAAAATATATAAAATAGAAACATATTACATTGCATATTATCATTTTACAGATTATCTTTACTGTGTTTTTGATCAAACTTTTTTTCATAAATAAAAAAAACAGAAAAATATATATATTAATTACTTTACATTAACATTTAATTGCAACAAAACATTAATTACATAAACATTTTATTTATTTATTTATTACACAAAGATATATGCAGATTTTTTCTCCTTTAAACTGTTGCTGTTGTCAATGGAATATAACTGTTGTCAATAGAATAAAATAAAACACAATTAATTTCATGATTTCTTACCACCCTTTAGAAAACAAAAATACATATTGACATTATAAAATACAGCGAATGGAAAATATTTTAGATTTAAATGCCAGTTTGAAAGCTTGCTCTAAGTAACAGCAGAGAGGCAGGATTAGCGTGAGGAGAGAAGTACAACGTTTTGAGGTTTGTGAGGTGTGAACAATCAACGTGTCACAAATTCCTAACCTGCAGCGGCAACAAGCACGATGGGTTGAGTTAATCCATCAGATTTCCATTAATTGCTACACTGCTGTTTTTATAATGAGGGCCCATTAAGTTGTCACCCAGTGATAACGTGTATGACCCTGGGGCAAGGAATGAGATTAAGCTTCGCAGGCGTCCCACCCTCAGACTCTCTCACCTCCTGTCATTCTTTCAGCAGGGCTGTATGGAGAGTGACTGAAGAGCACTCTGACTAGAGAGGACAGGTGTCTTTAAGCTGAGCAATGATGCCGGGTGTGAGGACACAGGGATGGTGATTCATTTCACATTGTTGTCAAGGACAACAGCTTCCAGGGTCGCTTCTTTTTGTGTTTTTTAAATGTCACCATGATGATTTTTATAACAGCGATTGATTGTAGCTAATTAAGGATGAATCTTAATTGTGCTGTTCACCTTGACTCTAGAATTCATGACGCGAGCAATATTTCCATTTTGCTCATATTTTATAATGCACGGTATGCTTTATCCTGGATCATTTATGCGGAAACATTGCAGTAGTGGCACATGTGCTTGTAAACTTTGAGAGCGACTGGTTCCTCCTCTTAAGAATTATGAATTTTCATATTTCTGTCTAGCTGAATGTGACAAGCAAAGGGGAAAAAATAATATCCGAAGGGTTATTAACTTTCATTGTCTTATTAAGATAGCTGTCTCCTAAGCTTTTACGGAGTAGGATTTCAATGAACTGTTTATTGACTGAAACTTTCACCATAAAAAATATTGTCTGCTTTGTGATAAATTTTGATCTGTCCATTTAGATAATGAAAAAGACGAGGCAGTTAATCCAAATCCATAAATATAGATCTCAATTTGGCACAGCCATGGAGATATTAAATGGAAACTTGTTAGTCATGTAATTGCAAATTATATCTATGAAATGTAAAACAAAAAAATAATCAGTCAACCCACAAAAGCTCTTATTAAAAATGTGTATATACTTCTTTATACATATGTAGCATTTGAATGCAATCAAGATGTTCGATCAAGTTTTAGGCATTGTAAACTTTCCCTCCTCCCTTGTTATAACTAAATTACAGATGCAATTATAGATGCATGTCTAACGTCCACCTCTGGTTCAAAGAGCGTTATCACCTCTGCTATCTTCTCTAATGCTAGCAGGGACAGTGGTCAACTTTCACTTTGAGCTTCAAATAAATTCCAGGGGGGAAGGAATTATTCCCCCATCCCCACAAGGATCCACTAACCGTGGCCCAGACATAATCAAAAGCCACAATACACATAGGAAAGGACATTGACTTTTACTTTATTCACAATCAAACTATTGTATGCATGTTCCTAGGTTATAGTAGCTTAGTTATTACTCTGTAGTACTGTAGTGAAGCTCCAATTACTTGGATCTAGACATATGAATGTATCACTGCCTTAAGGCGGGCGTACACGGTGTGATTCTGAAGGCCGGAACGTCGTGAGCTCAGGCACGTCACGATTGAGTTTATCCGAAAATCGTACGGAGGCAGTCACACAAAACACAAATTTACTACGATTTTACAAACTCTGACATAAGCATTACGTTTCACGCCATTCATAAAAATATGAATTCTGAGGACGAAATAGTTTTCTTTGTGGCAGGCGGCTTGTGACGTCCAAAAAAAAAAACAAGGACAAAGGACATGGCAAAGTGAATGGCTGAAAAGCAGAGAAAAGCATGGACTTTCTGTTCTTCATAAAGAACTCGAGGGAGTAGGCCATTTCTGAATTTCTGCTAGTTTTGCCGGAAATACAACAGGCATATTCATTCATAAAGCTGAACGGCAAATTTGGCACATTCGGAATAACAACAAAAAAATGAATGTATAATTAGTTTTTTTTTTTTTTTTTTTTTTTTTTTTTTTTTTTTTTTTTTTTTTTTTTTTTTTTTTTTCTTTTTTTTTTTTTTTTTTTTTTTATTTTTTTTTTTTTTTTTTTTTTTTTTTTTTTTTTTTTTTTTTTTTTTTTTTTTCTTTTTTTTTTTCTTTTTTTTTTTTTTTTCTTTTTTTTTTTTTTTTTTTTTTTTCTTTTTTTTTTTTTTTTTTTTTTTTTTTTCTTTTTTTTTTTTTTTTTTTTTTTTTTTTTTTTTTTTTTTTTTTTTTTTTTTTTTTTTTTTTCCTCTCTTCTTTTTTTTTTTTTTTTTTTTTTTTTTTATTAACCTTATTATATGACTACATGGTTTGGCATCTTTCTGAGTGGTCAACTTTCGGGATCGCAAATCTTTCATTCAACGCACCTACGACACCCCTTGATTCAACCGACAGCATCCATCTTTTTTGACATGTTGAAAGTATCGGGAGGCGGGAGGTGGTAAGTCTGGATCGGCCCGTAATTCTCTCACACGGTACAAGCCGGACCATGCGAAGCATCTGCGCAACTTTTCTCCAGACGAGAAAACAAATCGCCTGCGAGCTCCTACGACCGCAAAAATTCAGCAACGGGTACGCCCGCCTTTAATGTTTCCAAAATGGCATGTAAGGTATAAACTGACAGTTTCCGATATGGATTAATGGTGTAATATATCACCATAATTGCACAGCTCGTTTACCATACTTTGACTTAAGATTGGACAAATCTCAGAACCATAACCCATGCAAATATAGGTGTTGTGTGAGACAAAGGAACCGCTCCGGCAAAGATGGGTGTGTGGATGGCCAGAAACCATTAAAAATCTCTAATCCAACCAAACTTTTCTCAAACCCGTGGAGAGGGACACTCTCCAGACTCCTCAAAACTTCTCTTGAGTTTGGATTTCGGCGGTTTGTTTCTCAAGGAACTTTGTCGATTCGCTGTGGACTTTCCTATCTTCAGAAGAACCAGAGGAAAACATCCAGCTCACTCCTAATACTTCCAACTCTATTTCTTTTCTCCCTCTTTTTTTTTTTTTTGTTGAGATCAAGAACCTCGTGTCTACCGCATAGGACTCTTGTTCAGCAACAAAGCCAATGCAAGTAACTGTTTACAACAATTTAGATGCTTGTTTAAGTTTGAGCCCCTTTTTAAGGGGATTTTTGATTCTTTGATGATTCTCATTAGGTTGTGGTTAATTCATGCGAAATAAGCCATTATTTTCCTCTTCTCTTTCTCTTCCTTACTTTCCTTCATTCTGTATATATGTGTTTTGCTTAGTTTAGTTGTATGTTAGCTATAGTTTCATGTGCTAAATCCCTTATATTCACAATTGATTGTCTCTATGTGTTGAGTCACTGAATGTTGATTCTTGCTACATGCTAAATTACTGCTAGTACTGCATAAAGTAGGAAAATCTATTGTTCTTTGGCCAGGAAAATAATCTTTCCTAGAATTGATAAATTATTATATTGTCTGTTCGGTGGACGGACAGATCAAATAATTGTAATATTGATTCTGCTACAGTTAATCCTAAAATCTTATCTAAATATGTATTATTGATTATAACCAGTTATAATTAATCATAAATATTTCCCTTTTGAGTTAATTTGCTACACATATATTCAGGGAATGCATGTGCATATGATTGTTTGTTTTGCAGAGCAGCTTTAATGCATATTTTTAAAAGACTGAGAATAGCAGATGGTGGAATATTGGTTTTGATGACTATCTTTAATGCTGAAGAGCATCCTCTTAAAGCTGAAGACACAATGGACAGCTCTCGGTACTCATTCTACACTGATTGGATTGCACTAGCTTTTTCTGCCTGTGTATCATCATCATCATCATTATAAGAAAAAAGCTGCAGAACTGGTCTCACAAGAATTTTGTACTGTACTGCACTTTTTTGTACAGTACTGTAGTTTTCAATTTTTGATGCCAACACACAGCATGATTTTCAAAGTCATCGGATCGCTGTTCCTTTTACAGTACACAGCTGTTGTGAGTATCATGAATTTGCTGTGGTTTGCACAACACTTGATGAATCGATAGCTGGGAGTCACACATTACATAGTGTTTCACTAGAAGTGAAAGTATCTCAGACAACTCAATCTTTTATTTTTTTAAATTTTTTTTTTTACAAAACATGTGTGAGAAGTGATGCAGAAAATTACATAAGCTCACGTATGAGCACAGTTCTGGCATGAGACTGGAATTCCTCCGAAATTGCAGCCTGCTAATTATTTCTTGGGCATTGACAGCATACCGCCACTTCTCTCAGTTTGTATCTTTGATCATTTTCACTATGTGGTTGCTTATCACTCATGTGAATGAGCACAGATTTACCTCAGATTTCAGGCATTTTGTCAGCAGTTTTAAGAAACCCAGCATTAGCTGTTTATCATGTTAGTGTGTTGGGGTGCTTGAGGCCAATTTTATTTAGAGCTCACAGCCAAGTTACCACTACGGGTTTGGTAATTTTAGCTTTGAACTAACTAAATTACTTGCACAGTTAGGCTAGTTCTTAAAGGGGTCATATGATGTGGTTTAAATTTTTCCTTTCTCTTTGGAGTGTGACAAGCTCTTGTTGCATAAAGAAGAGCTTAAATTGCCAATACGAAGTCTCAAATCCAAAGAGTATTCTTTATAAAAGTTTAAACCACGCCTAGCTAAAATAGTTCATTTTAACATGCCCCCACATGTCTACATCACAATGTGGGAAGATTTGCATAACGCCACCCAAATGTTCACGCAAAGAAAGAAGGTGTACCTTTTATTCTCGCTGTAGTATTGTTGTTGTCGCCGCCATGTCGTGAAGGTGCTGTTTCCCTTTTCGTTGTAAAAAGCGAAAAAAAAACCCCCCCCTACTTTGTTTGGCATTCCAAAAGAGGACGAAATCCGCTTTCGTATGCCCGCTGAACCGTGCTGGTGCTGGGAAACATACTTCCGCGCTGTGGCCTCATCGGATCAGCTTTCATCATGGCTGAAGTGGAGTCCACCCCGGGGTCTCACATGTGTTGCCGCAAGCCCACCGCCGCATACTCCTTCGTCTAATCTGCCGGCCGCGCCGTTCTCAAGCCCGCTGGCCATTCCTCACTCAAGCCCGCCGCCGCTCACTCTAGCCCGCCATGTTGTGAAGACGCTGTGTGTTTTGTTGTGAAAGCGAGACTACTTTGTTTGCCCTTCCAAAAGAAGACACGACTAGAAATAAGGGGTTAAGTTGTATTTACAACACTGTTCCAGAACAGTTCAACCCAAATATTAGTTTGTGTGCAGCACATTTTATGGAGTACTGTTTCCTGAACCTGCAGAGTAGCCTAAAATGCCGGCTGTTCTAACTCACAGACTGTAAGTACATTTTCACATTTAAAGAATTTGCCACTGACGATTCAACCAAAAGTTTTTGAGCAGTGAGAGTAGCACTTTTTGTTTGTTTCATTTCTTTCTCCGATCACCAATGCAGACATGGTTTTATGCTTACGCGGCGCAATGCAACGCAACGCATAAAAATATACTCGGAATCGTACACTGGATAGCTGTCCAATCAGCAACACCTCGCTTTTCAGACCGATGAGCTTTTGTAAAAATCAACACATTTCAGAAAGACGGGGCATAGAGGAGAAACAATAAAGTACAGTATATGGAAAATAATGTGTTTGTTTTAAACCTTAATTCCGCATAAACACATTTCATTACACCAAATACACAAAATAATGTTAGTTTTAGCAACATCATATGACCCCTTTAAGCTGAATGTTTTAAACTTATGTAGCGAATCAGCTCATGGGGAATATGAATAATTAACCATAACTAGTTTATGATTAATTATGAATATTTTAGATATTTAGCTGACCTCTCAGGGTCTACTGTCTTGTCAATTCTAAGAACGTTTATTTCCTGGTTAAAGGAAATAACTTTATTACTGTACAACGCTACGCAGAGCTTGTAGCATAAATCTGCATGATTAAGTGACTCCAATTATGAGCAAACAATGAACAAATGTCAAGTGTGATACAAGTAAGACTTTATTAACTACATAAACACTTAAACTAGTCCAACATACTGTAGGAAACTTTTTCCTCGTCGAAGCAGAAACCAGGAGACATTGGGATATCTTTCATACAGAAGTCACTCTTTATTGAGGACTCGCTGTGCGTCGCTGCAGTCATCCAAGTCTGACTATAGCTCAGCACAGTATAGTTTATATACATTTTAAGGGGGCGGGATTCATTCAGTAGAGGTGGAGACAATCTAAACAAAGGATGCAAATGCAATACAGGAATCAGCCCGTTACCGGATTTTCTCCAGCCCTGATCTCATCAGCATAACAGTGTCATTCAAATGCATAGGTGCTAATCCAATCAGTCTGACAGTCCTAATCCAATCAGTATAACTACTCAAAGACTGGGGCAGAGGCACCAAGAGCCATTACAAACAAAAGGTGATCGTCTCAGTAATCTGGTTCATTTTACTAACAATAAGAGAGCAGGAACAGACAGGAACCTCTTGCCACACATTGCTTAAGACAATAATTTGTCCGATGCAATTTACCCTAAACGATTTCACCTTAGTTTTTCATGTGATGCTGTGTCAGAACATAGGATCAGCATATTTTAAACAGATTCTTAAATTTGTAAACCCACAATTCTCCCTTTGAGAGTTCTAATAACTCTCACAAAATACAAATTTAGACACTTAAAAGTTAATTATTGTAACCTGTGATCGTTACAGGCACATTGCACTTGCTCTGTTTTGATTGTCTGTAGTGACGAACGGCATGTTGACAGAAACAAACATGCAGCTAGGGTCCATGAAGTTCTTACTGGTAATAGTCTTTTCTGGTTGGAACTGTAATTTCCCCGTGATGGGCGTGGGTCAGTTGTTGAATTAAACACTTGATACTGTATAGATAGTACACCAGTAGGAAAAACAACAGCAGAATTGCTATTTCCTTGATCCACATAGAAGCTAGGAACAAAACATTACACATCTGATCAACTTCAAACACTAGAGTATGTTTGAGATTTAACTGACTAGTCTTATGGTTTATAGCATCTGGGAGATGTTGTCTGACGGGAGGTTCACTCCGGCTCTGCTGGGCTGCAGCAGGCCGTCAGCATTGAAGAAGCTAGGAACAAAACATTACACATTTGATCAACTTCAAACACTAGAGTATGTTTGAAATTTAACTGACTAGTCTTATGGTTTATAGCATCTGGGAGATGCTGTCTGACGGGAGTTCACTCCGGCTCTGCTGGGCTGCAGCAGGCCGTCAGCACTGAAGAAGCTAGGAACAAAACATTACACATTTGATCAACTTCAAACACTAGAGTATGTTTGAGATTTGACTGACTAGTCTTATGGTCAATAGCATCTTGGAGATGTTGTCTGACAGGAGGTTCGCTCCGGCTCTGCTGGGGTGCAGCAGGCCGTCAGCATTGAAGAAGCTAGGAACAAAACATTACACATCTTATCAACTTCAAACACTAGAGTATGTTTGAAATTTAACTGACTAGTCTTATGGTTTATAGCATCTGGGAGATGCTGTCTGACGGGAGGTTCGCTCCGGCTCTGCTGGACTGCAGCAGGCCGTCAGCATTGAAGAAGCTAGGAACAAAACATTACACATCTGATCAACTTCAAACACTAGAGTATGTTTGAGATTTGACTGACTAGTCTTATGGTTTATAGCATCTGGGAGATGTTGTGTGACGGGAGGTTCGCTCCGGCTCTGCTGGGCTGCAGCAGGCCTTCAGCATTGAAGAAGCTAGGAACAAAACATTACACATCTGATCAACTTCAAACACTAGAGTATGTTTGAGATTTGACTGACTAGTCTTATGGTTTATAGCATCTGGGAGATGTTGTCTGACGGGAGGTTCGCTCCGGCTCTGCTGGACTGCAGCAGGCCGTCAGCACTGAAGAAGCTAGGAACAAAACATTACACATCTGATCAACTTCAAACACTAGAGTATGTTTGAGATTTGACTGACTAGTCTTATGGTTTATAGCATCTGGGAGATGTTGTGTGACGGGAGGTTCGCTCCGGCTCTGCTGGGCTGCAGCAGGCCTTCAGCATTGAAGAAGCTAGGAACAAAACATTACACATCTGATCAACTTCAAACACTAGAGTATGTTTGAGATTTGACTGACTNGAATTCATAGATACTATACATGGTAGGATTACATATAGGTAAGTTGACAGGAATGAGTGTTTCCATCATACGCCTGCATAAAACAGTATACAATATAAAAGAATGTTTCCTATGGATTAATTAGAAGAGTCAATTTCTACTGTGCACTGTGTCTCTTCCTATGGACAAGGCAGTGATTTTCCCTACTCACATTCAATTAGGTCGTAAATGTATCTGTTTTTTTATTTTTTTTTTGGTTTCAGGTGTTGCCCATTGCTAACAGGGGTCAGAGGCCTGTTCGTTCACAGACATCCTGGCACCCAGTATGTTTATTGGTTGAGGGGTCTGTGAATGTTTGTTAATTTAATGAATAATTGATTTGTTAAATCATATGAAAAATGGTGTGTCTGATTGGTCAAGACGCTACAATATTGCTTCAATAACTTTTATTAATCGGAATACAGCTGCAATTTCCATTGAAAATATGAAGCAAATTCATAAAGTCTCTTTATAGTTATTTATAAAATATAGTATGTCTAAATCATAGATTAGCAAAAAGCTACCAAGAAGTAATTTATTTGTATAACGGTTCGAAAAATTGAGAGCTTTATGTACGTATTCAACCCTAGTCTCAATCAGATCCCTAGATCAGTGAATCTGCCATTTTAAGAGCTGTCTCAAATTGCAAAATCCATCCAGTGCATTAGAATGTTCACTTCCTGAAAAATCCCACAATGCACCACAAAAAAAACATCTACAGGTTACTTATGCCTAACCATGGGTGGCCTCTGAGAATGGCGAACGAGCACACTGCCGTCCTCTCAGGGGTCGCTATGTGAGAATGCTCGTCCGTGACACGGGTCTGATTTTTAAAGAATACATTGAAAAAACACCAACTCGTTGGCCGGGCGACAGCCATGACGTCATTACCGGTGCGACTAGAGTATAAATCGTCGCCGGGAGCTACACATCATTCACTTATTCGTCTGAAGCTTGCGTCCGCAGCAAGGCAAGAAACCTAGAGGACGCAGTGTATCGTTCCCTACTCAGGGAACCATGATCACATAAGTAACCTGAGACGTTCCCTTACATGGGAAACCTGTAAGAAACTGATTTCCATTAGGGGTGTCATATTTGCAGAGGAACGCGTATACCCACACGCACCATGCTGAGGGAGAGTACATAGCCAAAGAACCATGGAGAAGCACTCAAGTACCAATCTACCATATTGCTAGGGGAGTTGATCCCTAGGCGAAATTAGCATGGTGTCAGTGAGGTTATTCCCTACGGCAAAGGCCTAGGCTAATACATCCAAAATACTTTACCTGTTAGGGCCAGAATCTGGCCGGGGGTAGAGTCAAGGCATTGGATATCAGGAATAGATCTTAGGGAATACGACCAAGAGACACTAGATAATCATACTAGTTTGGCCCTGCACACAGGTGGGGGCGACCGCACGTATTGCTCTTTGTATGTGCGGAAGGAACTGTATCATCAGACCCTTAGCTGACAACACCCTGGCCTAAAGATAGGCGCTGTTTTAAACCACTCAGAAAGAAGCCTACGAAGCTGTCACGCGTAAGTCTTACCATACAGGATTTCAGAAAGTGTGCAAAGTCCAGCGTGCACACTTACCACTTATCTGGATTTTAGAAAGTGGGCAAAGCATAACGTGCACACTACCAGCTATGTGGATTTTAGAAAAATGCACAAAGCTTCACGTGCACATTTACCACTCAAGTGGATTTTTAAAAATACAGTTCTAAGGGGTTCTCGTGGCACTCTGAAAGAGCAGCCCATAGATGAAAATGGCGCATCCCAAAACACTATGTTTGAGAAGTCATCAACTCGATCTAAGGTATTATGCTGGAGTGGCTAGCAGTAAATCTGTAGCTGAGGGAGCAAACATCCAGCTCTCAATCGAGAGGGAGCTCCTTTTTTTTGACCTACAGCATGTTCCAATGGTGGAACAGCTAGCAGTTATTTAGCTGAGGGAGCAACACACCCAGTTCTCAAACGAGAGGAGGCTCGACCTGCAGCATGTTCCAAAGCTGGAACAGCTAGCAATAATTTACTTAGCTGTGGGAGCAACACACCCAGTTCTCAATCGAGAAGGGGGCTCAACCTACAGCATGTTCCAATGCTGGAACGGCTAGCAGTAGTTTACCTTGGCTGAGGGAACACAAACCCAGCTCTCAACGAGAGGGGGCTCGACCTACAGCGTGATTGTAAAATCAGAAGGGTAAGCCCCGACTACTACTGAGCCCAAGCTAGCCAAACACTCAGCGCATTGCAGGAGGTAGAGGGAATGTGGGCACTATCGCCACGCATCTGCTGGTTCAGGTGCTCGGAAAATAGCCAGGCAACTCAAATACCTTTATGTGAGAGAAGAACTCGAATTCAGAAGGAATCATGCTTGCTCTTCAGGGTAACCCTTTGAAGAAAAAAGGATGGAGACTGCCTACTACTACCAAGGACAGGCCCATGAGCGAGGAATCCAAACCTTCCAGAGAGGTTAACGCTCGAAAGAAACACCATACTCACAATAACCCTCAATGGTGAGGGGAGTGATGCTTCCAGAGTGTGTCGATAGAGACACACTAGTTGAGTGGAGCCCAAGGTACCAGGGTCTAAACCAACTCAGAGAAAGGGAACAAGGTCAATAACGCATAACCCTTACCATACAGGATTTCAGAAAAGTGGGCAAAGCATAACGTGCACACTTACCACTTATGTGGATTTTAGAAAGTGGGCAAAGCATAACGTGCACACTTACCAGCTATGTGGATTTTAGAAAGTGCGCAAAGCATAACGTGCACACTTACCACCTATGTGGATTTGTAGAAAAGTGCGCAAAGCTTACGTGTGCACTTACCATAGTATTTGGATTTAGAGTTTTCCAAGCATCTGTTTGCAGATACTCGGAAGTACTGGGCCAAATGGGAGAGGCATGCTCCAATTCAACCCTCAAGGTGAGGGGAGTGATGCTTCCAGAGTGTGTCGATAGAGACACACTAGTTGAGTGGAGCCCAAAGCGAGTACCGGGGCCTAAGCCAACTCACTAAGCCAAGAAAGGGAACGAGGCTGACAACGCATAACCCTTACCATACAGGATTTTAGAAAAGTGGGCAAAGCATAACGTGCACACTTACCACTTATGTGGATTTTAGAAAGTGCGCAAAGCATAACGTGCACACTTACCACCTATGTGGATTTGTAGAAAAGTGCACAAAGCTTAACGTGTGCACTTACCATAGTATTTGGATTTTAGAGTTTTCCAAGCATCTGCTCACAGCCAAACGGGAGAGGCAAGCTCAAATACAACCCTCATAGGTGAGGGGAGCACTGCCCGAGACAGCATCTACACAGGAAGGTTCTCATAATGCCACCTATACCTCCCGCTCGATGCATCAGCAAGAGGGGATATCCTGGTGATCGGGAAGCCCCTCAGGGTGACCCAGATACGGTAGACCAGTCAGGGTAGCATGAAAGCATAACCCCAGCCCGGACGTCCAGGAAATTTTTTGCAGAGACGCGCCGGGGGCCTGATGATCACGAAGGCTCCCGCAGAAGCCTGTGTTATGGCCGCATGATCCAGGAAGTATGAAGCCGAAACCCGGCTTTTCTTACCGTATGGACATATATAGACTAGTGAAGTAAACACTGCAAGTTGAGCACCCAGTTTCTTAATCCAACAGAGGCGGTGCTCACTGAGGACCTACCCTAGAAAGGGACAGAAACACACAGGTCCCGGGAAACACTGCAAAGAAACTAGCAGAAGGGTTATACACACAACCACCATGTAGGATATCAGACCGAATCAGACAATCTAAGATTTGGTCAAAACATGGTTGAAACATGAGGAGCCCAAAATTCCACAAGAGGCCCAAAACACAGGATGTCATAAATCAGACCCTAGCACTAGCCAGTCTGAAGCAAGCCTAACCAACTCTTTCACAGAACAGCTTTCAACAGTAACACAAAAGGAACACACTGATCATAAAAACTCAGGAAGGAGATTGTCAATTTTAGGGCAAGTGATCAAGAATAAATGGTCAAAGAGATGACAGCATGACCATCACATGATAGTAACCACAATCACGAGCTCTGTGGATTGACTTCCCCCCACCTAGGAGACAAAGAACAGATTTCAGAGATTCCTTACAGACCTCTTAATCTCTGGTCTTCATACATTCACCTACATTCACAGAATGGCACAGAAACTGCCTTTCCATGCACCTAAATGAGTCCCACCCCCTAAAACCTAGTGTAGTCAAACTTTACTTCTATTTCTATTTATTTAGTTTGTTTTATTTTCCGTTGAGATTTTCGTGTTCCGAGTTAAGTTTTGCCTAACGCCGTGTCTCCGAAAGAGTGCCGTCTAAAACTTCAACTTCAACCACAACTCCGCGTCGTCAGCCAACGCCCAACCACTGGCTTCCCAAGACTGAACTTCCAGCCAATCAGCAACTGCGGGAAACCCCCTGTTCTGCAAGGACGACAACAAAGGGAACCCCCGTACAGGCAACGCAACGCAAGTACCTCCAGATCCTAGCTGAATATAAATTTTAACCTCATTGAGGAAATCAATGCGAGGGTTAATTAAGTGATTGATGGTTGTTCAGGTCTATGCAATTGCACATATTGCTGGAAACTTGGGATTTCACATTTTCATTCAAACTAATTATTTCCTCACTTTCTCTCTTTCTGCAACTTGTGTGAATGCGTGTGTTTATGTGTTAGATTAGTTTATATGTCTTAGATTTATCCAATAAAGCCTCATTTATATTGAAAAGAGAAGTATCTTGTGTTTTGTGCTCACAAGTTAATGTCTTAAACTGCCAATCTTGTTACTGTGCTAATAAATAGTGTTTTCACTATACTTTGGATATTAATATCCATTGCAGAATTGATGTCAATGAAGCGTGAGCTTCAGTGATCAGCCGTGTAAAACAGTGGATTCAGTTCAAATTCCCTGTTCAAATCATAAATGGTTCAATTGAGCTTAAAATTATGGTTTCCGCCAACCCATTCATTAGATACACACATTATATTATTATATATATATATAATATATATATATTTAGACATGGCATAGTCCTCACCCACCATGGTTCCCGCGTCGGAGTTCTGTCCGAAGAAGCCTCTAGACCGGACCAGCAGTAAGATGGTCACTATGAAGCCATAGAACAAACCAAAACATCATAGGTCCAGCATAAGAAACTGCAATGCAAGCACAGGAGTTTCCTTGTTGATGGTGGTTACAGGGGAATTAGGAAGATGAAGATAAGGGCAGATGTAAGACCCCAAAGGAAATGAGTAGATACTGAGGTATCACTCTGATCCGGACAAACGCACTGACGCCCTGTCCGGATCACATCCCTTAGGTCTTTTACTCACCTTCCCTTTGACCCGCGATTCTTCCTACCCCTACCCGTGGGCGGGGGAGGAGCGCAAGCCGCGACACTAGCCTTCTGAGGCAGTCTCTGATCCTCAAACCGAGACAGACCAGGACCCCTATGTTGTTCAGGCTCAGACCTGGACCTTCGTGAAGGAATCTCTCCCGGTCTTTCAGTAGTCAGCATGATATGACTAGAGCTTCACATGTGTGCATGACGACAGCCCGACCGCGGCTGCGTATGCCCTGACATCCGGTGAGATGAATAGGAGGGGAGTCTTAGAGGAAAAATGGCCTCTTCCATTCCTTCTCGATTTCTGTATGGAAACAGGAAGAAAGGAATGCTCACCTGAGCTGGAGGGTTATGGCATGAAAAATAACGTTCATCGAGATACTTTGTGACGTCACTTTCTTTACCCGCTTCACAGCAAGTAAAGCCTCGCCGTGGCGCGATCCTTAACCTCTAAGAGCTCATCATACGCAGAGCAGGAGGATTGCGAAGGCTCAGCCTCAGCTTCTTTGCCCTACTCAGACATTTCCTGCTTTTGCTGGGATGATTCCAGCAGAGCACTGGCCCCTGAATCAAACAATGTTAATGAAATAACATCATCCTAAAGCGGCTCACTCTCGTGCACAGCCGACGATCGCGAAAGGGGAAACCCCCCTTCAAACTCATCGGCCAGATCCACCTGCGATCCCCACGAGCTCATTCTCTTCCGTGCCTCAGCAGTGGCGGGTCCTGAATCGCGGGAAGCAGACAGCTGCCCCTTTTTCCTCAAAAAGAGAGATAAATGAGAGCGGAGCTTTTTCCCTTGGAAAAACGCTCACAGTGCACGCCAATTGCCCCCTCGGAGACATCGCGTGCGCGTGCTCTTCGCCCCACACCAAATAACGCATAGATCGTGTGTGTCATCAGATGTTAAACAACGTCAACATGGATGCACACATCCTTAAACGCTTTGCTAGTGCTCGCCATAATGAGATGAATAGAGATCGCTCTTACCACAGAAATGCACGCTTCAAACAAAACAGTCAATGAAGACGAAGAAGAGAATGATGTGTGCTCCCGGCGCCTATTTATACTATAGTCGCACTGGTAGTGACGTCATGGCTGTCGCCGGCCAACGAGTTGGTGTTTTTTCAATGTATGCTTCAGACACGGGTCACGACGAGGAGTTCCCCATAGCAACCCCTAGAGGACACAATTCGAAGTTCCCTTGAAAGGGAACCTCAGGAAGCATGATGGTCACTATGCTCCCTTACCAGTAATTACATCACATTTCTGAAGCACTGACTTAATAAAGTTCATGAAATGCAATAAAACATTTGAAAAGGCAGTGTGAACACACACTGCTCCAGGTGTGTGTGTGTGTGAGTGTGTATTTGTTCACTACCCACTGAGTGTGTGTGCACTTGGATGGGTAAAATGCAGAGCACAAATTCCGAGTATGGGACACCATACTTGGCCACACGTCACATCCTTTCCTTTCCTTTTTTTTTAAACATTTGAAAATACTAACTGTTTTTTCTATTATATAACTGAAATGTTGAACAGAACAATGTGTTTGAACAGCATAAAATAATATCAAAATGATATAGGTCCTGTATGTTGTTGATTAATACGAGTGGAAACATTCTCGTATGTTGTACGCTGACATTGTACGTAGTCATGTTGCCAGAATATAAAGTAATCACTGTCCCAAAGTGTAGTGAGCCAGGGTGCTTACCAGTGCCCAGATTTGTGTACACAATATAGTGATTAATGAACTCGGGAGAGAGTTGAAAGACAATGTTGAAGACATCTTGTCTAAAAGATTGAAGTTTGTCAGGTAACATGAGCCCACTGATACAATACATATATATATTTTTTTCTTTTTTGCAGTTTCTTCTTGTGGAGAATTCCATAAACATTCAGTTTATATGTATGGTTACATTTTAACTGTGTTGAACTATGCAATGCTACAAAGAGTGCACAAGTTTTAGGGCAAAGAAAAACATGTTAATTATTATCTTTGTCATCTGTCTTTTTAAGGTTGAGTTCACAGGTCTTGTGTCCCAACAGGAATAGGAATTGTTGGACAACCACGCCTCACCAATCTACAATCTAATCAATAGCTCTGCCGTGACACTGTTTCTGGGCCACAACACTGCCACGCCTCCATATGTCTTCTCTCACCAATGATAACACTCTCCCTATGAAGAAGACTACTTTTCAAAATGAAATCAATTATTTGTGACAGCTTATTACCATACATGTTAGCGTATTACATCCACCCCTCCCCTCTCAAAGTAGGTTAATTAAGATGAAACCAATTATACAACACTTTTTCAGAGGTAGGGCTGTTGCAAAGTTAGTCAGCATATTAGAAGGCCATATATATATATATATATTTATATACTATAATATATATATTATATATATTGAAAAAGTTGCACTGTACTGTTTTACATTATTTACATATTTTTCTCATTTGCTTGCACTTTTTTCCTCACTATTGCTTGTTATTAATGATTTTGTTTTGCCTGTAGGAGATACAAAATGCAATGAATTGTAGAGGCTCCTCAAATTTGGGAGTTTGAAGTTGCAAGTGTGTACTTGAACGTGCATCGGTGACCTATTTGCTGAGGGAAGCAGTGTGAGGTGTAATTAATTGGAATGCCTTGAAAAAGCAGCCTCGACTTAAAGAATTACCTCTCATGATTAAGAGCCCTGCTTCTCATAAACCCCATGTCCGGCCTTGGTGAGCTCAAAGGCACAGCGTATTCTCATCAGGCTTGGGGGGGCCCCCCCTGTGGGGGGTGCTTGGACTTACCATTTATATGCTTTTTTAAAGGTTTTAGGGACTTCTGAAGCATATGCAGTTTTAATCCAGATAGCTCGGTGCATAATTTTAGTTTTTGTTTCATCTGAGAGGTGCATCCATGTGATATGATTTAGAGAAAATATTATCATTGTATAATTGGAGGAGGACAACAGTAAGGTGCTATTTTGCATTTATAGCTGAATCTGAATCTCTCACACAGCTGCCTGAGCTCAAAATGATAATAGATTCCTCAGCTTTAAAAGCTATGCCCTAAACCATTTGTCATTGTTTCCCCTGTTGTGAAAATACACAGACATTTGGAGACAGGTGGTTCTCTCATCGATGAAGACATGCATTGAGACTGTATAATTCATGCGCAGGCTCATCTTTCAAATATATTTACCAAGTCCAAGTGAACGAAACATTTTTATACCAAGTGCAACATTTTACTACCACCATATGTTCACAGGTATTAATCTAGACTGTCTGATCAGTCTCACATCCACTGGAGTGTTAAGCTTGATATGGTGAATACAGAAGGTAAATAAGGTAAAAGAGGTTTAAAAGCACATGCCATTATGCTCTTGAGCTGGATGGGTTTTAGTTTAGCCATCTGTAAGGATGCAGTGAGGGTGAGATGTCCAAATGCAATCTGTCCTGCTGGGAAATATGTAAAAAAAAAAGTTATCTGTGCAATTGGAGGGGGAGGGGGCATGTGTAATATGTTTCTATCAAAAGTGCGTGGAATTAATAGTTTGTGTGTAGTGCATATTTGTAATGTAAAGGACATTGGTTTGGTAACACATCATGTATAATGCAAATTCACTGATATACAGAAAGTTTCAAAGGCAATGACAACCACATGCTGCACATATCCTTATACTTATATAATATGACCATATCAAAACAATAGATTAATACAAAAGCAATTCTTTAAACTTTAGATTTACACATAACAGAAAAGATGTGGAAGGCTTCAATGGATATGATATTGTGATCTAAAGCATTTTATGAACTGTGTGGGATCAAATTGTACATTTTGTTCCTCTGGATGGTGCAAACATGGTACAGTGATTTAAGTGAAGGAAGAGAGAAAATTATGTCCATCATGTAGGTGTTTAGTCAGTATAACATTTAAGAGTGTAAAGGTAAACTTAACCCTAAAAATGAATTGAATTCTGTCATCATTTACTCACCATCATGTCATTACAAACCTGCATGACATTCTATTTTTTTCCCCCTGTGGAGTACAAAAGAAAACATTTATTTATTTTTTTTCAAAAATCATCTTTTGACATGATGGTGAGTAAAAGACAACTGGATTTTTGGGTGAACTATCCCTTTAAGAGCTGTTAGGAGAATCTTCCCTGATGATCTCAGAGGATAACATTATTCCAAATTCTCTATTTCCCCTGCTGCCGGTGTCTAAACCTCACAGCCTCGCATTAGGCGGTCATTCACCCAAAAAGAGTAATGAATTGGTGAACTGTGTAATTACCTCATGCACAATACAGGTCACTTCAATTAGCAACCCATGAGATGTGTGATGGTCTGGTGGCCCAGAGCGGCTGATGAATGCTGCAAGATGTAATTTATGAGATAATGTGGCATGATCACTTCTTTATGCGTGCTGGACTGCAGGTTTTGACTTGACATTATTACAGGCCCACTGCTTCTTTTATGTCAAGCTACGGCTTGCAATAGGCTGCTACATTTAGTTTAATGCAAATGACCCCCTCTAATGATCACATTAGGGATTTTCCAACTCCGTTTAGGAAATGATTAGTATAAATAGATATGCCCATGTTCGAATTTTAATGACACACATTGTCTTGTCACTGTGCAGAACATTGTTCTGACCATCCCGATGTTATGTTGCCATGACCGGAGAGATTCATTCCTTCATAATGACCTGAAAATTAAGAGAAGTTCTGTGCAATGGCCGAGCAATTATTGTTTAGTTGCTTTGTCTCACAGACTTGGTGAAGGTTATTGTCATAGCGTGACATTGCCTTCTACATTTATGCCTTGTTTACTATTATTTACTATGTGGTAAGCCTAAAGCTGTGTCCATTAGGTATTATGCCCTATTTTTGAACCTTTAATGGTTGTCAACTGTGTTTTGTTGCTATTCCAACCCCAGTTAGTTTGTAGTTCATGGGTCTTGGTTAAACATCTTAGAATCTTGACACGCTTGTGCTATTATGTTGTGCATGAGCCATATGTGAATGGAGAGATCCACCAAACAGTGTGATTAGCAGCCATTTTCTGTCATTTACTTTCACTTAGAATATTTGATAGGGCTGAAAAAGCTCTCAATGGCTTCTCCAGGCAGCTCTTCACCATCAAGACCGTCAAGTGTACATTTATGGTTTGAGATGTTTTTATGCTAGCACAAGTGGGAATAATGTTCAGTTTTGGAGGGAAAATAGTAAAACATCTGTTCCGCAAAGTATCAAAATATTACTTAGCCAATGTGCTTTCCTAGCCCTCCCTCTTGCCGAAGCCAAGGCCTGTCATTATGACCAGCTGGCCTATAGAGTTGATTTATGACTGAATCTGTTATGTGCTTTACTGTGGGGCACTTCTGCGAGTACAACAACCTGGATGCAGGTGGTTTGCATTGAGCAGATGAGATAAAGAAAAAGTGGAAGACTAGACAGCAGGTGTTTTATTAACTGGTACATAGATAGAAACTTTATGTCCTGATATATTAATTTAGTACCACACTGTTGGTGTCTGACAGCAGAGTACCGCTACCCACTAACATTTGTTGGCTTGGTATTAGCAGGAAAAATAGTAGCTGTATGTGTCAAAAAATAATATAATTTGGATTGGGATGAATGACTGTCATATTTCAGGCTGTATTGATATGTTTCAGAAAATCACATGCTTCCTGTTCCCAGATGAGTAGCTCCTCCAAGTCTGTTAAGATTCCTTTATTTTAATCTCAAGTTGTTTTTCTCAGATTTCTTTGTTTTTAACTGAAATTATTTTAGATAATTTTCAGTCTGACAGTTTAAAGGACAGAGTCAGTCCTTCTTAAATTATAGTTATTTACTATGGATTCTGTAAATGTGAAATCATAGTTTTGCTTGGTCTGTCATACTGTTCGCTTCAGCTTTCGAGTCTGTGTGAGTTCATAGGTTGTTTCTTAACATTTTCCTTTGTTTGGTTTTGCATCTTTATTGTCTTATTCTGCTAACTGTATTATTGTCAGGTATGGCAAACTCTGAAACCAGGGATAGCAGGATCCAATTGTAAAATAACAAATGTGCATGTGACCAAATTTCAGGGAACAGAACTGGATACTAATATCATTCAAGAACAAACATCAAGAACACAAGAAAGGTTATATCTGCATATGCTTACTTCCATACTATGTGACAATGTGGCAAAAGAGTAGTATTTCCAAATTCATACTAGTAAAACAATAGGTTAAATATACCTGCATAAAAGTAAAAAATAAACTTCCACCAAGATTCTGTATTGTGCATTCAATGGACACTTTTCTATTGCATGAAGCCAGAGGAGAGGAGAGGAGTATCACTTTACTGAATGGCAACTCAACTGACACTGTGCGGTCACATGTCAGTGACAACTTGGCAGATGTAGTATGTCAGAATTTCATTCATACTAACCATATTCATTCTACAGAACATACTTTTTTTTAAACAAGTAAAAAGGCTGTACACTTTTACACTTTTTTTGTTCCATTGACTTGTATTCATATGCATATGAATGTGTCAGACCGAAAATTGCAGCTTGTGCAAAAAGTTTGCATTTCGCTGCGTTCCAAAGTTCAAACTTGGTGAACTCTGGCATGCGAATTCGCATCACGTGAAACCGTGTGACCAACTGCTGATCGATACGTCACAGCATGACCTCGTAGCTGAATTAAAAGAACATAAATTTAAAACTGCAGCGCTGCAGGAAAGTGGAGTAGATTGTATGTTTTTACATTTTAGATATATTATTATTTGTTATGTGGTGAATGTAAGTTTTTAAAAAGACATTGCAGAGCATGATGTCATATCACGACCATTGCAGTGTACGAAGAAAATTTGCATGCTCAAAATCTAGAGTGACCGCGGCTTAAGTTTTAAACCAAATGTAGTACCTTCTAAACAGTGTGTAATTTCAGACACAGCATAAGCCTATATATGCAGCGTAATAAGACTAACAAAATACAGGTGCAAATAATCAGAAATTTAGGAGGAGAACAGGAAACTGGAACATAACTACAAACAAGTTCATATTACAAAACAAAGGCACACGTTGAACCCCTCTCCTTCTGTTGTACCTTATAGTATGATAGGAAGCAATTGGTGGTGGCAGTGGTGTGTGTGCGTGTATACACCATACAGCACAGGGCAAAGGTGCAGCAGTATCTCTGAATCGATGGTCGGCATCATAATTGTAACTCATGAGAGATGACACGGCCAGTAGATTCTCTTTTGTAATCTGTCCACAGGTAGAGTTACATGCCTGGATGTGTCAGACACAGAGAGAGGAAGACAAATTAATGGCCGATGATTGTTTGGACAGTGGATGATAAAACAGTAATAGATGAAACTGATGTCATATTACCAAGCTTTCTGGGTCAGTGGAGACTGCTGACCCATTTAGCTCACAGTAATAGTATTGTCTGCCTCATAAGAGAACTCTGCCAACAGAAAACTGAGTTACGCACTGATATGTTTATTGAGGGGAATTAAGAAAAACATGGACTGTCAGTCATTCCTTTGCAGCATTTATAAATTGCTACAACTGAAACAGCTTTGTGTTTGTAATTTTTGTTTTGTTCCTTTAATTTAATTTTGTAATTTACCTTGTCATGTCCTACTGTGAGTCAAAATGTATGTTGCTTTTAAGCCTTAAAGTACTCTAATGTGGCATTTTAGTACTTGAAGTACACCATGAGACATTGGTGGCTAGTAATGTAATTATGGAAACAATCAAACAAGCAATACATTTTTACATGTGCTTTACTATTATTATGGTTGCCATCTTCGGTTGCCATGCTGGAGTGTGAATTTGACGATATGGGCTGAATTAATGATGCCACTATTTTAGTCTTTAATGATCAATCAATAAATCCATTTTTAGTTTCATCTTAATGCAAACTATTGCATGAATTAATACTTAACCCTAATGTAGTTCTAGATGCCATTAAAAATGGTCCTATTGATCTTTATTTGCATATATTGCGATTATGGAAGGTTCTAAGATTTATTCTATTTATTTGCTAGTAGAATACAAAGGATCTGCTTTTCTTCCATGAAAAGAACATGATGCATATTCACACCATTATAAATAAATTTACCACAAACATTACTTCAAGGAGAAGTCATTTCCTCCACCTGGCTGTCATTTCTCTAGTGTACTGTCATGGCAGCACCTGAGGTGGCCTGACGTGATGATCTGGAGGATCAAGTGTGTGTGTGTGTGTGAACTTGACATAGACATACAGACGGAAGCATGCTGAGAAGTGTATGTTTGTGTCATTCTAAGTGGTATCAATGTAGATTAAAGGGGTGCCCATTATTGGATGCCCATTTTCCACAAGTTGATATGATTCTTTAAAGGCCCGTTCACACAAAGCACGATAACTATAAAGATAACGATAAAGATATAGATATAGTTCTAAAAATCGTTCTCAGTATTAAAGAATAGCAGAGTCCACACCACAAATATAACGATAAAGGCACAGAGAAATAATATCGTTGGAATCACTTCCAGAACGATTTTTCTAGCTGATGAACTATACAAACACTGACACCCAATCAGAATCAATCCTGCTATAATGAGCTCGAGAATTTAAAGCGGCAGACGCACGTGCACTTAGAATAAACAGATGATATCGTTCGCTGGTGTGGACACTAATATAGTTATCTTTATAGTTATTGTTCTTGGTGTGAAGAAGGCTTTAGGGTCTTAATGAAAAGTCTATACCATACTTTGGTTAAAATTTCTCAATGACAGTGTAAAAAACACCCTTTTTACCTTGTCAAAAACAGCTCCGTTTACAACAAACCGTTTTGGTACATTTCCCTTTAAATGCCAATGAGCTCTGCTGACCCCGCCCCTCTCTTCCGTGGGGTGATGAGCCATTCTCATGAGACTGTTTACTTTAGCTGCGAAACTTGCTAACTGGCACATTATTAGGAAAGGCGATTTGCAAAGACTCATTGCAAAGACCTTATACTCACTTCTTGTAGGTGAGGCTGGATCACGAATAATTCGCTCGAACATAAATGCATTTCGGCAGATCAGGGGGCGCATTCCCTTCAAAAACAAAGGTAATCCACTGCATCTTCAGCGGCTCAGATGTCGGGAGTAAATGACAACAGCTATGTTCATTATTACATCCAACAAAAACCCCGCCCTTCTCTGGCTTAGGAGCCATTCTTGACTACACCCTGCTACTGCTTCGAAACATGGTAGCTGACTCGCTGATGACAGCTCCTCAGGGCCCGCGTCTTAAGGTCATCTGGCACACGTCCTAGCTGGCGCCCGCTTCTTCAATGCAACATCTGGGGAGGGCTGGGTCCCTTTATCCGCGCTGCTGTGATTTCACTCTAGACAGGCATCTGATACCACTTGGCTTGAGATAGTTCGGAAGAGGGGATCACTGATTCTTAACAGATAAAAAAAAACCCCTTGGGTGGATCTTTTATCATTAAAAGGGTCGGTGTGGACACACACTGCCTAACCCCATTTCCCTTTTCAAACACTTGTAAAAAGTGCATGTCCCATCCGTCGACTCCCTACATTAGCTAACTAGGACTTAGAAGAGTGATAGCGAATGTTTGTCATTGTAAACATTTTTAAGATAGTTTGTCATTCTGTTACAATACTCGCAATTGTGACCAAATTCCTGGATGTTCATTGAAATGTTACTTCAAATTGAAGGCTTCCCTCCATTTTCCAGTTGGAAACAAAGGACTACACAAGTTGACAGAGACGCATTCTCCTTCTGTTTTTTGTACGGGTCACAGAAACCTTCCCTAAACACACGCTCTAATAATAACTCACGGGTTTTTCTTTTCATAGTTGTTTTAATGTCTGTTTTGTGTGGCCTCACAATTGTTTCCCCCAAACAAATATTCAAACGTTAGCGTATGATAAGTTCCGAGGATGCTCGGCTTAAAGTCACCTTTTGTTCGCTATTTCTCATGCCTCTCAGTACTTACAATTTTTTCATCCTCACTCCACGTTCGCGACTCTATTGTCAGAAAGCACACACTGATCTCAGAGTTCCATTCAGCGGACGTTGTGTGGTGACACTTTATTTTGAGGTCCGGGCCCACTTTAGGACCTATCGAATAACTCTTATATCCACTGTAACTCTGTGCACAAACTCCATGGCCACATCAGAATTGCAGGAATGTGCAATTACATGTCGACTAACCTCAGCTAGACTAAGTGTAGGTTTTCGTTGAGTAGAATACGCTTTTTGTAGTTGAAGCAACTAGTCGTAGACTCAATTCAACTCTAATGACGGCGACCTGACCAGTGTAGTGCTAGGGATCTTACGTGAGTAGAATGTCTAAATTTGACATTATCAAAATTCCCCTGTCCCAGTTTATCCATGTCTTACAGTGGACCTCATGATACTTTCTTGGCCCTCACGGCGAAACGGGTGGGGGTGTCATCATCCTACACAGTATTTTTTTTTTAATTAAATCTCTATATTTTGTACTCCACAACACTTCATATACTGAAGTAATGGTGTTATTTGCAAACCATACTCCTACAATACATTCAGCTCATGCAGAACTGTGCAACTGATGCTCCTAACTATCTAAATGAATATCTATCAGAGTGGAAGTGATGTCTATCAGTTGTTTGGGCCTGTGGGATTGTTCTGTCTGTAAATGTGGACTCATATTGACAGCGTGGTCCATGAGCTTCAATGCGTTGTATATGTAGCGTATGGACCACTCCAACACACAATATATATTTTGTTACTAGATTTCACAAATACTTGTAAACCCCAGACGCCGACAAGACCTGGGTTCAGGTAACCCTATACATGTACACCTTTTGGCATCGGCCAACTCTCATTCTGCATCTCCAGAAAAAGTTTAAAATGCACAGTAGAAATTGACTTTTCCACTAATTAATTCATAGAACCTTTCTTTGAATGAACACACATATTCTTCAGGCCATTGTGTGTATTATTGCTGTTTTGTAATAATCTGTTGTATTATAGACTATTTTAATTCATGCTTACGATAAACCACTCATTAATATAACCTTACATATAGCTTGTTTAGTATCTATGTATTCGCCTTCTGATGATCTAAACAAGAATGTATTTTATTTGTTGGTACGTAGGCAATATATTAGTTCCCTGAGAACCTTTAGTATTTTCAATTCAAGTTCCAGATACTAAAGTACCATGTTTCCACACAAAGAGTCGTAAACCCACAGGACTGGCAAAACGCCTCACTTGGGATTCCGGCTTTTTTTTTTTTTTTTTTTTTTTTTTTTTTTTTTTTTTTTTTTGGGTTTTTTCTCATTGGATTAAGGCCCATCTTGGAGAGGCGGGGATCTTGCTCTGACCTTAAAAGGCCACACTCCATGTGACCCGCCCCGGTCGGTGGTTCGGTCAGATGCTAAGATGATGTGAGAAAACGCTTCAGGATACCGAAGCATTTGTGCCAGGCCTTTCTTCGGCCTTGTCCTTTCCATTTCAATCTAGATATTTTTCTGATCAGACTGTTCTTTGCTCATCAACCAACTTCGCAAGATCTTGGGGCTTAAAGATTGCATCAGGACTCTTTTTCATACAGAATCTGCAGTATGCACGTAGTCTTATATAAGTGATACATTAAGTATCAGTTTAGTCACCTTTTTACAAAGGGTGTGTGTGAACTAAAAAAGGAATCGAGCTGACGTTTTCCCTCAGGCGGATAAAAGAAGGGAAGCGGCTGATAGCAAAATGGGTCCAGAAATGGTCATGCCTTATGGGTCTCGTGCGGGATGGTTTAACGGTAAGCCCTGTCCTAGACCAACTGAATGGTGTGTTGTGCTATGTGTATGTTCGACCAGCTGAATGTGTGTGTGTATATGTTAGACTAGTTTAAGTGTTTAAGTAGTTAATAAAACCTTACTTGTATCACACTTGACTTTGCTCATTGTTTGCTCATAACTGGAGTCAATAATCATGCAGATTCACGTTACAAGCTTATAGAATTTTACAGTAAGAAAGTTATTTCCCTTAACTGGGAAATTAACGGTCTTAGAATTGACAAGACAGTTGACCTTGAGTGGTCAGCTAAATATCTACAGTGTATCTAAAATATGAATAGTTAATTATAGCTAGTTATGGTTAATTATTCATATTTCCTGTCATTGAGCTAAATTCGCTACAATAGATATAGTTGTATAGATTTTTCAGTGCAGGGAGATGCTTAGAAAAACGTACCCGCAAGGCATAAAAAAAGGGAAAAACAAAAATATATATATATATATTTAAGGTAGAAGTGTGGGTGGAACTTATAGTAGGCATAATGCTCTAAAACTGCTGTAAATTGACAAGAGCATGTTTGAGGGCTTTTTGTTTTTTGTTCTCAAAGACATTTATCCATGCCACATATTTCATGTGCCACTGTGGTTTAAATGGGCCAGCCAATATATCAATTGTATTTATTTAGAAGTAATATCCATCACTTGGGTGAGCCTTGCATTGTTCTGTCTATAAAATGTGGACTTGTGATTGGCAGCTTGTTCATTGAGCCTCAGTACAGTTCTATTGATTTTTCAATAATCGGCCACAATTTAGCCAGGTGTTTAGTGATGACGAGTATGGATTTGTGCTCTAGACTGACATGCTGCACTCCAAGATTACTAAAACTCAATGCTAATGGATTTGGCATGCTTGCCAGACTAATCAGTGAAAGAATATGCACCTTATGTAAGTCATCATTAAAGGTCACCTGAAGCATTGCGGTAGTCTTGCAATAATCCATTCAGTCCTTAATTGATTGTACATACAGTGGGTTCCAGTTCTCACAACTGATGCTTAACAAAATTGGCCTTTTGAATCAATATACTATTTTTAAGAAACCTACTAAACAGAATCCGAGCCATAATGATGTTCCCTTTGACTTGCAGTTGTCATATGTGTCAGCCTTATTAATAGTCTGGGAACGCCTCTGCAGCGCTAGCTCCTCTTTAATCATCTCCTCCATCAGCACAGCAACAACGAGGGCCTGACTTCATAACATCCTACATCTGACATTGTGCTGGAGATATTCGTTTTTCCTCTCTTATCTGCTGCAGTCTTATGCAAAGTGATAAGGTTTTGAAATGAGTGGATGAGATTAAAGGAGAACTAAAAAATGCTTATTGTGTCTCGAAACTGAACAAGTTGCATTTGCTTGAGCCCCTCTATAAGTAAAACCTAGAATATGCATAAATTGTGTTTAATTATTTAAAGTGCGATGGAACACAAGCAGCAACAGATAATCTTCCACATTGTGACGTACACGACGAAAAGGGGTTTTCAGGCATCAAAACAATAAAAGTTTAATGGAACTTTATTTTTTCATACATTGGAATTTGTCCTGTTTACTACATTTTCTATCATACATTTTACCATGATATACAGAAAACAACACATGCTAAAATGTCATTCAGTGTAACAATAGTTAATGTACGTACAAAAAAAATGTCAGGCATATTTTGATCAAGAACCATTAGATGACATTAAACAAATCTACAGTGCAGCCCCCCAAAACTATTTATTTGTAATTATAAATCTTTACCAATCTTTGCCAGTAGCCTTCAAAACATTCAGCAAGAAGTTTTTAATTGTTTAAAATGTAATACATATTTGTATGATCACTTTTTCTTATATATATACACTGTAGCGTCTGGACCACTCAAACACACAATGTATATTTTGTTAGCTAAATTTAACAAATACTCTGTAACAACCCAGGAAGCCGAACAGGCCCCTGGTTTCATGGTAAACCCTGACCCTGATACATTTACGACCTCTTGGGATTAGGTGAAGAATCGCTCCGTGCCCATAAGGAAAAGACACAAGGGAAGGACTTCTTGCTAATTAATAATAGGAAAACCCTTCTTTGCACACGACACACACAGCCTCCTTCACCTCCGCCAATTGGGTATATATGTCGTCATCGTGTTATTTGCTTTGAAATTGTAGATGTTATGCTAGGGATATAATCAAAACACAACTCCTGTTCAGCTTACATATAGATAACCTTACCCTGTTAGTATCTATGAATTCATCTTTGGATGATCTAATTGAGAGTTTATATTGTATGTTTACACCTACGCAACGTATTAGTGTTCTAAGAGTCTTTAGTAATTTTTATTCAAGTTTCATATGCAAATTACCACGCTTCCACAAAAAGAGTCATAAAACTCCCCAGTATCTCAAAACTCACACTTGGGATACCGGCCTTTCTCATTGGACAAGCCCAACTTGAGAGGCTGTGATATCTTGGCAGCTTTACACAGGGCCAGCACTTTCATGTGACCGCACAGTCGGTGGTTTGGTTTAATTCTGAGAGGATGTGAGAAGAAAGCTCCCGGAAAACCTAAGCTCATGCCAGGCCTCGGCCTTGTCCTTTCAATTTCAACAAGATCCTCTGACTCAAACTGGTTCTTTTTCATCAAACAACTTCAGCAAAGATATGGGGCTTAAGACTGGTCCCCCCCCACGTACAGGATATATTTTCTTCTTGTGTCAGACTTTGTTCCTACACTTTCTTTTTTTGTTTTAGATTGTTTTTTTTTTTTTTTGCCAAGTATCAAACTTAGTCTTATTAATACATTAAGTATTAGTTACACCTTTTTACAAGGTGTGTTTGAACTAAGAATCTGACGTTTCCCTCAGGTGTAGATATGCTTAATATGCAAATGTTTCAATAACTTCATGTTCTTATTTTTCTTCTCTTTAAAGGGTTAAGCTTTAACACTTTCCTATACAAACTGTGTGTGTGTATGTATGCGTGTGTTAGACCAGTTTATGTGTTTATTTAGTATGTTAGACTAAAGGTGATACAGTGTTTATGTTGTTAATAAATAGCCTAATTGTATCCCACTTGACGTGGTTCATGATTTGCCTTTGACGTGGAGTCACTTCATCAATGCAGCATTTAGCTACATCAGCACTTTTTGTAGACTTTGATACAAGTAAGAAAGGCTTCCGATTCACCAGCAAAATACATTCTGTAGGAATTGACAAGACAGTTGACCCTGACAGCTAAATATCTACAGCGGATCTAAATATTCCTAATTAATTATAACTAGTTATGATTAATCTATTCCTTCATTTCCTAATGAGTGATTGTTCAGATTGTGGAAAAATGGTGCCTGATTAAAACGAAAAAGGTTATGTAGTTAAAAACTGGCAAACTTACAAGTGCCGTGTGCATGATCGCCAGGATTAAAAATTATGGGCGTGACTGGATACGCATGTTGCCTGTCCCTATTGCTGCTGTTTTTAGATGAGCAAAGGGGGGGTTTGAACTGGTATACCGCTTATTATGATTGGAAGAGTATTTCTGTATTTCATAGCGAATGGCTACCGATGTAAGGTTAACTTAGATCATAGCACAAGAACCCAAATTCAAGTATATTAAAGCACTAAATCTGATTGCTGAACAAAGCATAAGTCTGATCTCAGCTCAGGCAGGCCAGGTCCAACTGTACCATAATGGATAATGCTTTGTCAGAAATCCACAAAATTGCGTTATTGTTTAAATAGTTTTCTTTGCAGAAGAAAATCTCGACAGTTATATCAAGGTAGATGGAGTGTGGCTCCCTAGACGAGACACCCTACAGCATAAAGGGCTTATAGTTTATAATTAGATTGAAGCAATTAATCTACACTTTGACTGCATATATACAAGCAACCTGGTGGTCTTTATGTGTTTCACTCGCTGAGTGAAAGTAAAGGTGTAATACTGTACTTTAGTAATCATATGTGAGGCAAACATAACTACAAATATGTTTAAACCGGTTTTAACTTACAGTAAACCCGTTCTGTAATTCTTTAAACAAGTGCAAGAAGTTTATTGTTAAATTAGAGAAGCACTCACAGAAGTGTTTAGTTAATACAACAAGTCTTGAAGGACTGAACGCACCACGTTCTAAAACTGTGGGCAACATTTAAAATAGGCAGACACTAAACTGCTTCAATTGCACTGGCATGCATTGGTTACCGTGACAACAATTGTCACAGGATAGAGTAATTCCATAGCACCACCCCCCCCCCCCCCCCCCCCCCCCCCCACCCCCCCCAACCCACCCTGTTGTAAACACCACCCCCCTGAAGCAGCTACGCGAACCCGACCTTAGCATCGTTATCTTCGGCTAATGCTACCAAAACGATCGTTTAAAAATGGACGGGTTGATCACAAGACTCTTTATTTAATTGCCGCTTTTTCAATACAGCATGTGGTGTATGTGACGCCACTGTGAAGTAATGTGACAGCTAACATCCTGAATCCCTGGTTTCTGATGTTTTCCATCCTCACATCCAGGGGTCGTATTTTTTTCTATGTTTCTCAATCTCGCAATTGTCTCACCTTTGCGAAATCAGTGCCACACAATCTAGATGTATCCTTCCTGAATGCTAATGCTCAGTTACTAGTTAATTCAATCTAAATTTAATTAAATCTTAACTGACTATCGAGGAAAGACTCATTAAGGTATTGGGGTGCTGTTAGTAACACAATAATCACTAGTGCTGCTATTTGTTCCTAATACCAGATTTGATTACCTTGTTTTAATAATAGCAGTCAGCTAATTTTAAATCCATTTACATGTTATGCCCCCTTTGTTTTGATGTTCTCTCTGAACCTCAAAAGGAACCAGAGACATTTCTATTTTTGATTTGTTTATTTATCAAACATGTGCCCTAATTTTTTAGACCCCTGTCAAAAGTCACCTCTCAGACAAACGCTTACGGGCAACGTAACTATCATATGCCCAGACACCAAACAATTTAAAGCATAAATCTTCTGCTCTTCCATCTTTTCCGTCATTCACTTCCTTCGATCCGAGATTTGAGGCCATTGTTGGGGGGATCTGCATGAGAGAAATTTGAGCATAGAGTAGTCTGGTCATCACACACTCAAAACCCCTGTTTACCGCTACCTTCTTGTATGCAAAACTAGCGACCGCGACCAAACCGACTCTTAGCACCTCCCCACCCCACTCTGTTTTTGACTCTTTTGTTAGTATCTAGCACCTTACCCCCTCCATCAAACCACAACAGCCTCTTGCACCAGCGCGCTCACGACCCTCATCGCCCAGTACCTGCAGACCACAGAGCGGCTGGCCAGGCGTTGGAGGAACAACCCTACCACAGCGGCGACTGACAAACTGGGCCGAAAAGAACGGACACAGAGAAAGAGTACCTACAGATAAGGACGACAAGCGGAGAGGTATGGCTACATAACAGGCTCACCGAGGTCATCACATCAGCCTGGCCCACCAACACCTCCTGACGGGCATTACACACCGGACTCCCGGGAACTCACTGCAAATCTCACCCCAGCAACAGATCACCGGCGGGATCCACAACGGAAACACCGACCGAACCTCGGACCGCCGCCGGCAACCCGACAGGAGGTAGATTTGCGTTAGACTTAACGCCGATGCACTGATGTGATTACATGAATAGCCCCCTCACGTCCCCCCCCCCGAACAATACTCAAGACAAGCTTGACATGTTCCAAAGAGAACCCAGGGAGTCCTATAGGCTGCGAAAGGAAACGCAATGGGAGAGACACCCTACCCCTGCATCCTCACTCAGCAGTGCAAACTCCATCAGGTGCACCAAGCTTCGAAGGGGGGAGCCAGCACTTTCTGCCTAACAACTCAGCAGACAGAACATAATACCTCACGCAACCAACCACAGGGAAGCATCCCTGCCAGCAGGCGATGATGCGAACCCCCAGAGACTCCTTGACAAGATAGCCAGAACAACCTCCCCAGCAACTTCACACCCCTGCCAAGCAGGAAATTCATAGTTACTATTTATGCAGGACACCAGAGCGAGTAAACTTCTAGAAACCGGATGCGGCGTCGGTTTTAAACATTGCTTGCAAGCAGACCAAATAATCAATCTTATGTGTCTGTTTCATAAGTTTTAGTAACTTCTTCTCCATGCGCATACCAATTCCTGATCAAAACCAGATACAATTATAGTTTGAATGCGCCTTCCTATAAGCAGTAAGAAGTTTTCAGAGCTATAATGTGTTTAAATCGTACGATAAGAAACTAACCTGACTTAGCGAAGAAATCCTAATTTCTGTGATAGTAGAGCACAAGTCTATTTTCTGAAGACGAAATCTCGGGATTAGCAGCTCATATAAATGGTACCAGAATAAATCGGTCTGATTTTGGGCGAAGAAATCCCCTTCTTCAGTACTGTGTAGGTGATCTGAGCGATGCTCCTCATTTCACTGATTTAAGGCCTTACTATATGTTATGTATCATTGTATTCATATCGACCCACTCATGTGAAACATTTACGTAACTCTTATACATGCGCGCACCAGGTTCTGATTATAATCAGATAAAACTATAGCTTGAATGTGCCTTCCTACAGGTAGTAGAAAGTTTCAGTGCTATAAATGTGTTTAAATCATACGATAAGAAACTAACCTGATTTTAACGAAGAAATCCTAATTTCTGTTGTTAGCAGAGGGTACGGCTTTTCTGATGGGTAAACCTAGCAGCCCATGTAAATGGTACCAGAATACATCAGTCTGATCTTGGGCGAAGAAATCCCCTTTTTCAGCACTGTGTAGGTGATCTGAGCGATACTCCTCATTTCATTAATTTAAGGCCTTATTATGTGTTACGTATCATTGTATTTCATTTTGAATCGCTCATGTGAAACATTTACGTAAAATTAATGGTGTTATTCTAGCGTAGCTAACTACGAATCCACCATTGCCTGTGAAGTGAATGTGCTGTCTTGATTAATGAATGAATTTGTATGGGACATGCATGAGATTCCCATGCATGCTCACAGCAGTGCAAGACTGCTCCACCTGCACCTGTTGTGAGCTTGCAGTTTGGTCTCCTAGAACACGTGGACCGAAGTGGAGCAGACTCTTGCGGTTAATCCTTTCCCATTGTTTTTTTTTTGTTTTTTTTTTTTTTTTTGACAACACGCCCCCACTTACAGTCATGTGTGTCAACAAAGAACTGGTGTAACTACACTAACTCTAAGCTAAGCCCTTTACCTCAACTGCTAGAGTTAGCATCGGACTAACGCCTAGATAGGAGTGTTAAAAGTGTTGTAAATTTCTAACCACACCTTCTCTCTCCTCTATCTCTCTCTCTATGTCAACTCATGGCTGTCAATTCCTGTTGATGCCCTCCACCTCTCTTTAGATTCAGTTAGGTTGGTCTCCTCCCCACTTACTTGGTTTTACTGTTGGTTATTGTTTATTTTGTTTTGACTTTATTTCTACCTCTTTTGGTAATTTTATTGCTATTTATTTACATTGTTAGCTTCAAGATGTACCAAATTCAGCTAATTGATCTGTGTATTAAATTGGAGATTTTAATTAAAGATCAAATTTTATTTTTTATGTTATTTTATTATTATTATTTTTTTTTATTTACTACCTTTTAATTTCCCACAGCTCTTAGGACCCCTTTTTATTTTAATTTTCGTTTGTTGTGTTTTACTTTTACCTTATTTTAGTTATTTCACCATCACCATCTTCACTTTTTGTATAGGATTACAGTAGTTCTAGCAACTGTTTGTTTCCTTAACGAGTTATACAGGTTATAAGTAGCATAATCCCTGTTTCCTCTCTAATTCTCCTCACGCCTCAGTGCCAGGCCTAAGACATTGAAGGGCATCTACCATTCAACACAATGTAGGCTAAGATAGAACTAGGAACAATTCCCACTGTTTTTTTTCTTTTTCTTTTGACGAGGTATTTGTTGGGTCCCTGCTAGTTTAGCTAACAGCATAAACCTTAGGTTTATGAAGTCTATTGCAGCATCACCCACAAGTGACACCTGCATAGCCATATCTCTTAGAAAAAGACTAAAATAGGTAAAATCTTCCTTTTTTTGAGTTCATCTTATTTTATTTCAGTTTCGTCATAGTGACCAAACCCGTGAACATCAGTGCTTTAAGTAATAGTTTGACCACATGTATAGCACGGTTATCAGCTGACCCCTGCTTACAGCCCCCTCAAAAGTTACTCAAACTCTCTCTTTGTGTTCACGGACACAAAAACATAGCACCCTACCTCAATAGCTGCCTCCCACCAGCTAGTCATAACTTACACGGCCTACACAGCCGTTCCCCATAGAGATAGTTTAACACCTCTGTACATACTTGCATTTGTCTTGCCCCTTTCTCTCTCTGGTGTTCCCACAAGTGTGCCAGTATGTCGCAGACATTCCACAGACATCCAGCCCTGCCAGCTCACCAGGACCACCTAGACACTTAGCAGAGCACTGTAATGGACACCCTTCAGCTCAAAGCAGCCAACGACCAGCCATGGCAAAGAAAGGAAAAGCGAGACTGCGACATAAGTGAACACCTGACCAGCATCATCCTCTCCTCGGCCCACACCCTCAAGGGCCTCAGACAGGAGGTAAATGAGCTGAAACTGCAAGTCACAGAATTCTGCAGAGAACTGACACCTGCTCAACGAGAGAAAGCACAGAACGGATGCAAAGAACCTCCAAGGAAATCACCAGTCTTCGAAGGCTCTAACAGCTGCTGGACACCAAGCGCCGCTGGAAAAAGCCATCAGACAGGACTAGAAAAGAGAACTGTTTCACACAAAGTCACTGTTAAAAACAACATATGTGGAACTAAATGAGAGAGACACAAGATCTAAGGCCTACCAAGGCCAGCTGCAAACAGCCAGAGCTGAGGTCCAAACCCTGACTCAGCAATTAAAGAGGAGCTTGACATGGTTCAGAAAGAATTTAAACAGTCCTACCGACTGCGCATAGACTTAAGCAAAAGACAGCCGGCTGAACATCATGTCGCCAGCAGTGCAAGCCCTCCACGCCTGTGCACAGCTACGAAAGGGGGGAAAGGGAGCCAAAGCCTTCTGCTTGACACTTCACAAGTCAGCTCCCTGAAAACCTCTGCAGCTGCAGAAGCAAAAAAAAGGGTTTAATTCAGGCGAACCGAAACAACGCAGCCAGCCTGCAAGCAGCCCGAGGTGAATTCAGCGTCACAAATGAATTTAAATATGCTTGCAGACCACAAGGTGAACAGACAGGGAAAACATTAAACAGAACTTCCCCTGGCAAGCAGGCCCAAACCCCCTCAGCCAAGAGTCCGAACCTGCAAGGGGGGGGGGCGAGAGCCACTGTTCACACGTCACCAACCAGCAGCCACAAGGGGGTGGGGCAGGGACCTTTCCAGAGGATCACTGCAGACACACACACCGTGTGACCCCACAGACCCCAACGAGCTGGCCAGAGACAATACATCTGGCAACCTAAATACTGCAGAGACCTTGAGGACATCAAAGGAACTGATCCTGCAGTCTCACCAGCAGTTTAAACAAGCCATCATAAAGGAATTCTCAGACCCAGAGTCTGAACAGGGACTGATCGCTGCTGATTCTGAACTTCACAACTCAGAATCCAAAGCGGGCACCAGAAGGCACCCAGCATTGCCACAATGCAAAACCCTTCTACAAAAAGCCCCTAGCCAGAAGAGGACAGAGCCATCACCATTGTAACAGACCCAGGTTCCAGACCAACCATGGGAAAAAGGCGTCCTCATCCTGCAAACACCACGCTATGTCCAACAGCAGTCCACCACAACAACCTCCTCCACACAACGGAGGCTACACAAGGACAGCTGGACACGCCTACTTCTGGGTTACAGGAGCTGCTGACACTCGCAAAAGAGCTCCTTGAACAAAACTCAACTAAGGAGTACTGAGAAGGACAAACCTCTGACTCCTTGCCTGCTGCAACACAGCATCAGGCCCCTCCAAGGGAGGCGCATCCCTTGAAACCGGTCGACACCCAAGAAGTAGCCAGACAACGTTGGATTGAGCAAAAGGCCCACATGCCCAACAGCGAAACCTCTACCAACACAACTCAGGCAAGCTCAAGTCGGTGCCGCCACAAGAGCCAAGCGACACCGCAAACATCGGATTTCTAGTGACGTTGAGCAAAGCAGAGAGCTCACAACCACCTGCCGCTTTCCTGCCATCATAACTAGGTCAGTCAGAAAATGCTCTACACACATAGAATCTCCATAACAGTTCCCGGCAATCCCTGGAAACACCTGCACTCTCACCAGTGAGAGTCTAACCCGGTTGTTCCACATCGTGGGTACCACAGATAACCTACTGGCTAACAACATCAACAAAAACACATCCTACCCGGACTAACTCACTTCAGGATGACAGGTGACACAGCCTCGACACCTGCTGCATAAGCTCGAGGACCCACACCTTGCTACAGCCTACATCACCACAGCACACCACCTGACAGCATCCACCACGGCACCACAACCACTCCTGGAGGCACCAACAGCCAAAGAGCCGCCACTGGCTCCCAGCCGTGAGTGCCAGGTGTGTGTTCGATTGTTCTGCACCTTGACATCGCTCGTTGTTGTCTATTCTACGGACAAAAACGTTTGAAAGGGGGGGAATTGTAGCGTCTGGATCAATCAAACACACAATATATATTTTGGTAGCTAGATTTAACAAATACTCTGTAAAACCCCAGGAAGCCGAACAGGCCCCTGGTTCCATGGCAACCCTGACACCCGATACATTTACGACCTCCTGGAATTTAGGTGAAGAAAATCGCTTCCTTGCCCATAAGGAAAATCCACAAGGGAAGGACTTTTCTTTGCTAATTAATTAATAGGAAAACCTTTCTTTGAATGAACACACATGATCCTTCAGGTCATTGGGTATATTATTGTCATCGTGTATTTTGTCTTTGAAATTGTATACTATTATGCAGACTTATAATCGAAACACACTCCTTTCACTATATGTAATCCTACCTTGTCTGTTCTAGAATTCGCCTTTTATGACGAAACAAGGTGTATATTATAAGTGGACATAGCAATATATCTTAGGGGTCCTGAGAACCTTTAGTAATTGCGATTCAAGTCCATTTGCAAATTACCATGCTTAGAGGCAAAGGGTCGTAAAACCCTCCAGTAATTGCAAACTCCCTCTTGGGATTTCAGCCTTTCTCATTGGGCAAGCCCATCTTGAGAGGTGTGAATCTTTGCAGGCTTTAAAGGCCCTGCTCCAGGGACCCTCACTGTCTTGTGGTTTGTTGGGATTCTGAGAGGTGGTGAGAAAAACACTCCCAGAACATCATAAGCTTGTGCCAGGCTTCGGCCTTGTCCTTTCCTTTTCAATCAATATTCTCTGACTCAAAACTGGTTCTTTCTCATCAACAAACTTCAGCAAAAGATAGACTGGAAACCTTAAGATTGCATCAGGAATCTCTTTCAGACAGACGAGACTCGCAAGTACAAACTTAGTCTTATTAATTGATACATTAAGTATCAGTTACACCTTTTTACAAAGGTGTGTTTGAACTAAGAATCTGACGTTTCCCTCAGGTGTAGATCTGCTGAATATGCAAATGGTTCCATAAATTTCAGTCCTTATATTTCTTTTCTGTACTGAGTTAAGCTTTAACCCTTTCCTATACCAACTGTATGTGTGTGTGTGTGTGTATGTTAGACCAGTTTATGTGTTTATGTAGGATGTTAGACCAGTTTATGTGTTTATGTAGTATGTTAGACTAGTTTAAGTGTTTATGTGGTTAATAAAACCTTACTTGTATCACACATGACGTGTTCATTGTTTGCTCATAACTGGAGTCACTTAATCATGCAGATTATGCTACAAGCTTTTGTAGAAGGTACAGTAAGAAAGTTATTTCCCTTAACCAGGAAATTAACGTTCTTAGAATTGACAAGACAGTTGACCCTGAGAGGTCAGCTAAATATCTACAGCGGATCTAAATATTCATAATTAATTATAACTAGTTATGATTAATTATTCATATTTCCTCATGAGCTGATTCGTTACAACACACAGGACAGAATAATTATGTTGTTTAATTTATCTTTCGGTTGTTGATTGGAGGTAGATATGAATGTGAGCTTGTAGTTGATTCCAAGAACGGAAATGGTTTAAACGGGCTAAAAAATTGGAGAAATCTGACATATGTCACCAGAGAAGTTGTTTCACTGGAAGATGACATTGTGATTCTATTACAAGTTCAAAATAAAAATGAATAAATGAATAAATCTATTCAGAAAAAATACATAAACACATCCATGGGTGAATCTATAAGATACATTTAGAAAATAGATTAATAGGTGAATTTCCAGTTCATGCCGGAAACTTTTGTTGTACTATTTTTCATGTAAATAAAACCTATATAGTGCAAGGACAATCCTAGTTTGACTATATGAGGGTTACTCAACAGATTAAAACAGGGTTGTTAAACTCAGTTCCTGGAGGGCCGCAGCCCTACAGAGTTTCATTCCAACCCTGCTCCAACACACAAACCATGCAGTTTTCAAATAAGCCTGAAGGACTTGATTAGTTGGATCAGGTGTGTTTAATTAGGGTTAAAGCTAAACTTTGCAGGGTTGTGGCCCTCCATGAACTGAGTTTGACACCCTGGATTAAAACATATAAAAACCATGCAGGTGTATAATATACTAAAAGGGAAGGCTGCCTGGCAGCATTCAGTGTTTGCAGCTGTAATACCACAACAGGAAGTGAATCTTATTTAGTGACAGACCTCTTGAGTTATATCTACTCACTCTATTGAGTACCAGTCATTCTGACACAGAGTTTCTCTCTTTATTCTGCATGACCTTGAAAGATGTGATTACTCCAGAATTATTATTGAAGGGGATGTCCTCTATGGATTTGCTAATAAATCTAAGATGACTAATAGCTGAAGAAGACAAAAAGAGAACTGCCCCTTCTGTGCAGACGCAATGATGAATCTATATTTTAATTGGAAGGTCAAGTCCAAGGTTCTGGTACTGCAATGGAGTACTACTGTCTATCTGTTTCTCCTTACCAAACTCCTGTGAGCTCAATCTTAGCAGCTCAACAGTGGTGAGATTGGTACATAGTAAAACAAGGTTTCTGATTTGTACAGTTTTCATCTTCCTCTCTATTTTCGCCATCCTAGTTAGGGTTGTACTTCACATCATTATTGTCTGACTCAATTTATTAATTGAGCATTATTAATTATTAAAATTCAGAATAGCTTTACAGTATATTACTCTTAACTCTGTGAGAGTAAGCAAGAATCAATACAAAACTTCTCCTCCAGGCCTGCATCAATGAAAACATCATGGGAGTTCAAGGGATCATAATTAATTAACCAGGAATCATTAAACCACGTTCTCAGTTTTTGTTTGACCTTTCTGTTTAGTTCTGCATTTTAAACACTTCTAGCCATGTTGTACATATACAGTAGGAAATACTGTTGCACTCACTACTTGTCAACACAGGAGACACAGGTTTAAGTGAAACTAAAGTCTTGTGAACCAACAATAAGTAGAAAATCCTACTGTTCCCAAACTGCAAACAACTTACTTACAAACTTCATGCAGTGCGGTTAATAAAATAATTTTGTTTTACATCATCAGTCATCTAAGGCAGTTTAGTTGTTGCCTACGATATTGATTTATCTTTTTTTTTTTTAAACCAAGGTTCTGGTGCTTGATATCATACTGAAGCCAAACTTTTGGTATTGATTCAGCCCTAGTGGGCAGCAGGAGTAGGGGGAATGATTGGTGTTAACTTAATACTGACAAGCAAAACACAGCGGGATTGAGAGAAAACTCAAATAAAATATGATGTAATTAGTTTTGAAACTTGCCCATCAGTGGCAACAAAGCAAATAGTTCTTGGATCATGATAAATGAAAACCAAGGCTCTGCAAAGTTCTCCCCCACTCATTTGTTGATCTTTGACAACATGCCTTTGAACAACAACGCTTTTAAATTCATCCACTGTAGCCTACGGAAACATGCAGAGGCAATGTGTTCTTTTAATCAGCTTTCTGTTTGATATGTGCACCATTTGGGAGAGAAAGGGGCGGGCACATGACACCCTCCACCATGTTACAATCTAGCAGAATAACCTGCATATGCCCTGCCAAGAAATTTTAAAATTCAACCCTGTGAAGTTCAACCAAGGGGAGCAGAGAGGAGCACACAGGTCTTATTGTGTTGGGAATTGAGCCAGAGCTTGAGTGGTTTTACAGCACATACGGAGTGAAGGCATTGGTTATCATGGCAGACATCCCTTAACTAAAGCTGAGAGGAGAGGGGCTTGTTGTGGCAGTGAGGTTGTCATCCCGCAGATAGGTTTGTAATGCTCAGGAAAGTGGAGCGAGAGGAGCGAGTGTTTGTGTGTGTGTGTGTTTGCGGGGGGAGCATCAAGTAGTGCTGCTATATCTCATGTAGTAATTTCACTTATTTCATTTTTTATTTCTTTTCTAACCAGCTTTGAAATGTATGAGATGAGCACCATGTTGATGGCCGCTGAAATTGTGAATATGGTAGGTGCAGGAAGATTCATTACACTTCTATAATTTCCAGGAGAATTACTTTACTCCCCTGATGCTGCTTCTATTTATCTTTCGCTCGCTACATATGTAGGAAGAAAAATGTGCTGAGACAAAGGAAGCAAATTCCTGCATCCAGTCAACTGATGGTATGTGTCTGGAGTCCCATAAACACATTTGATCTATCACAATTAATATGCCGTAATGGACGTGCAACTTGTTTGTGGTTGTTTACCATGTTGCCCATTAGCAGGATTCACCAACTTCAAAAACTTACATTAGGATCCCAAGAGGTTTCTAAAGAAAGATCCATTACTGCAGACCTCCAGCCAAGTGTAATCAAGTCATATTTTTATATCTCCAACCAAACAAGCTGTATAAAAAACAAGTTTGTTTAAGCTTCAGTTGCTAGCATGTGGTCAGTCATCAGTAAATTCTGCTCGGACATATTTCTGTCACACAAGAAACCTGTAGCCTGTAGTTGTTGCTACGTAAACCCCCTGCCTCTTAATACACTCAACCTCCTAAAAGTCTAAAAATTTAATTCATAGAAATGATTCAATCACGATGGAATGCAATGGAATGGATGATGGAATCATTAATAGTTGTAGCATCTACAGTTACAGGTAATTGTGCCCTTTGAAAATCACATTCATGACCGGGATGGGCAATCCTCGGAACAAAACATACGGCCTGTCATTTCTGTCTTAGGCTCACTGTTTGTTCAGCCCTCCTCTCCCAGCAGAGAGACAGACAGTGTCTTGTTTCCTTTCTAGCTCCCACACCATCTGGAATGCTAAATGGCAGACTCACCTAGAAAAGTGACACAGCTTTTCTGCAAGAAGGACATCTGATGGAAGGATGGCAGTGAAGAAAAAAAAAAACCTCTCCAAACAAAAATGGAAGACGGAGGTTGAGTGTAGTGGTCTGGCACTCTGAGGAAACCAAGGTCATGGGTTTTCAAATGCTTACATGTTTATCCATGTGCATTTTTTCTCTCTGTCTTTCAAATGCATTTATGGTCATTATTTAACATTGCCGTCAAAACATGGCAAGTCTAAGTCATCACAGAACATTTTGGTCTCGGTCTTGTTTATCTTATATTCGCTATCTCCAGTATCAGAGCAGGAAAATACAATACACTTTGAACTTTCTTTAAAGTAAGACAATTTAAAATTTCTCACTCAAATTTGTATTTATTTTTTAAATGTTTTAACTGATGCTGCTGCTATATTTATTAAAGTGCCCCTATTATGTATTTTTGAAATAATCTTTCATGCAGTGTGTAACGTAGCTGTATGTGAATGTAAACAGCCTGCAAAGTTGTAAAGCTGAAAATGCATCATAAATAAAGTTATAGTCTCTCAAAAGAAAGAGTTGACTCATTTGAGTCAATGAGTCATTTTGTATGAGTTCATACATCACAAGTTAACAAACATGCATAATGCCCACTTATGTTCTGTGTGGACATCCCGTGAAAACTTGAACCCCCCTCAAACGCTATAGCTCATTCGTGTGGATAACTTAGCGACAAGGCCATGTGCTCTGTGCTATGAAAGTAAATTCGGTTCTTTTTCACTTCAAGGGGATGAGGTTGTGAAGAATCAGTGGTTAAAATTAATCTTTAAATACCACAGCAGTACAATCCTAAACATTTGCTGTGCTTCTGTTATTTCACTGACGACTGCTTCTCCAATCTCTGCGAGTTCAATGCGGGATTCCTAAACCGGTTATCTTTGAAAGATGGGTCAGTGCGCAGTTAGTTTGGACCAGCTTGCTCCTCTGAATCACAACCTGTAACTATGATTAATAATTGTTGTTGTAATGTTCTGTCGAATGTGCATTATATGTAGTTTTGTATGTTGTGTTGTGTATACGCTCAGTGCAGCTGTAGGTCTCCGGCTAACTCACATTATAGTTCTGCTTATCAACGGCGGGCCTGCTATTGTCTAGAAATATGTCTATTAATATAGAATGTCTGTCATTCTTATTACTTGGAGTCGTGATAAAAGATGAAGCAATACATTGGTTTACAAACTGCAGTGCTTTATCAGTACTCCATGTCTGTGTTCGGCTAATGCGTATACCATTGGTGTTTGGGTCTTTACTACCAAGCTGTGGGCTTGTTTCGCTGACATAAGTGCAAAACAACTTTTTCCCTTCTGATTCTTTATTTTTAGAATATAGTGGAGCACTATCATTATCATAATAGGATGTATTATTGATAAGCCATATTCCAGTACTGATGATGGGCGTTCTGTTTCCGACATGCATTATATGCAGTAGACCAATAAAAAAACAAACAAAAAAAAACAGACTGGGTCATCGGACCAATCAGAGCAGGTTAGCCTCACGCAAAAGAGGGGTTTGGAAAGAAGATTATTTGAACAAATTGTTTGAGAGTTGTTGAGAAATAAGGTAAAATGAAATGCATATTGTAAGAAAATGATTTTTTTTTGTCGCCTGTTGTTGGGGACTCCCAAAACCTAATTACGAACCTTTCAAATAGCATAATAGGGGCACTTCACAATGTCTCATATGCTCACCAAGGCTGCATTTATTGTACACAGTTGTGCTGCTTTATGCTTTTTCTTTTCTTTTTGTTTAATGCTTTTTTTTTACTGGACTAGCGAATCTCATTCATGCTACCAGTGGTTGTCCATACACATACTACACACACACCACATCACCTTATATATCCTCAAAATAGGCATGAGAGAATAGGCATGCTGAGGCACACAAGCACACAGCAGCAGAATTCAATCACATCATCTTTGATTGTTTTGCTTTTCTGCTCCAACTCCTCCTACTCAAACAGAAAACAATAAAAAGTTTTCTTCTTTAGTCAGAATGATCCAAAATTGATTTTTTTCCCCCACATTTAGTGACTCTTCTCTAAACGTCAGTCAAGCTCACTGTTCTCATTTCAGTTAAAGTCAGATACCAAGATCTCTGTACCATGAATAGATATAGGGTAAACATAAAGCATTTAGGAAGAGGAGAGACTGTGAACTGGAGGAGTTTAAATTTGACTCGGAAAGCTGCGATGACAGCTTTGTGAATGTCCTGTGGAGTGCCAGAATAGCTTTGATATTCTCAAGCTATGGCTTGAAAGTTAATCAGATGAATAAATAATCCAGTTATAAATCCATAATGATCATGTCTTGGATCAGATTGTTCATAATGTACCATTACATGGCAGCTTGTGCTGTATTCGAAAGCTCTAACATAGCAGTTGAAATTCTCACAGCCCTAGATAAGAGCTTATTATTGTGCACATCAAAGTTGAGCTCCTCTGAACATATTCTGTGTTAACAGCACTTGGCGGTACAAAAAAAAGATGAAATTCAACATTTTGAGGTTGTGCTCCACTACACAATGCCAAGCAGAAAGCTTGGAGAAAAATAATGAAGGCTACATACACCTCTTCCTTTGGAGGTGAATCTGCCTTGACCGCATTTTTTTTTGTTTGATTTAGGGGGCTAAAAGCCTCACTGGGGTTATTGGGTGAATGGTAGGAAGGAACCGGGAAGAATCAAAAGGAATACATTTCCAGACTCAGCAGTAGAGCTCAGGCGTAATCCTTGCTCCACCTGTCAATACCCAGGTGGGGTGACAGAGTCATTACTAAGCCAACCTCTGGAAATTGGGTCAATGGACAGTCTATGTTGCTTGAATGGTCATATGAGTTGGAGGTCTGAGTTCGTTCTTGTTCTTATTCCTATGTTTGGCGAACCTCCGCTCTTCAATTGGCCTCTGCAAGCAGGCACAGCTAAAGGGCTAAGTTGGTTCACTGTGACTTTGCCCTAATCAGATTGCACTGTTTACTTCAAAAAAGCAAAATTTGGCCAACGCAGAAAGGAAACGTAATTATGTGTTTACTGTAAATGAAAAACTGCTTTATCAACATATAATTGAATAGGAGATTAAATGGTAATAGTAATCCATGAGAGCTTTCTAAAGGTGCAATATGCATATATCATACAACATATTGATTGCTTTTGACGTGTTCTTTAGTACATTTGCTTCCTCAGTATTGAGTTGGAGAAGAAAACAATGATTTTTCTCCTACAAAGTAATGGAACTGGCCCAGCGGGGTATTGTGTGTCTGAATCAGGATTCTGTATGAAGATAATTAAAATCCCTGTGGTCTGTTCTCGTTTCCAAAACATCCAAAATTTCAAAATCCATTCCAGGAAATTCAGATGCACCTTTTGGAATATGTGGGCACTGATATTTACAAGACATTACAGAGGAAATTTGTGAAACAATTATTAGTTTGGCAGCTACACAAATATATAAGACAGATAATTGGAGTACATTTCACAAGAAAATATTTCAGCATTTCTACTTTAAAATTGTATGTGTAATTCAGTTGCAGTACTTGCAATTTCTTTATAGCTAATTCTGAAATGTACTAGCATTTTCTGAGTGAAAATAGTTTCTACACCAAATTTATTTTCAGTGAATGTGTGAGAGCAACAATTCTTCATTGTAGCAAACTCCAATAGCATAGCAGGTACATGGAATGCACTGTGTATCAGCAAATGCATAAATGTCAATGTATACATTTATGCAATACGTGTTTCCTGGAAATTGAATTCATGACCTTGGTATTACTAGCACCAGTTGAGCTACAGGAACACCAAAGAAACATTAAAAGCCAACGGGGATGTTAGGTTACTGGTACAATCTGGGGACTAGTTCAGTCAAATTGGGGTTACCCAGGACCAAGAAGTAGAGAGTTGTGGGACTGGAGTTTGTGTTTGGGAAGTGTGACAGCATAGTGAAAAATTGCTTCAAATTCAAGAGCAGAGTCCAAATGGCTAGTCACAATAAAATTACAGCTCTATAATTTCTGCTTTAGTATCTTTTCTCTGACACTTTGTCTCTTCTTCTCTTAATATCTGCCAGTTGAATTATTAGAGACACTGTCAGCAAGCATTGACCATAACATTTTCTACTCAATCTACTCTCTTTGTTTGACTAAAAGCTTTTGTTGTTTGTCTATCACATCACGTGTTGTTTGTTTTCCTGGGTGAAAGATGAAGTCACATCCTAAATCCATTGTGTGTGTTGTACATGCTGTGCAATTAAGTTGTATAACTAGCGTAATCAGTCAGGAAGTAATCAACAGTTTTGGAGTTGCTTCTGTTTATGGTAAATGAACAACCACAGATCTCTAGGCATATAGCAAACAGAAATATAATTGTAACCTCTGAACACTGAGATGTTCCGTTTTTGTAAGAGGCTATGAGAGAGATAAAAAGGCCAGCAGAGGGCACTGTGACTCCTAACTCTGGACACGGTACCACTGAGAAGGTTTTAGAATAGATTGGACCTATACCGAGAGTGTGTTTCTGTATATGAATCTCTTCCTGCTATTCAGGATGTTCCCTTTGTGACTGACATTGCAATTATAGGTTTTGCATTCACAAGGCCTCAGCTCGGTGTAAGTGCAACTGCAGAGGACACCCAGCCTGCCTAGATGTGTGATTATTACACCTTTTCCTGTGGCCTCTCAAGTCACAAAGCTCATCCCTGTGTCCTCACGTTCTTAAATATCCTCATAAGGCGTAATCAAAAGTTGGACATAATGCAATTACAATCAATCAGCTGAGGATTGGCCCTAACCTTCACATAGGTTTAAAGGCAAAACCGGATGAGACGGGAGATTGTCTTCTCTGCTGAAAGAATACAGAATGCGGCTTTCACTCAGCCCAGGGGAGGGGCTGCACTTCCATAAAGGAGCACCTGAATTTAAATTTCCACCAAGGACGCATTTCCTCCCTCTTGTGAAATAACATGACACCCAAGTGTCAACTCTCAACAAATCCCACACACATTCTCTTCTTCTCTCCTGATGACTCATTTCAATATTTCTGTTCTGTCTAATGCCTTAGTAAAGCCACCACGAAGGTAATCCACTTTACATGTAGGCTAATAACCTAAGCTTTCTTTCTCTTGCTGGATCTGTGGTGAAGAACGGTTTAATTCAGATACGAGCAATCCTCAATCCTTGTTTCTTTTTAAAAATGTTTTAGTCCAACCATTGCTTTTGTTTGTGTGTGTGTGTGTGTTTAGCATTCTGGGAATTACACTGTCCATGGCTGTCAAATGCTTGATTGTTTGGAAGTATGACTTTGTAATGCTAAAACTATCCGCTGATCCTATCATCTTCTGGAGAGAAGAGATTGATATTGACTCTAAAGGTATTACAGTCATCAGTCAATATCAATATCCACATTAAAGGATCATAAGGTTGGCTATCCTTTATCCTGATGTTTGTATTGTTTTTTTGTTTTTTTTTAAACACAGGTTACATAGTGGAACCAAAAATCTTTTACACTGAAACACTCTCCTTCTTTTGATTGCTTGTCCTCCCACATTCCCATTCTTTCTCCTGTATATCTTTAATATTGATATGCAGCATTGTGTGTGTAAGAGCGTGTGCAATTTCTAACAATAATACTGACTAATCAATCTAATGTTAAAGCAGCAATATTTTTTTTTTGCACAGAATTGTACATATTTAAGTGCTGTTCATTTCTTCATTTTAATAACATTTGTATGAGATGAAGAAAAGTTATGTTCTGCATGGAGTGGGTTGCAACCTCAAAGGTCCCGCTATGTTGACGTTACAGTAAGTAGTGTAATACATTTGAATTAATGAATGAATATATCCACACAAACATACATACATAAGCTTCTGTGTGAAGCAACAAGAGTTAATAAACAAAACTTAATGTATCCAGCCTGTCAGTATACTGTAAATTCCAAACCCACCACTGGTATTACTGGGAATGGGATAAATACCTGAGTAAACTTTAAATATGATCATTGGTAAGTGCAAAGAGTCCACTGAAATATGCTGTTATGTGTTTGATCAGAATGCAGAATGAGTCACTGAGGAAAATGTCATTGTTGATTTGGTGTATGTCAGCTGAGCCTGAATGGAGCATACCCAAGACAATTCAAAATCTCAAAGCATGACCAGATATTAAGTGCTATTTTTCCTGAGACCTGGAGGGATCTGATATGGGCTCAGTATTTTAATCATAGGATGCTTTGCCTACAAAGCAGAGACTTAAATAGTTCATATTTAGTTTTTTTTTCTGTCTATTTATTATTTTTCTATCACAATCTACTCCACTGTTTAAAGGTTTGGGGTCAGGTAAGATTTTGTTAGAAATTAATGCATCACCATGCACATTATTTTATTCCTACATGCCTTTTTAAATGTTCATGTGCATCATGGGATAATCAACCCTCATAAATTTTTTGTGTTTCTCATTAGTATGCTGCTCTGAATGTGTTGCCTTTGGACAGCAGCACAGAGCAGTCTGATCTTACCCTGACTCAGGCCTCCCTGCAGCTCTGCTCTCCCCCTCATCTCTCTTTATATCCTGATGTGCGCTGGCTCCTCATTTCTGAAATATCAGTCTCATCGTCAGAATAATACCTCTGTCTGAGTCAGGGGTTAACTACTGGAGGATCTGGAGGGATTGATTGGTGGATTGAGAGGTTGTGATTACACTCTCATTTCTCCTTTCTTTCGGTCCCTCTCCCGGTGTGTCTGTGTGAGGTGACTTTGTGTGTGTAAAATGTCCCCACCAAACACTTGCTCTCTTGGATGAATTCAGGCTGAATTAAAAGAGCGCTCGCCCACTCTCGTCGCTCTTTTTTTTTCTTTTCAGGACCTTAATTCACGCTTCACCTTGTTTGCCTACAATCTGTATTAATGTGCTTTTTCTTCTTCATGCTTTTCCGGTTTACTCATGAATATTCATGATTATATTTTCAAAATGTAAGTTCCATAATAAACATTGGTCAGAATGAATTTAGTGTAGGTCAGTATTTTCAAAAGCCTCCACGTTTAAAACCAGGAACACACTTGTTCCTCACATGCCCTTAAGAGTAGGAGGGAAATAGAGCTGGCATTTAAATTCCCCATTAAGAGTGGTCACCGTTCTTAGTATTAAGTTCATAACATGCATTGCCTGTCAGATTGGCCTGTTTTCAGCTATTACTGCAAAACTGTTTTATTCACACTATTCCTGCATCAGTTTGTGGTTGAAGTCAGCATGAACTGAAGATTGCCACTGACTTTTCTTTCCCTATTGTGGCATATTTCCAAGTGAAATGGTTTATTAAAAAAAAAAAAAAGTAGGGCGGGACTTGATTTTTCACATTAGGAATTGATTGAATTGTAGTAAGTGCTTTGCAAACTAAATGGCGGCAACAAATGAAGCTCGCCTGGCCATTGGATGACCTTATTACCCTTGTGTTGGTATACAAGGAATTCATCAAGAAAGAAATGTCATTGTGAGAGGGAAGGGATGTTAATGTTTTTAATTAAAGCCACATGGATTAAAAAAAGATAATGATGTGCATTGATAAATCAGTTTTAATAAACACTGCAATATTCCATTAACAAAAGAATTGACTATTTCAATTTCATGGTTACTTTAGAGTTACATCTTTGTTCAGTTATCTGTGCTAACAGCATCTGTGCTAGCTTCCGGTGGCATAGTAAAATAGCCTTAGTTGTTGTGGCAAAAAAAAAAAATAGATGTTTTTATTTTTTTTTCTGATAATGACAATGGAAATGCATGCTTTTTGTTTGTACAACAATTAATGACTCAAAATCTCATTCTTTTTATTTGAGATGAGACGTGCAGTGAGACATAACAATGTATATATATTTTCTTTAAAGTCTAGTGACCCATTCAGGCTGATATAAATGCTGGATGGGGTGAAATCGATGTCTCATTCATCATGAACTGATGGAACCTTAGTGTCACATGCTGACAATCACAGCACTCTTTGCCAGTAAATAATTGAATCAATAAATTCAAATCTATCAAATTATTTTCAACACATTTGGCCTGTATATGAATTAGCATTTGCTAAGTGTTGTAGCGTGATCTTTGAAGTGAAGAGCTTTACATTTTATATAAAGATAGCCTGGAGTAGTAATTACTTCTCAATATCTTAATAGAAGGCTCTGAGAATCCATTCTGTGTAAACTGAAGCCTCGCAAATCTAATGTGTCTGTTGCTCATCTCTCGATGTGGTAAGCTGTAGTCATATAGGGTGATTACCCAGCTTGCTGTCCTGTCAATAAGAAAACAGGGTTGACAGAGCTCCCTGTTTCTAAGGCAACCACACAAAACATGATAAACTGATTGGAAGGTGTCTGCAAAATATATTCACGAAGCAAGAGGCCGAGGAGGATTCTGCAGTAAAGGTGGGATATATTTATTTATATATTTACGCTATTGTGGATAGGGTTTCATCTTAGAAAAGAGGATAGGAAAATTCCTTCGGTCATCATGTTACAGTTGAGTGATGTCAAGAAAGGAAAAAGCTAAAGCCTGGCGGCTCGCATGTCTGGGTAGGACTTCAAAGAGCACAGCAGATGGCTGTCACGAGAGGGGCGAGTGCAGGCAATAAGAGAAGGACGGTGCCAGCACTCATAGATGCGATGACTGAGACATGGTCGATAGCTGTCACTTAACCTTATGAAAAACAGTTTGAGAAGGGTGAAAGAAACATGCTTGTACACTTGTGGTTTCACTGAAGTTGATTGACAGTTCGCATTAATCATGCAGTTACTGTATGTGTTGCTTTGATGATAATCTGTAAGACTGGGTTGCACTAAAGTAATGTAGTGGTTTCATTTATAGTATCGTATACTGCAGGGTTGTTCACCATTAAGAATGGAATTCAGAATGCCTTTTAAATTCAAATTAAATTCCTGAGTTTGAATTGAGGTAGAATTGCAATTCAAATTTGAGAGGAAGTACAAGTGTGACAACAATAAATTGACTTGACGGCCTTGTACACTGAAAATAATGGTGGTAAAACAATATACTCAAAACTTTCTAGTAAATTTCACAAATAATTACAGAGAAATGGCAAGTAACACATTTGAAAATTTATAGATATATAGATACACTTTGTGACGAGTGGGGCGGGGGCGAGAGCCATGGGAGCGGAGCGGAGCGAGGTTGGTGGAGTTTAATGATAATGAGCGACACCTCCGCCACTCACCGGTCTCGAGTCCCACGGAGGAGCTCCAGAAGGATAAAAGGAGGAGCGAGGACAGTGGATGATGAGAAAGGACCAGTCCTGGACTTTATTTGTCTTTTGTTTGCGGCAGTCGTCCATGAGGGGCTGCCGCTTTACTTTTGTGATTGTTTATTTTGTTATTAAATGGTTTAAATGTTCACCAGTTCCTGTCTCCTTCTTCCTGTTCTACAAACTGTATTACACACTTTTTTCATTTACAAAAAGTACATTTTTGGAGTATGTTTTACAAGAGCAATAAATACAATAATTTGTTGTGTCATTAAAGTTCAACTTTCTATCAGATGTGGCCAATTCAATTCAAATTCAAACTTATAAACTGAAAGGTACCCAATTCAATTCTGGATTTTGCACAATCCCGGTGTACTGAAAAAGGATAGCTAACCCAAAAATTACAATTCTGTCATTTACTCTCATTCATGTTGTTCATGATTTTTTTTTTCTTTTGTGAAACACAAAAGAAGATATTGAACATTCAAATTACACATTTGAATGAGTGGCAATAGGGATACTGACAAGCTCCAAAAATGACAAACAAACAAACAAATAAATAAAAGTTGGTAACACTTTAGTATAGGGACCAATTCTCACTGTTAACTAGTTGCTTATTAGCATGCCTATTAATAACATATTGGCTGTTTATTACTGCTTATAAAGCACATATTAAAGCATGATTATAAAGCATGACCATCTTCTACATCAATAATCCAACCCAATACCTAAACTTAACAACTACCTTACTATTAATAAGCAGCAAATTAGTAGTTTATTGAGGCAAAAGTCATATTTAATTGTTTGTTAAAGGGGTCATCAGTTGCCCATTTTCCACAAGTTGATATGATTCTTGAGGGTCTTAATGAAAAGTCTATAACATTCTTTGGTTAAAATTTCTCAAAGGTAGTGTAAAACAACACCCATTTACCTTGCCAAAAACAGCTCTGCACACAGTAAGCTATTTTAGTGCATATTTCTTTAAATGCTAATGAGCTCTGCTCACTCCGCACCTCTCTTCCATGTTGTGAGGAGCCGTTCTCTCTGAGAGACAGTAAACTTTAGCTGCAGAACTTGCTAACTAGCATGCTATTAGGAAAGGTAATTTGCAAAGATTCATAAAATAACCTTATTCTCACTTCTTCTGTAGGTGAAGCTGGAAAGTTAATTCACATTATCCAACAAAATGCACCAAACTTCTGCTTTTAGGTAAATATTTCATAAATGCCACTGAACTGAAGTTCTTTCCATATCAGAGGACATGGACAGAACAGAGGATGTCAGATTTATTTTTAAATGATTTTACTCAAATATGCTTAAGACATGCGTTGATTCTGTGTAGGTCTGGCTATACTCCAGCAGCCTGTCAGCAGAATGGCAGCAGGCTAATGAATACCTTTTGGCAGGTATCACTCACCCACTCCGAGGGGGAAAAGAGAGAGTGGGGCATTGAAAGGTTATAGGTATAGGTGACTTGGAAACACACATAAAGTAGCATACTCAGATGATCTGCACTTAATGTTACGAGTACTCTAGCTTAAATACAGTGAGATAACGGAAATGACAATTTATTGTACATTGTGGATATTTTTTTTTCTTTTTACCCTTTCCTATTTCTGAGAGAATGAGATTGAGTGAGGTTGTGGGGTTCGATGGATGATGCAAAAAAAGAGGAAAAGCCTCCTGGCCAGTAAATCTGTTTTGCTTGATTGATTTTAGATTAGCAGTTTAATGAAAACAGTCTGTGTTTGGATAAAGTGCTCTGCTGCTATAACTCTATCAAAGGCACTGTCTTGGAGGAAGCAAGATCACTCTGTGCTCCCATTAGACAAGGCAAAGAGAAGGTAAGAGGTTCTGGGCTGATAGCAATTTCCCCTCAGAGAGATAATAGTACAATTATGTTGTTCTCCATCGCAGAAAGTATTTGTTTAAAGGATACCCACAACGGCACACAATTAAAGATTAACACTTGTACACATGTGGAGAGGAATATCCTGTCTCTCGTTTGTGTGCGTTTTATGTTGCTGCATAGTTTAAATGTGTTTACATGCTGAGAGAAACACATTCTGAGTGTTTGGAAGAACTGTAGTAGCCGTTGTGTGTGTGTGACATTAAAATCCAAACTTCTTCAGATAACAGCTATCACTTTACATTTAGGGTTCAAGATTTTTTAAAAGGATAGTTAACCCCAAAATGCTCATTTTGCCATAACATTCTCACATGTTGTTCCTAACCTTTTGACTAACTTTATCCATTGCAACACTAAAGAACAAAATAAATATTGTGAAACGTGGCAAATGTCTCTGTCTTTCTTTCTTCTTCTCCTCCTCCTCCTTCTTTTTCTCCTCCTCCTCCTCCTCCTTCTTCTTCTTCGTCTACTTTTTCTGCTTCTTTTTCTTCTTCTCCTTCTCATTCTCCTTCTTCTCCTTCTTCTCTTCCCGGTTTGGATGAAATGAGGGTGAGTAATTGATAACAGAATTGTCTATCCCTTTAACATGAGTTGATGCATTAGGTGTCACGGTTTGCAGGTCTGTGGATTCCTCCTTGTTTTGTGTGTGTCTGTGTGTGTGTGTTGCTGTCACCTGCGTTGCTGGGCAACTCATGATCGCTGATTAGTGATCAGGGTCAGCTGGTGATGATCAGCTGCACCCTTTATATTGAGTTGTTTGTTGCTCATTCCCTGTCGGATCGTTGTTTGCTCACTCGCATTCTCTGGTCTCCTGTCTCCTGTTTGCTGCACTCGCCTCAGTGCGTTGTTGGATGCTTCCTGTGGAGTAACCGGCGGACTATTGTGGAATCACCTGCTACTGTGAGGATCTCTTGCTTTCTCTGTGGAGGCCGTTGTTCCTGAGACTGTTGTCCGGTTCGGTCATCTGCCCATTGTAGTCCCTGCGCTGCTGAGGAAAATTCTGCACCCTCACATTTCCTGTTATCTTTTATGCTTTGACCAGTTTGGTCTTCAGAAAATAAACATTTGAACACTTGCAACTGAATCTCTAGTCTTTTCCTGAATTATCCTGACATTAGGTTCATAGTTAATTAGTGTGGTATTTTAATATTCATTTGAACAACTTAAAGTTTAGAGACTTATAATTAGGGCACATTTTAAAGGATTTAAAAGCAGAAATGTGAAACTGCTGAGCTGTAAACCTGTTTAAATTTTTTTTATTTTCCCTACACCAAAAACATGTTAACGCACATATTGTCTATGCAAGGTGTCTTTAAACTTTTTTCTTGGAGAGCTACCGTCCAGCAGAGTTCAGCTCCAACCCCAGTCAAACACACCTGAACAAGCTGATTAAGATCTTAAGAGAAACTTGAGAATTACAGACAGGTGTACTGCAACAGGTCGTAACTGAAGTCTGCAGGAAGGTCACTCTCCAGGAGCAGAGTTGGAGACCTCTGATTTGTCATATGCTTATACTGTTTATAGTTATATAGTATTTTAGTGCCTCACTGTAGCTCAGATTTTAGGATTTTTTTTTTAAGTGTAAGGTAATTTTGGAAGGTGATTTTTGTGGTAATGAAGATTACACCACAAGTGCTGTCAGTTTATCTTAAATTGTACTGAACCGAGAATATTTTTTTAATTAAGTGTTGTAGAAAAATTTCTAATGCATTAATTAATGACATATTATTTATTACTGGATGAATGCATTTACCAAATGAATGAAATGTGAGTTATGAAAACTAAGAACATGGTGCTAACAGTCTTAATGTTCCCAGGAAGCATAGACAGATAAACATGTATGCCACAAAAACAGTCAATTGCTTTGGATAAAAGAGTCAGCCAAATTATAAAAATGTTATGATAATGATGGTTTATTTCAGTGCAGAGAGTCAACCCAAATATGCAATTATGTGTTTAAGACTGCACGAGGGCCATACGAACGGCCCCACAGTTTGCATGAAGCACTGAAAAAATGCCATTGTTGGTTTGGTGCGTGTCTGTCGAGCCAGCAAACCAATCTCCTGAATGGAGCACAGCCAAGACAGTCCAAATTCTCAAATCACCACATTGCCAGATATTAAGTGACATTTTGCCTGAGACCTGGAGGGATCGGAGTATGGGAGAAGCCCAGAGATCCCCAACAAATGGGCCCTGATCTGGATAATCTCCTATGCTTCCCTAACAAATGGGTCCAAAGCTGTCCAAAAGCCCTGTGCCTGTTGCTCCCATGACTGTGGATTTGGGCCTTACATGCCGTGCCTTCATAGAGAGAGATATTGGAAGACAGTGAGAGCCTTACAGTCTAATGGAAGATGCATTATTTCAGTGATTTTAATATGTTCCCTACTGAGTTTGGCTTTCTTTTGCAATCTTACGCTATGTGCATTGCAGAAAAAAATGTTGGTTAGTGATATATAGTGTTTCCTTTTCTCTGTAAGGGTTATATGACAGTGACTGTGTCTAGCTTCTCTCCTTATTAATGAGCTTTTTGTCTTTTTCACCACCAAGTGTGTGGTTTAATGAGTCCTGCCGCAAAGGGCGACACGCAAATAGAGCATTTCATTGTGTAAGAATCCAGTGGCCTGGCCGATGGTTTAAAGAGTATTCGGACTTTTACTTGCGCTTCTGAATTTATCAGGATTTAGTTAAAATTTTAGTCTAGCTCCGTGTTCAATCTGACTCCAATTTCAAGTGATCATTCAATTTAGCCAATATTTCTAATTAAAAGCTGATCACAGATATCGATTGTTTATTAATTTAGGTATATGAGTATTCTGGAAATCCCATACTTTCAATTATTCATTCATTAGGGACCAGGTATCGCACAGGAATTGCACTCGGCCGATAGTGAACCCACGGACACAAACTCATCAGTTCTGAACTTACTCACAGGATGCAGAGTGGTTATAATACCTTTAAGTGAGCTACAACCTGCATGCTCATATACAACCTGCATTTTTCCTATAGCCACGAGAGCTACACCGTGTAAGCCAGTGACAGTCAGAAATCAGAAGCCCCTAATGGTGTTCCCCATGGTTCATCCATTGGCGCTTCAGTATGATCTGTCCTGAACGCAGATTTGCGGAAATACCACAACACATTAATCAACTTGAAAAATGATTTCAGAAGAGATCAGAATAAATCAAATATAACAATTTATTATTTGTCAGGTAAAACTGTATAATGCCAATTACACAATGAAACAATTAGAAGCAAATTTAGAAAGGAAAGTGCAATTGTGAAACATATTGTATCCGCGTGGCAACATGGTTTACTGTAGCTATATGGAAAATAGCCAAGTGTTCCACGCTGGAGACAAACACATTTTACATAGTCACACATGTAACAGTTATCCTAATTTAACACAAGACACACGGTCTAAAATGCATAGCATCAACAACCTTTTACCTAAGTATTTCAAAGAACACTTACAGCAAAGTAATCATGTGTTTTTAAAGAATAAACTTAACTAGCCTATGTGCACATGCACAAACAACTATGCAGTGTGCTCTATGGGCACAATGTGTTTAACACAATTACATTTTTGAATCATACCTGACAGCAGAGAGACACACAGCAGTGAGAGTTCTGGTGCAGAGCTCCAGAGACTCTCACACACTGCATGGGGGTTTTTCTGACTACAGAATCCCCAAGACTTGCTCTCTTTGAAGAATTCTTCTCCAGATAAGTTTTATTGTTTTATTGCATGGCGTCTGTTTTGTGTGAGTTCCTGAGTATTGGCTTCATGAAAAGTTAATTTCATAAGGAAATAATTTCACTCCTTTCAATAGCTTTGTCTGAAACACATTGTATCCAATGAATAATTTTACACATCTCTGTGATTTATAAATACAGTTCTCCCATATATTATGATTGTGTTACATATGTTATGAATTATTTGCAGATAATCAATGCCTTTAATGAGGAGGCAAGGTCACATTTACTCTGCAGCTTATTAAAGTGTCTTGATCAGATTCCTCTCTTCCTCTGAGAACAGGGCCACCACTCCAGCTTGTTTTGAGTCTTGCTTAATGTGTAATGTTTGTCACCATCAATAAATAAACAGAAATCAGAGTTGAGTGGTGCTTCAGAAACTAATTTATTATTTACATGACTGTCTGAATAAAACATGCGCTAAATGGTTTTATCAGTTTCACAACATCCATACCTGCAGAACTCAGCTCAGTGCGTTAGCTTTGCTACTTTGCAAATCTACTCTAATAGATTTGCAGCAGGTCGGTGGTTTAGTGATTTTTTTATTATTAACCCTGTACAGATCTAATTACCTTTTTTTAATTAGCTTTTTTTTAACCATTTAGTTACCTGATGTTATGGAAAAAAAATTGACTTCAACAAATATGTCCTACCATAAGTTTTAGGAGTTAAAACAGTGAAATTAAATGCATAGTATTACATTTAAGATGTTCATTAAAAATTTAATCAAAGATTAAACTAATAAATGTAATCACTCTGGACTGGAATATGGACTTGGGCTCTGTTTGACTTTTAAAATCAATGTTATTATGATGTATGGCCTCTAAGCGACTAACATACAAAATATTTTTAAAATAATATTTTCAACGCAAAAGTAAATATGTATATACAGTAGGTATTTTAATGCATGTTAAATTGTTATTTTGTAAATAAATTAATAAATCAAATCATAATACATCAAACTTACTAACACCTGCATAAGAAAGTCATGTGACAAATCTGCATACTTCTTTCCTGTTTTGTGGTATAAATTCATTCACATTATGTAGTTTTATACATTTTATATCAGGAGGAGGGTCATTTACATCCAAATGGTATTTCATTTACACAGACCCAAACATAAACTTTAGAATATAAACTGCTTAATAATAAATGTCTACTTTCAGTAAAATTGGCTAAATATGAAATGTTTGTGTGTGTGCCTGCCATTGTGCGTTTAACTTAACACACCCAACAGATGTCTGTTTGAAAGCAGTGGGAGAGTAATTCACTTCTTGATTTGTTTAATAAAAGCCTACTTTATTGCATTGACAAAAATGTTTACAGTGCATTATTTTGTTTAACACAGCCCTTACAAGTAATTTACATATAATGTATTTTGTTTGCTTGTTAGTAAAATCACTTTAATATGGTACACGGAGTGTGCATTTGTAGGTTTACTATAGAACCGTGTTTAAAAGGCTTGATTTGGCCCCCAAGATGTCAAACTATGCCCATGGTTGTTATATTGATTTATATGTTTTGTTTAGATGTGATAAAGCAAAATAGAGCAAAGAAAAATAACTTTGGTAACTCCATGTGCCCTATATTATTTCTCACTGATACTGATGCTGATGGTAGAGATCTAACATGCATAATGATGCCCATCAGATTTAGAAAAAAAAAAAAAACCTGGAGAAATCACATGCCTCAACCTGCCAGCTCAGCAACTGTAGGAACCACAGATGGCAACACAGGAAAAAAGCTGTCCCAAATGCCTTGTTATCAATTGCACTGATTATCCATTAGATCAAGTGTGACCCAAGCGATCTGTGGCTCAGACAATTTGGCTGGATGGAAGAATAGGATCATATTTACATGACAGAAACTGTACATGCTAGAAATATGATCTCTTTACTCTGTGCTAACGCAGCAGAACCAACTAATCTCTGTTGATTCCTCATTATGGATTATTTGGTAAATTCTGCATTCTTATTACATGCTAATTTTAGAATGGCACACATAGGAAATTGTCATCTGTAGTATTATTTTAAATGTTTTCTTTAAATATGCACTAAGTAGCTCAGACATTTGTAGTGATATTGTGAGAACATTTATATGATTATACTGTATATACCCTTATTCATAGTACATAACTGTGTTTGATCCAGCAGGCAATTTCAAAAGATTAGTCTTAATATATTTGGTCAGAGCCTAAATGCATCTTATAGTGAGCACTGCAATGAAATTCCCACCATTTTTCTTCCTCCTCTCCATGGTGCCGATCGACCGGTGAAAAAGCACCTCAGTGTCTGCAACATCAGACTGGGAAAATCCCATTTTTCCTTGGCAAGGCTCTATCTCATATATCAACAACCCCTCTCATTGATTGGCATGAGAAAACGTCTCTCCGAATGTCTTTGAAAAGCTTCAAGGCCCCCTTACAGACTCTGCTCTGTCATTTTCTGCACACGCTGTAATGGAGTCAGTGATTCCAGGCACATGCGCACGACTGTGCCACTACCCAGGGCCAGAATTATACTAATAATCACAAATCGAACATGCATCTTGTTTGACAAGCGCACCTGTTGGCCAAAATTGCAGATGATGCTCTGTGCACTTGGTTCAATGCGCTGCATGTTCCTCTGACAGGTTTGCAGTGTGCACAGTTGTTTGTGTTTTTGGTTCCATATGTTGCTATTAGTCACCACCTGCCCCCGCAGCACTCTTAGGCTGGAGAGCGTATAAATATTCAGAGAGCTTGTCAAAACGGCATAATATTTAATGTAGGTGCCCTCAAACTTCTAATTCAACTAAAAGGACTGTCATTAAGTTTCAGTTCCTTGATCGGCATGATGGTTTCTCACTGTTGCTCCTGGTTTGCATGATAAAGCTGTGGCATCTATACTGCAATGCAGTGTTGGGGTCTAGCTAATTACAAGCAGCAACTGATGTATACTTTTATTACAGCATTACAGCCAAGTAACAGCAAATTGTGTTGTCTCTGTCTCGAATGCAGTGTTAAAAAGTGATTTGTTGTAGTGACCTGTTCTTTAAGGTGTTCATTTGTGCACTTGTATTCTATTTGTGCATTTGTGAGACACTCTGACATCAACGTTTACAAAAGATTTCTATTTCAAATAAATGCTGTTCTGTTTCTATTAAAAAATAATCCCAAAAAATGCATCAATGGTTTCCACAAAAAATATTACGTAGCATAACTGTTTTCAACTGTGATTAGTAAGAGAAAGTATTTCTCAAGCACCATATCAGCATATAAAAATAATTTCTGAAGAATCTTGTGACACTGAAAACTGAAGTAATGGCTGCTGAAAATTCAGCTTTGCCAGCTCAGGGATAAATTACATTTAACAATATTTTAAAATAGAGATGTTCTTTTAAACTGTATTAATAATTCTCAATATTACAGTTTTTACTGTATTAATTAAATTAATATAAATGCAGCCTTTGTGTCCATAAGTGACTTCTTTCAAAAACATTAAAAGTCCAAATTTTGAATGGTAGTGTATGAATCACCAAATCATCAGTTCCACTCTACTTAAAGAGGGCAGCATTGCTAAAAAATACAGCTTTTGGTATCTGCAAGTACCAGAAAGTAAGTATTGGAACTCATACTGAGAGTCTAAAGATTGCATTTATGGAGTTTGCATTCTTAGAAAATATCATTGGATTTACTGTAGCATCCGTTGACTGATTGAGCTGTGTTTTAAATTCTCCTCTTACTCACTCTGTTCATCGGTCTTTGTATAATTTTTGTGCAATCTTGAATCAGTTTTTCCCCAGGTGTGAGGAGAAAAAATACAAGACTCTGTCATTATCACCTGTGTGCTGGCAGGTTGTCATCACTCTCAGGTGTCACATTTCATATTCATTATTTTTAAATTTGTAAGTATTATGTGATGTAAAATAAAGGCCCGTTCACACCAAAAGTGATAACTATAAAGATAACTTAATGACCTAGTTCTGTTTATTATAAGCATGCTCTGCAGTTTTGTCATCTGCTGCTTTACATGCTTGAGCATCAGCTGGAAAAAAAAAGTTTAGTAAGAGATTCCAACAATATCTTTCCTCTCTGACATTTTCGTTATAGTTGTATTGTGGACTCTGCTTTCCTTTTGAATTTAGAAATGTTTTACAATGTATATATTTATTGTTATATTTATAGTTATCATTCTTGGTGTAAATTGACCTTAATTCCTACAAAACACATTATGCTGCACTCCTTTTTTAATGTCATTTAAAATGTCTTGTTATTACTGATGTGCTTCCTTTCAATTGGTTGATGAGCTTTTTAGTTGAGATCTACTAGTTAACATCAACTGGTCATGCAGTTCCAGTCAGAGGTCAACTACAGTGGCATGACTTCCAATAATTAACCCAAAGGTTATTTCATTTAAGCTTCAGTACCTTTAAGAGAATGGTGATACTTTAGGTCAAACGAATGAATGCCAAGACATTTAGTGGTGACATTTGTGGTTATGTGTTGCCGTAAGTGCTTTTAAAAAGTGTTGCTTTGATACTGACAAAATTTATTTAAAAAAAAACTTTATTTTTTAACATTTGAGAAAAAAAACATTCTCCGTAGAGGAGCAATCACACTGCCCTTTATCAGCTACTGCCCTTATGCAGCTTTCTCACGAGAACAATGTACAGAGAAAATATCTTTATTTGATCTATATCCAAAAACAATATTGGTCATATAAGGTTATTTTAACATTTTGACTACTATTTTTAGAACTTTTGTTGAGTTGGTAATTTAAAATGAGAAATCTTGATTTTACTTGCTTTAGCTTATTTAACTGCTTGGTTTGCCTTTAAATCATTTTAAGTAATCTTGAGATCCCCTTGGAAGTTTGCTGAGGGCCCCTAGTGGACCCTGGCCCCCTGACATTGTGTACTTTGTGTGTATTTTAAAGTTGCAATGTGTAATTTCTGTGTTACAGAATAGCAAAATAATGACTGTTTCCAAAACGGTTTCCCAAACAATCTCTACTTGTCATTAGGGTTGGATATCGTAAGAAATTTTCCGGTTCCGATTCCGGTTCCAGTTTTGCCTAACGATTCCCAGTTCCAATTCTGGTTCCATTTAAATTAACTATTATTATTTGTTCACTATTTTACCTTCATTGCGTGTAGTGTTGCTGTAAGGTAGTAAGTGATGCTGTGCTTCAAAGTTCATGTTTTTTTTCACTATCAATAACCTTTTGCGGTAACACTTTACTTGAAGGGGTGTGCATAAGACTGACATGACACCTTCATAATCATGACATGACACATGTCATGAATATGAAGGAGGTTTTATGCATGTTTATGACAACTGTCATTAAGTTTCATTCGCTCAGTTATGTCATTTTTATTGCAAATATGACATTATTTGACCTAACTCTACCCCTACCCTTACCCCTAACCATTGCCCATAACAAAGACATCTCAAACAAGGTCATCTTTGCATTAAAAATTACATAACTGAGCGCATGACACTTAATGACAGTCGTCATAAACATGCAAAAAACCTTCATATTCAACTCATGTTCCTCTTGATTATTAGGTGTCGTGTCAGGATTAGAAGGTGTCAGTCAGTCTTCTGCACACCCCTTCGTAAAGTGTTAACCCATTTAAACTTTCATACAACGAATAGCTGGTTGGCCAAAAATAGGCCCTTGAGGCTAAGACACTTTGTTACATTTCCCCTAAATTAATGAAATATAACTGTTATCCTTATACAGTATACACACACTCCTAAATGCCTATTTACAATAATAATGCAGGCAGGTGTGATGCAATGATTGGTTCCCACATTTTAAACATTTAAAATAAATATTTTCCATCCACTTTGTTTATCACATTGAATGACCTTACACTAAATAATCAACCCTCATACTTACATAACAATACAGTCTATTTAATTTATGGTCCCCGTTTAAGCAGTATTTAGATTAATGACATATGGGACAAAGATAATGTCATTTTGTGGGCGCAGGAGCCGTGCAAGCTGCCGTATTACAGTCAGACAAAACAACGCCGGTGGAAGAGTAATGAAATGTTCTACTCAGTAAAAGTACAGTAATTAATGACTTTTACTTAAGCCAAGTAAAAGGCCAGGTCTAAATCTACTCAGTAAAAGCTCAATTTAAAATGTACTCAGTAAAAATACTTTGTTACTTTTTTAACAGTGGGAGGGAGGCAAAAATGGCATAGGTCCAAGGGTGTCAAACTCAGTTCCTGGAGTGCACGGCCCTGCACAGTTTAGATATAACCCTAATAAAAACACATCTGATCCAGCTAATCTAATAATTTAGATTTATTTGGAAACTACATGGTATGTGTGTAGGAGCAGGTTGGACCAAAACTTGCAGGGCTGCAGCCCTCCAGAACTGATTTGACGAAAAAGCCACATGGGATAGTCTCTACTCTCAAACCGTTTGTTTTTATTAAATACTCGTTTTTTAGAAGGATAAGACTTTGGCTGTGTGCACAAATTAATCATATCAACAAAATTATCTTTGCAATGCGATGAACCAGAGCTTCCTCTGCAGTCATTAGATGTATTTACACCTGTATATTAATGCAGGACATAATGCATATATCACCTTCAATACACCTGCATAAATAATGGTTTTTATATCTAAGACTAAAAATGTTGAATAACTCATTTGAAATTATAAAAAAATCAAAACTCCAAAGATACTTTCAAATGTGACATTAAAACCGCCTAGTGTCAGGCAAGTCCCTGTTAATATTAGTCCTGCGATTGAAACCGAATCATATATATGGTTGATTTCATTCAGACAACGCAACAACGTTTTGATTCATTCAGAACAAACGCCCGCATGTTTGCTCCGAGACACGCAAACGTGTTGTGCTGTGTTTGGAATATTTTTGTTAGTCGAAACATAGCGCAAAACAGGCAATCTGGTTGGCTAAAATGCCAGTCCTCTTACATTAACTTTATAATTTAGTGAACTGTTGTAAAAATCATAGGAATCATGCTGAGTTCTTGGAGAAAAACGCACTCTTACGTGTAAGATATTTGACAAACTATATAAAAATTGATATAAATAGAATACATTTTCTGCCCCTATAGCTTCAATTTTGTGATTATTCTAAATGCATTTTAATAAACTGAACAATGCAGTGAAAGAAGCACTCTAAGGCGCAAGCAAACACTAGTCTACGAATATACTAGACTTCAGGCAAAACTCTGTAGGATGTTTTGTTTGGTTTTTGCAACAGACTGTCTGTCAAATCCTACAGCATTCGTTACAATAACCATTACGATATCCACTATAGTACTATATTATCACGGTATATATTTTTGGCTAATTTGTGCAAAACCTTTTGTTAAACTGTCAAAGCTTCATTTTAACCAGCAATGCAACGATGCAAGTATTTACCTGACCTATATATGCTTGCGAAGGGTTGATGTCGAGATTTTATAAGCTGCTAGTTTGGTCTCCCTAGGTGAACACAGCTTACACTGCATAATAGAGCATAAATATGCCAGGGGTTCACTTCATATCCTTCTAGTTCAACTTCAGCAGAATACGACAGGGTTTCGTTTTCAGCTGGGTCTGCACCACTAATGCATGTCTTGTCCGTCTGCATCTTTCTTGTGATTTTAGCTCCAGTTTGCTCTCCTGCCCATTATTTAGCCTACTGCAGTAGTTTCCAGGGAGCGATTTATTTTTTTTACTCAGTAATTAATGTGTTTTAAAATGTAGCAAAGTACAATACTTAAAACAAAATATACTTGAGTAAAAGTAAAATTACAGATTTTAAAAATTACTTTAAAAAGTAGAAGTACACAAAAAATGCTACTCAATTACAGTAACGCGAGTAAATGCATTTTAACAGACTGAATCACGCAGTGAAAGAATGCACTCTAAATGCGCGCGCACTAGTCTAAGTGTTCGTAAGTACTTCGTTACTTTCCACCTCTGCAAAACAATGTGCACAGTTATCAAAGACGCGAGTGCGCATTCAGTCTTGGAAAACGATGTGTTCAGCAGTAAAAGACGCGATGCAGCACGTCTGTAGAGTGTGCGTCATGGGAAATTATGTGCTCAGTAATTAAAGAGGCAGGAAGGCATTTCTGTTATTTGGTTTATAACATTCTTTATGGGAAACGCCGGGTGCAAGGCTGCTCACAGCACTTGGTCACGCTTCGCACTAGAACCGTTTTCGGAACCGAAACTTTATAAATTGCTCACGGTTCCGGTTATTTTTAAAAATCGGAACCGGTTCTGAATAAGAAATGGTTCTTGATTTCCAACCCTACTCGTCATGAATAAATTGCTCTGAAATGAAATGCTATTTTATTTTATTCATTTTTTCTCCAAAAAGTTAAACTCCATGAGCGAGCATAGATGCAGGTGGTTGTAAAACATTTATGGGGTATAGGGTACAAATCCTAGCAGTGTTTGGCAAACAATAAATAAGCACGCATCAGGAATTAGCCTTTCAGTAACTGAAATGCAGTAAACCGAGAGAGGATGCAAATGAGCTCTGTTCCACAGATCAGTGTGATCTGCAGTATGCAAGCTCAGATTATTGCTGCCAGAAGCAAAACACTCAGCTCTGATTCTCAAGCTGCTCATGTGAAAGGGTGAAATGCCCCATGAAGCACACTTTATGAATGAATTGCTCAGAGAGACATTTCATTCATATGTTTGTTTAGATGTGCAACTCGTCTTATACACATAATGGGTTTGCTTGCCGATTAGACAAAGAATGTGCTGGCTGAGGCAATCCGTGTCGGTTGGAGGCATAGTTCACTCTGAGCATCCTGAAACTCTGGGGCGCAATTAAAGGATTTCTAATGAATAAGAGATGCTAAGGGGGAAAACAATCTGATGTGTATTTAGCTCTACTGCACATGTCTCATTTCAATTAAGGCCAAAGATAGGCAGGAATCAAGGTGAACAAACAGAGCAGTGGGGTTGTTACTCACATGGTAACTGCCTGTGCCAATCACAGGTTGGATCTACTGACAGGCATAATAACTAATCAAATGATGGCACATGGACCTTAACTAGACCTGTTTACCCTTGGCAGGTTTGGTTCAATTAAAACGAACTTTGGTGCAATTTCTATGTTAGTGTGGTTTATTTGAATAAGTTTGCCGTCCAAAACATGGTTTTTCATGGTTCAAGCGATGTTGCCCAATGCAATTTGGTACATGTGTTGGAATCACCATCTCCTTGCAGTAGATCTCTGTGTGTTCAGTTGAGTAACTACAAATATAAACACACCCTAAATTACAAACTGACTGTGATTATAGAGAAGATACGGTAGCACTTTACAATGTTTCAATTTGTGAACATAAGTGTTTTAAAGGGTTAGTTCACCCAAAAATGAAAATTATGTCATTAATTACTCACCCTAATACATGTTTTTTCTAAAAAAACCCATAAAACCCCGTTTCAACATCAGTAACCACACAAATTAAGATATTTTTGATGAATTTTTAGAGCTCTCTGACCCTCCCATAGACAGCAATGTAATTACCACGATCAAGTCCGAAACACAAGAATTCGTAAATACTCCTGTTCCGTAGGGGTTTCAACCGTAACATTTTTAGAGCTACGAGAATTATGCGTGACGCAGCTGACACAGAATAGCATTCACTGTTTACATTCAGTGGATATTCTCCAAAATGGCACCAGGGTTTCGCGGAGGAGACGAATTGCTGAATAAAGTCATTATTTTTGTTTTCTTTGCAAACAAAAAGTATTCTCGTAGTTTCGTAAAATTACGGTTGAACCCCTGACCATTTTAACGATGTCCTTACTACGTTTCTGGACCTTGATCATGGTAATTGCATTGCTGTCTATGGGAGGGTAAGAAAGCTCTCGGATTTAATCAAAAATATCTTCGCAATATTAGCGTTACCGAAGATGAACGGAGGTCTCACGGGTTTAGAACGACATGAGGGTGAGTAATTAATGACAGAATTTTCATTTTTGGGTGAACTAATCCTTTACGTTTCATGAGCTAACAATAAATAGTTAAATTTTTTGATAGTCTACTTTAGACATTCTACTAACTATAAGTAACTTTGCAACTATGTCAAGTAACTCATTATTTTGCAACTACATGTCAACTATTAGAGATAGAGTATTAGTCAATTGTCAACACATTCTCACTCCCAGCTCGTCACATATTGAGGCTTGGTCAGGACTATTTGGCATCATTTTTCGAAGCACAGCCCACGTTTAGTGTCATTTTTTTATGTGCAGGGTACACCGTTGCTTTGAATTAAAAACCACTCGCGTCAATATGCAGACGCAAAGGGCATGGTAATTTTATCATCATGATTAAATTATATATTGGGTAATAATTTTGCCATTATTACATATTTGGGGTGAAATTTTCAATGTAAACAGTCACAACTATTTAAATTACATTACAGTATTTATACATTTTTGAGAATATAACCCAACCCCTACCTCTAAAAATAACCATTTGTTAAAACACACTATATATAAGGCAGATACAACTACAGCCAGAATTTATTAAAAACATATATTCATATTTAAAGTCTTCCAAAGCAAAACGCCATAGGCTCTTGTGTGCCTTGTGACCGATTGCATCATGCTAATGTCTGGCAGTATCTTCTGAATAAGATATTACTACATTAATGGAGCGGGATCATTTTCAGCGATTAAAACCTTATGTTTTACTCTGTTGCATAAATATATTGTATGGCTTCAGAAGACTTGTAATGCGACATGACTTGTTTGTAATACTTTATATGGCTTTTTTGGACAGTTTGTACAATAAATGCATGTGACTCATTTTTATTTGCATTATTTTTATTTTATTTTATTTTATTTGTTTTATATTGTTGAGAAGTAGGTAGATTTAGGGTAGGGGTGGTTTAGGTACTCCAACATATCTATGAACGTATAATGTATATAAAATACATGAATTAAATTAATCTTGATCTGACGCATAAGCCATACGACTGAAAGCAACGGAGTACCCTGCATGCCGAAAAATTATGCTAAATGGGTACTCGGAGGTGACATCAAGGGGTCCTGACCAAACGTCAATATGTGACAAGTTGGGAGTGAGAACGTGAGAATGTGAACAAAATCTGAGAAGGACCTAAAGGAAAAATTAAATGACTATCATTGTGTGTTAAAATAAATACTAAAAATGGTAAATTTCCACCTAGCTGTTCTATACCCGTGTAAGCATGTGGATTTGTTTCTTTTTTATTTGTAGGTGGCTGTGCTCTCTTAGACCAATGAGACAATCAGTTAATATTTTTTTCCTCAGCCACAGCGAGTGTAGAGAAGTCTAAAAGAGGGACTATCGGCTGTTGTCCAATGTTGATGTACCGCCTTCTCCATTTCCAGAAGTCTCTTTTTCTATCAGCTGTGTAATGTCATAATTTGCTGCACTCTTAAAAGAAGAAATAAGATAAACAGATGCTAGCAAAGACATTTGGTCAGAATAAGCCAGAACAATTTAGACAAACTCTGCTATATAATTTGCTTTCTATGTAGTGATCATGGATCTTTTTTTGGTCATCATTATTATTGATCAAGACATTGTAATAGAGTTTTGGGCGAGACTGTCACAAGAGTTCTGAGACGGGAATAGAGACAGAAACAGTAACAAGATAAAGAGATTATATATTGTACACAATGCTTTGAAGATCAATACAATTACTGCAGTAGAGCGAACCAAAAAAAAAAATATTGGTATTAAGTTTTCATATACGGACTACATGGAATTAACGCTTTTGTACAATGGAACTTTTTCCTCGTCATGAAGACAAAACAGTCAAGAAAAGTCAAGATGAACGTGTCAAATTGGTTATTAAATTATAGCACGCTTTTAAAGCATGATACTGTGTAGCGTCTGGACCAATCAAACACACAATTGTAAGGGTTTTTATTATTTATTAGCTCTAAAAAGGGGAATATTTATGACAAATTATAACTGGTTATGATTCATAATAAGTATTTAGATTATAGTCTTCTAATTAACTGTTCAGAATCCAATTAGTACACATAATTTGTCTAGTTCCGTCCCGCCGATCAGACAATATAATAAGTTTCAATTCAGGAATGTTTATTTTTCTCAAGGCCACGGAACACTAAACTGGCCTTGCTCTTTGTGCAGTTGCTCTCAGTAACTAGCACAAATGTAGCAAGGGTTCACATGTCATTTGACTTAATAGCTCGTAACTGTAGCCGCAAACATAGACAATCCGGTTGTTGAAGATAAGGATTTTAATAATGACTATATCTAACCTCTACTAACTAAAAACATATATACACAGAGTGAAACAAAGTAAGGAAAAGAGAGAGAATAGAAAATAATGGCAGTATTTCACATCACTTAACCACACCCTTTGAAAATCATCAGAGAATCCAAAAACCACCTTAAAAGGGACTGAAACTTAAACACGCACCTAAATAATTTTAAGCGGTTACTTTCATTGGTTTCGATTGCTGAAGAAGAGTCCGGATGCGATAGATAACGGAGGTCTTTTGATGAGTTTGTGAGGAGTCAGCTGGAAGTTTTTACTTCTGGTTCTTCTGAAGAAGGAAAAGTCCACAGCGACTAAAGTTACTTGAAGATAAAAACTGCCGGAAAATAAAACTCAAGAGGAAGATCTTGAGAGTATTGGAAAGGTGTTGTCTCAAACGAAGAAGAGTTTCTGAGCAAAGATTATTTCGGGCTAATCGCTTTTGAGAATTCCTATTCTGTGTGGACTGGCCAATAAGAGGCATGGATTTTGAGCGGGAGAATCTTTCTTTGTCTTTTGTTTTATGGCTCATTTGCATGTTTTATGGCCGTTCTGGAATTTCTGTAGTTTTAACCCAGAATATAGTACAAATCATATGATGCATTTCACAATCACATACTGTACCTCATTGTCCGAGGAATGAAAAGCAGGTAACATTGATACCAAGAAACAAACATTTGGAATAGATTAAACCAAAGATACATACATACACCTGAATATCAGTGTTTTATGGCTTTAACTAATACAAATAACGAGTGGTAACTCATCTAATCTAATAGGGAAACATACAAACAACACATGCAATATACCAGATATATTTGTGAGATATAATAGAAGGTACGAGTCCCTTTATGTGTGTGTGTGAGTATTTGTGTGTGTGTGTGTGTGTTAGTTTACTTGGCCAACCAGGCCCATCGGGGTCATTTACAGCTCTTTGGGACCGTGTTTGAAGTCAGATGGTGGAGATGATAGTGGGGGGGACTGGTTAGAATCTCCTTGATGGCGAGGAACCATTTGGCAATTTAAAACCCCTATACAAACGTAAAGTCTCTGACCAGAACTGTAATTTATATGCAAATGTCAAAAGGCTAAAAGGGGTCTCTTAAGCCATAAACACCCAAAGATCATGCATGATTCTACGCAGACGCTACACAATATATATTTTGTTTTTATATTTAACAAATACTATGTAACCCCCCTCAGTTAAAAAGCCATGTGAGGACCCATGAACCCTTCCCCCCGCAATGCGTAACACCCCAGGAAGCCGAAAAGGCCCCTGGTTCCATGGCAACCAACACAGATATCACTGGGTTTATGATGCCGAAAGAATGCACAGCAGGGAAAGTACACTGCATATCCCAGGCCAAGAGGCAAGTAAATGGAGCTTTCTACAATTATTCATGCGGAAAACTGTCTGTTTTGAATGAAACCAGCATTCACCTTCAGTCATTGGGTATAATTCGTGTCATCTGTTGTTATTGGTCTTGAAATGTATACTGTTATCAGCTTAGAATACTCGACAGCACTCCTTTCGCGTACATATATATATCTCTACCTTGTGTAGTATCTATGAATTCGCCTTCTTATGATCGAAACCAGCATGTGTAGGGATTTTCTTAATATGAACAGACCCTGATATCAGTATTCACAAAGTTTGCACTGAATCACAGCACGATGATCCCATAGCATTCTTGGGTTTGATTTCCTGTTAAGGATGGTAAACTCATCTACTCATGCGATCTAAACTAATTTGATCAGGAGACGACAAAATCTTTCTTGGTATCAAGGACTGAAAGAGTTCATTCACTACCTATAGAAACCCCATGTCTTGGGACTCACCAATGGATGGAACCATTATGTCCAAACAGGAAAAGGATGAGTAAATTAACTAATGCCCTCAGGCAAGCACGGGAGATACAGCGTGACGCCACATGACTATCATATGTTTAACCTCCTGCTTCCTGCATGACCGAAACCCTTACTTTCCTGTGCCACAGACAAAAAAACAGAACATTGTATCTATTTTAAAAGACAAATTGTTTAAAACGTATAAGTAGTGAAAATGTATCCACTGTATGTGTTAGGCCGTATATATAGGGATATCATATATATATATATATATATATACTTTGTGTTTATCGAAACCATGATACCTCAATCTTGGCCTTATAACTTTTCTTTTTTAGTTATTACGATTACTGTGGTCAGAAAGCAAAATACCTGTTGTTTAATCTTGAATGAGAGCTTGTCTTATTCGCCGAACATTGGTGCTGGTGAAAAGTTTATATGTTGTATCGTTCTCTGATGATAATACTGTTATCAGAAGAGATTAAAAAACTTGCAGAAATACTCTCCAAACAACAAACAGCATGCCACCATCTGATTGGACAAGCGAACTGTGGGCTGGACAAAAGTCAGCCTGCTTAAAAATAGACACCAAGCCCTCTGCGCAGTCCTTACGCTCGGTCATCAGCACTCCGTCACTCAAAAGAACTTTGGCGTTTCACTTGGGTGAGCGACGGACAAAGTCGCCCACTCCAGACCAACGCGGGCATCGCAAGACCATCTAGAACTCAGACACTCAGTGAGACTTCAAGTAGATCGTTCAGAGAACTTCAAAGTCTTGCAAACTCAGGAGGGGCTTTTAGCAGACTGCTGAAGCCGTCTTCCTAACCAGGCACCACCACAACCAAGATATGTTTCCCCAAGGACGTCATCCATACGTCTTCGGCGCACAGATAACGCAATCAGCAACGGAATCCCCTCCGCCTCCGGCCGCTTCAAGCTAGGACTGACCTCAGCTTCAGAGCTCTGGCACTAAGCCGAACGCAAGTCAACGAACAAACCCCTTTTTTTCCCCCTTTTTTTTCAGATCTGCTGAACTGTGTGATAGTAGAGCTAGAGTTAACATTAAGATAACGCTGCTTGGTTTCTCCTAGCTGAATTTAACACACTCGCAGAAACTTACTGGCAAACCCGTATTGACTCCTTATTCCTTGAATCTTTGTGTGTATGGTTAGTTAGGTTTTTTATGTATCTAGATAATAAGCCAATAAAATTCCTGTTTCATTGTATAAGACGAAGTTCTTGGCTCATAGAATCATTTGGTTAAGGTTAACCTTGCCAAAACGCTCCTTGCTTTCGACTTACTCTAGCTTACTTTATATTAATTACCTCTGTATAAGAAATGCTAAATAATCATAAAATTGGGTGGTGACTGTTGGGCCATAAAAACCCATTCATTTGTTAAAAGATACCAAGAATCACCGGCTCGCTGGACGATCCCTTGATTTGAAGTGCAGACTAACAAATTTTACTTATGGTTTGATCGGGTGGACTTGGGACATTCAGATCCGAAGTCCTAGCAAAACCTGAATGTGGTAATAATCATTAATTCCCTATAATTACAAATTAATAATGAATAAATAAATGATACAGTCATTACACATGTATTTTATATATTGGTACATATGCAATATATATTAGGGTCCTGAGAATCTTTAGTAATTTCGATTCTAGTCCATTTGCAAATTACCATGCTTATAGACAAAGGGTCGTAAAACCCTCCAGCAATTGCCAACTCCTGCTTGGAATTTCCATCTTTCTCATTGTACAAGCCCATCTTGAAAGGCGGGGATCTTCTCCGACCTTAAAGGCCCTGCTCCAGGGACCCTCCCAGTCGGTGGTTTGTTGGAATTCTGAGAGACGGTGAGACAAACGCTCCCGAAAACGCTAAGCTCGTGCCAGGCTTCGGCCTTGTCCTTTCCATTCTTCAAGTTACTCTGATGCAAACTGGTTCTTTCTCATCAACCAACTTCAGCAAGATCTTGGGCCTTAAGATTGCATCAGGAATCTATTTTCAGACAGACGAGAACTTGAGGTTCAAACTTAGTCTTATTAATTGATACATTAAGTGTCAGTGACACCTTTTTACAAAGGTGTGTTTGACCTAAGAATCTGACGCTTCCCTCAGGTATAGATCTGCTGAATATGCAAATGGTTCCATATAACGTTTTTCATAGTCCTTATTTCTCTTTCTGTACTGAGTTAAGCTTTAACCCTTTCCTATACCAACTGTATGTGTGTGTGTGTGTGTATGTGTATGTTAGACCAGTTTATTTGTTTATGTAGGATGATAGACTAGTTTAAGTGTTTATGTAGTTAATAAAACCTTACTTGTATCACACTTGACGTTGTTCATTGTTTGCTCATAACTGGAGTCACTTAATCATGCAGATTTAAGCTACACGCTTTTGTAGAATTGTACAGTAAGAAAGTTATTTCCCTTAACCAGGAAACTAACGTTCTTAGATTTGACAAGACAGTTGACCCTGAGAGGTCAGCTAAATATCTACAGCGGATCTAAAATATGAATAATTAATTATAACCAGTTATGGTTAATTATTCATATTTCCTCATGAGCTGAGTCGCTACATACTGTCACGGTTGCCTTCTGTGGCGAAACAAAGAACGAGGAGATGTGGGAAAAACTCAAAGTAGATGTCTTTAATCAACCAAGATGGGGTAAAAACAAGGCAAGCAGGGACACACAGGAAACACAACATCGACGTTCAATACCGGACAAATTCTGCTAACACAGACAGGAACTTAAGTACATGGGGTAATTGACAAGACACACCTGGGAGCAATCAACAATCAAACACACGGGAAAGCCAAATGAACATAACAAACTATAATGAGGACAGGAACATAACCAAATAAGGGCATACAGAAACAGGAAGCAGGAACAGAGGGAAAACAAAACAAAAACAGACCATAAACGTGACAGATACAGTTGCATACCATTTTACATTTGTATCTTTAAATTACTTCACTGGCCTTTGAGTTGCACATAGAGAGGTCTTCAACCACATGGAAAAAATAGAAATCCCATTTACACCTCTCTTGTACACCTTATCCCTTTGTATCCAGACAGTCAAGGCAGCTGACTTTCTGAGCTGTGAACATCTAAATGAGAAATTCCAGTCTTCCATCCAACAAAAGCCTGACAGTGAAATGTTCTTTGGTTACCTGAGGCTTCTGTCTTGGCTGTGAATACCTCCATGTGTTCATTTCACAAAGTGCTGCTTTTGTGAAAATAAAAAAGAAATAAAAATAAAAAAGAAATGTTAACAGAGTTCCATAATGTGACAGCTGTGTCCCAAGGTAGCAAAAGACAGAATCAGAGCCAGACGTTGTGTCCTTGCCCACAAAGCCTTCTACAGTAGCCTACTGTAAATTTAAGTAAATCTAAATTAACAAATAACATTGAAAACAATGACAACATTAAAAAAAGAACAAATCGTTACAGCGTGTTCCCTTCAAATCTTCAGTATACTTATTTCAGGTTTTTGTATGGAAACAGTCATGTTGTAGCCATTTTTTCCCTTTTTTCCTTCATGGGGGGGTTAAGAGGATTCTAAGGGCCCACGCACTTTAGGGGCCCCCAGAGATTTGTTTTATTAGTAGTAACAGTAGTAGTAATGTAATAGAAATTATAAATGTATCTACCAAAGAGTTACAAATAAAACAAAATTACGGCTTATTTCTGCATTTCCAGCAAAATTATCTTCCCCCATTCATTGCATGGTTTCGTCCCATCCTACGTAGCCTAGAGTCACTGAGTGAGATCAGATGGTAAACTGTCAAATTAGAGATGTCTTTGAGCTCGAGGGGGGGCAAACCGAGCCGGACAATTTGGCCAGTCGCACTTTTAAACACATTTTAGTTTTGCTATAGAAAATCTACAAATTCATACTCTGATTACATAGAGCAGCAGCAGCAAGCGCTGAGGTTGTCATGGCAACCAGATACACTGAATTATTATTTAATTATTTTGCCACCGTTTGCCACACTAAACTTAGCAATAAACACGTTTAAAATGCACAATAAACATATCTGTCAAAACGATCTCAAAGGAGGCTTTTATTAAGCAAATCAAGGAGTGAATTACTCATCCACTGTTTAAAAAAAAATACTCTAGCTGGGTTTCCACAGGCAGGGTCACAATTATCTACAGTGTATGAAGCTAAAGGTTTTTGGGTTAAGGTTCATAATGTAGAACATTTTTAACATTGTTTGCTGTATGTGCATAGGTAGCTAGCAAACAAGGAATACAGCTGTTAAGCTAATAGTCACATTTAGCTGAGTAAGATCATGTTTGAGAAATGTTGGATACTGCTGGAAATGCTGCTATTTGTTTGCCCCAGTGAAGCATTTCTATTAATATAACTGATTAAGTAGTCAAACTCATTTCATATCAGCAGAATAGTGTGGTACAGAAAGTCTATATCCATAAAACAGGTTCTGAATGAATTATGTTACTGATATATAATGGTCAAAAGCAATAGCAAAAGTAATAGGTCAATATTATAAAATTGCAGACAGAGATTGAATAGTTAGGCTGGCTTGTACACTATATTGCCAAACATATTGTGACACCCCCTTCTAATGAACAGGTTTGACTACTTTAGTAATTTCTCATTTTTAGTAAAAAAAACAAAAACATATAGGCCTAATGCTATTCTAGGGAATTGTGTGCTTCTGATTTTATACCAATAGTTTGAACAGGACCATTTTCTATTCTAACACAACAATGCCTCTGTGTATAAGGCAAGGTTCAAATAGAAATGGTTGTTTCAGTCAGTGTGGAAGAACTTGACTGGTCTGCAGAAAGCCAAGTCCTAATCCCAGCTGAACACCTCTGGTGTGACTTTAAATGCAGACCTTGAGCCAAAAACTCATCACCAAACACCAATGACTTGTACATACACATGGACAAATGTATTGGGACATCCCCTTCTTTAGAACAGAAAAAGGCATTTCCAAAACTGTGGCAACAAAGATGGTAATACAATTTTTAAATACATGAATTATTTTTCCATCTTTGTTGCCACAGTTTTGGAAGTGTCTAAAATGATTGAATTAGTTTTAGTTTTTTTAGTTTTAGTTTTTTTTCGATTAGTTTTTTTTTGTTTTGTTTTGTTTTAATTGGTTTTCCCAATACTTTGGGCAATATATTGTATGTTTGGTGCGGTAGGGGGCCCAACATCATATTCTTTCATAGGGCCCAAAATTGCTAGCGGTGCCCCTGAGCATATGTGGAAATTTCTAAATTCCATCATATTTTATTTATTTGTTTGTTTACAGCAATTCTGAGTGAAAATTCTAAAGGTTTGGACTCAGTATTGTTCTATACTACAAAATATTACTGAAAGTAATGAACATGATCCAGGAAATAATGACATTTTGTTCAGTATGATATAACATGTCTAATTAGGGTTTTAAACATTATCTTATTTTATATTTTCATATTTTGTATTGGGAAAAACAACTATTAGGTATGACATTTCTAAGACATATATATGTATATATATATATATCTATATATCTATATATAGATATACATATATTATATATCATAATGATAGACAGTATAATTACTTTACAATGTTCAACATACTGAACATTTGGATTTAATTAGATGAATTCAGATATTATTTTGATATCAAAATAATATCTGAATTCATCTAATTAAATCCAAATGTTCAGTATGTTGAACATTGTAAAGTAATTATTGCTGCATATATAATACTATAGTTCCCATTCAGTCAGTCACGTTCAACGTTACGTCAGTGACTGACGAATTGGGATCTCGCCCGAGAGCCCAATCACCTTCGAGTGTTAACTAAACAAGCCAATGACAGTTGGCGTGCGTGTTTCGCCACGCGCACCCCGCCCCGCAGCGCGGGTATAAAAGGAGAGCGCGTGCAAACGCACATCAGCTTTTCGCTTCGGAGCCGAGCCTTCTACAGGACGAATCTCCGCGAGTGTTCGAGAAACAGCTGGCGTTGGTGTGACGGCGTATCAGCGGGGGTTGCCATCCAGGCTGCTGAAACCTCGGCGGGCTGCAGCTTTCATTCTGCGGTCTCGCCGCGACCTCCCCTGGGCGCTTCAGCGCTTTCACTAAAAGAGTGTTGTTTCCTTCTAAAAGAGCAAGTTCTAAAAGAGCTTCACGAGCGACGGGCGTCTTTTTAAAGATGGCTTCCCGCTCGTGCGTTTCTGGATGCGGTCGTTTCCTGCCTTCATCTGACGGTCATGATCACTGCCTCTCGTGCTTGGGCTTACAGCACGCTGAAGCAGCGCTCATGGATGAGTCATGTTCTCACTGCGGGAACATGACCATCGCGACATTGCGGTCCAGATACCTCCTCATTAAACGGGGGGGTATCCCCCTTGCCATGCCCCGCTCTAGCTCCTCTGGTTCTCGGAGGGCTACTTCGGTTCATGGTCAGGGAGACTTGAGGGTCACGGTGAGAGTTTCCCCGTCGAGTACGTCTCCGTGGGCTTCTCATTCCTCAAGCATGTCGCACCACATGGTGTTTCCGGACGAGTGTGCTGGGTCCTTCGACAGTGCGGGGTCCAGCATCTTGTGCGGGGCAGAGGCAGAGGACAGGATGTCGGTCGCTGCATCGGAGGGCGAGCTAGGCTCTGGAGATGATGATTCGGCTGCGCTGCCACCGTCAGGTAGAGTGGCGTTGCCCGAGTCAGATCCAGAGCTGACCGCTATGCTTTCCCGGGCCGCTGAGAGCGTCGGGCTGCACTGGAGGCCTCCGCCTTCTCCCGAACGCTCGAGGCTGGATGATTGGTTCCTGGGGGCGCAGGCCGGGCGTCGGCACCTGCATCCGGTTCCATTCTTCCCGGAAGTGCTTTGCCATGCAGCTCTGCCCGCAAAGCGCCGCCGCCTGGAGAGGTAGTCCACGCCTTCCGTCCAGGGCCTGTAAGTTCTCGTCCGCTCTGACGGCTAAGGCTTACAGTGCCGCTGGACAGGCCGCTTCCGCCCTGCACGCCATGGCCCTCCTGCAAGTCCACCAGGCCAAGGCGTTGAAACAGTTGCACAAGGGTGGTGCTGACTCAGGTGTGCTGAAGGAACTGCGCACCGCGACGGACCTCACGCTTAGGGCGACAAAAGTCACGGCGCAGGCCCTGTGTCAGACGATGTCCACATTGGTGGTCAAGGAGCGCCACCTATGGCTGACCTTGGCCGTGAGGGAGATATGAGGGAGGCCGACAAGCATCGCTTCCTGGACTCCCCGATCTCCCAGGCAAAGCGGACAAAACTATTCGCGGAAGCGGGGAATTGTGGACTTGGGGGGGTGGCCCAAAGAGTTGCGTCCACTAGGTCGGAGGCAGGAGGGACAACGACGGAGGCGTTCCGACACATCCTGCCCTGGCGGTCTGCTGCGGGCCCGCGTCCGCCGAAGCGGAGCCGCCTAGCGATTCCGCCGCCGGCTGCAGCCCCTCTGTCTGCTCTTCGCCGAGGGCGCCCTCCTGCGGCCTCCCCCTCCGCTCCGGCGCGGCCATAGCAGCAGCCTTCACAACGGCTGCAGCGTGGAGCCGGCCGCAGGAAACGGGTGCAGCCCTCTCCGCCCCTCCCAAGCCCGTGAAGCGCCAAAGCAGGCGCCCTGAGACGGTCTACCGGAGCCCCGTGGATCCTGTTTCTTTGCTTTCTCAGAGATTTGTGACCGCACCATCTTCCCCCGAGGAGGGCCGGTGGAGAAACTGTATTTTTTCCTTTTGTTTTTGTTTCGGACAGGAGTATCCCTTGGGCTAGTATCCAGGCATGTTGTTGTGTCAACAGATGCCTCCGCCAGGGGCTGGGGTGCCATGTGCAGTGGGAATGCAGCTGCGGGGCTCTGGTCGGGGCCCCGACTACAGTGGCATATCAACTGCCTCGAGTTGCAAGCAGTATGGCTGGCTCTGCGCCGCTTCAAATCGCTGCTACACGACAAGCACGTACTGGTCCGTACGGACAGCACTGCGACCGTTGCGTACATCAACCACCAGGGCGGTCTACGCTCCCGTCGCATGTCGCAACTCGCCCGCCATCTCCTCCTCTGGAGTCAGAAGCATCTGAGGTCGCTTCGCGCCGTTCACATCCCAGGCGAGCTCAATCGTGCAGCCGACGAGCTCTCACGTCAGCCCGCCCTTCCGGGATAATGGCGACTCCACCCCGAGACAGTCCAGCTTATTTGGAGACGCTTTGGGGACGCTCAGGTAGACCTGTTTGCCTCCCCGGACACGTCCCATTGCCAGTGGTTTTACTCCCTGGCCGAGGGTCCCCTCGGCACGGACGCACTGGCGTGCAGCTGGCCTCGGGGCCTACGCAAATATGCGTTTCCCCCAGTGAGCCTTCTCGCACAGACACTGTGCAAGGTCAGGGAGGACGAGGAGCAGGTCCTCTTGGTGGCGCCATACTGGCCCAGTCGGACTTGGTTCCCCGAACTGATGCTCCTCGCGACAGCCCCTCCTTGGCGAATTCCTCTGAGGAGGGATCTCCTTTCTCAGAGAGGGGGCACCCTCTGGCACCCGCGTCCAGACTTGTGGAATCTCCACTTATGGTCCCTGGACGGGACGCGGAGGTTCTAGGTGGGCTACCTCCAGCGGTAGTAAACACCATCGCTTCAGCTAGAGCCCCGTCTACCAGACACGCTTACAGGCTGAAGTGGAACCTGTTCGTCGGTTGGTGCTCTTCCCGCCTGGAAGACCCCCGTAGATGCCCGATCGCAGTCGTGCTTTCTTTCCTGCAGGATGGCTTGGAGCGAAGGCTGTCTCCCTCCACCCTGAAAGTGTATGTTGCCGCCATTGCCGCACATCACGATGCAGTAGACGGTAGGTTTCTAGGGAAGCACGACCTGATCATCAGGTTTCTCAGAGGGGCAAGGAGGCTGAATCCTCCGCGCCCTCACCTGTTACCCTCTTGGGATCTCCCCTCGGTCCTCATGGCCCTGAAGGAGGAGCCCTTCGAGCCTCTGCAGTCAGTAGAGCTTAAGGTTCTGTCATTAAAGACAGCGCTCCTCACCGCATTGGCCTCGGTCAAGAGGGTAGGGGACCTGCAGGCATTCTCGGTCGACGATTCGTGCCTAGAATTCGGAACGGGTAACTCTCACGTTGTCCTGAGACCCCGGCCCGGATATGTGCCCAAAGTTCCCACCATGCCTTTTAGGGATCAGGTGGTGGACTTGCAAGCGCTGCCCCGGGAGGAGGCAGACCCAGCCATCGCTCTGCTCTGTCCCGTTCGCGCTCTGCGCATTACGTGGACCGTATGCGGAGCTTCAGGACCTCAGACCAGCTTTTTGTCTGCTTTGGAGGTCAGCAGAAGGAAAGGCTGTCTCCAAACAAAGACTTGCCCACTGGTTAGTGGAGGCTATAGTCTTGGCGTACCAGGCCCAACGTTTACCATGCCCCCTCGGAGTGAGAGCTCACTCTACGAGAGGAGTGGCATCTTCTTGGGCATTGGCGCGGGGCGCCTCGATAGCAGACATCTGTAGAGCTGCCGGCTGGGCGACGCCTAACACGTTTGCGAGATTCTATAATCTCTTTGTAGAGCCCGTGTCCTCTCGTGTACTTGTCTCAGGTAGGCAGTAACACCGGACCTTCTCGGTGTCGACACGCTTGCTGTGCCATTCCCCTCTACGGACCGGATACGTGCGCTCTTGTGCTCCTCATTCAGTTCCCCATGGCGAACCCTGGTGGAGTTTCTCCCGCACCCTCGGTGGTCAGGTGTGGCGGAGTGCCAGACGCCATGCTCAGCACTCGTGTGCATGCCCAAGGTCAGCCCTTGTGCTGGTCTAGGTGCCCGTGTGTAGTGATTCCCCTTTCGGGTGATCCCACATGTGTATTCTTCCACGGTACTGCTCCCCTCTCGGTGAGCCCGTGTCTTTCCCTGGCAGTCGTTCACTGCCATCTCTGCAGTGTAGTGATCTCACCCCAGGTGGGTTGAGTCTACCGCGGAGACTTCCATATGTAGTACTGCCCTGGCCAGTCCATATGTGTAATTCCACATTATACCTCCTATGCGCAGGTTGTGGCTTCCGTAGCGTTCCCAACTGGGTACGCTTTCCCAGTGTTATCCAATGTACCATTGTATGGAACAGCAGTGGCGGACACCTCTGCCTAGCCGCTGTCCTATCTTCCGCCCCAGCTGGTGTGGGTTGACTTGCCGGCTTCCGCAGGGCACTGGAGGGGGTCAGCAATAGTGGCGTTTTCTATACGGATCCCAATTCGTCAGTCACTTACGTAACGTTGAACGTGACTGACTGAATGGAAACGTCTAGGTTACTTGTTTAAACCCTCGTTCCTGAAGGAGGGAACGGAGACGTTACTTTCCGTTGCCACAGTTGCTGTACCACCGCTGTATGGGGCACGTAGTCTCGGCTCCTCAGTGGAAAACTGATGTGCGTTTGCACGCGCTCTCCTTTTATACCCGCGCTGCGGGGCGGGGTGCGCGTGGCGAAACACGCACGCCAACTGTCATTGGCTTGTTTAGTTAACACTCGAAGGTGATTTGGCTCTCGGGTGAGATCCCAATTCGTCAGTCACGACTTACGTAACGTCTCCGTTACCTCCTTCGGGGAACAAGGGTTACACAAGTAACCGATACGTTACCCTCACACAGTAGTAAACACAATACTGCATTTTGCTGTTTTATTATGGACCAGCTACATTTTTTTCATATGTATTTCGGTAACACTTTCTATTAAGCCTGTGTTTTATAATACTTATAAGGGTATCAGAAGGTTATTCTTAATGAATCATAATGCATTATAAAAAAGCTTATAATATGTTGTATTATCTCATGAATTTTCATAAGAACAGTTTTAATATATAATAATATTTACTTATTGGTGGTTATAGCTTTTAAGAGTATGATATAACACAATGAACACGTTGCATCGACTTTTACAATGGATTATATTTCTCATAGCTATAATGTATTATAAGTCTCATATCTTACCATTTTTCTTATGCTACTTTACTTAAAACCATCAAAGACCACTTATAAGTATAGTAATAACAATAATAATAATATTTTTCTCAAACAGCCATAAGATCAGATATCAGATCAGATGAATGTGTAATATGACACATTTGCTTTGAACTATTTTTACTGTAATATCAGTTTGATTATTTTGATGGTACCCTTCTTTAGGCAGCTGTTGATAAGTAACTCTGCAACTTCATATCAACTTGTGGTCATTAGAGTATTAGTATGTCTGTTACTGTAAATATTTGCTAACACTTTATGGTCAACCAACAGATAAACTGACTATGAGTGTCTTTGCAAGTATGTCAACTTATTCTACCATTCTTGAGCATACTAATACTTTAATGAGAGTTAGTTGGCATGTAGGTGCAAAGTTGCTTATAGTCGATTGATTAAGGGGATCATCAAAATAAATTGTAACCATATAAAACATTGCATTTTTTTTCAGTTGGAGTATTAAGCTCACATCAATTAATTAACATTAGCTCCACAGGAAACACTCAAATAAAACTCAGCATCTATCCACTCACAAGCTGTACTAAGATACTGTACAGATCTTAAATAAACAATGTCAAGAAAATCCATTATAAATTAAGTGGATTTAAAATGGTGTTCATTGCATGTTATAAATAATCATACTCATAAAAGCTATAACCACAAATAAGTAAGTATTATGATGTATTATAATTGTTGTTATGATTATTAATGATATGATACAACATATTATAAGGTTTTTTATAGTGCATTATGCATTCATTATAATGCCTTAAGAATACTCTTATAATGTATTATAAATACGGGCTTCATAGAAAGTGTTACCGTATTTTCTTATAAACAAATAAGAAAACACTTCAACTGCAATAGCAGTTGCACCATTATTTAGTAGGCCTTGAAATGGTGATATTTAAATTACAGATTCACAGAAGAGCTGCTTCACGCTGCTTAATGACTCCATTTGCAGATACATCTGATAACTCATTATCATCAGTGACGACTGCTTTATCATCACTTGTACTGTCACTCTAGAAAGTTGTTAGACGCTCCATAATTCTCCCCTAGAAATGTGGCTGTGAGTATTCTTATATTGTTCCTTATTTTCATGTTGTGTACTTATGTTTCACGTCATTGTACTGTAATGAATCGAATACAAATAAAGAAAATGATTATGTCCTGTAGCACCAAACACTGCACACTCTTATGCAGAGATATTCTGATGAAATTAATTATATTAGGATCTCTATTTGTCTGCTAAGTTTGCCAAATCTGAGTGGTTGTTCAACTGTGAAGAAAGCCAATTAAACTAAACTAACAACTCATTCCTCTGTGAGAAATGAAATTGGAGTCAACGAGTCAAAAATAAAAAAGTTGTCAACCTCCAGAGGGATCAATTTATGTTTAATATATTATATAAATAAATATATAGAAATTAGAATATAATATATGCTGCTATATTAATATATAGTATATATATATATATACTATATATTATTTATTTATGGTTTTATGGTTGTTTATAATTATTGTATAGTAATATGTTTTTTTGATTTTTATATATGTTCTTTTTATTTACAATATGCATACACACACATATATCACACATACCCAATTAGGTATATTATATATATTAGGGCTGTGCAATTAATCGCATGTGATTGTTGTGCACATCTCATCAGTAAAGCTGGTTCCGTGATTAGTAGTAAATCTCCATCACCTACTTTCAGATGGAGTGGCCCAATTTTCTTTTTACTACACAGAGCTGTAGTTCACTGACAATTAGGCAATATCGCGTTCATTATCGCAGGCGATTCAATCTGCAATAATGAACATGATGTTGCCTAATTGTCAGTGAACTACGGCTCTGTGTTGTAAATGCCGCTCCATCTGAAAGCAGGCGATGGAGATTTACTTACTTACCTGTATGCTGCTTCACTGCTATCCATCCAGCCTGTAAATAAACTCTCTGAAACTTACCTGTTCTCCTCATCGTGGGCTCCTTCTGTTTCGTGACAGAAGACCAGGTCGTAACATAAATAATTGAAGCACCTTGGACCACTCGCTATACCCCCTCACTCAGAATGGCCGGCCAATGGTGGACTTTGTGTTGGAGTTCCAGGAGCTAGCCAAAAATTCCTCACTGTGCGATTCAGAGCTGAGAGTTTGGTTTCTTGGAGGCCTAGACAATCGGTGGTAATCCAGAATGCCCAAGAACCTTCTCACGAGCTCGCTCACAGAGTGCATGAATTATGCCTTGCAGCTGAGTCGATCCACTGCATCCGGTCCTTCGTCTAAGTCCTCACCTGTTGTGGCCGCTAATCTCCCGTCATCACCCAACATGGCCGCCAATCTCCACTCTCAAGCCTGCTGGCCACTTTCGAGTCTGCACCAGTCATCAAGCCAGTTCTGGTCCCAGAGTCTGTCTTGGAACCCACTTCAAACCCTGAACTGTCCTCAAAATGTACTCTTACTAGAGAACCCCTTTTAAGCTTTCCTTCAGTCCAAAATCCTGTACGAGAATAAAACCTAATCCGACCTCCACCCGCTCAGCGACAGCTCCTAACTTCTTCTAAGCCCCTGAGTCCACTCCAGTGTTGGCTCCAGCCCCTGAGTCCACTCCAGTGTCGGCTCCAGCCCCTGAGCTCGCTTATTTCTCAAGTCCGTCCAGATCCCGACAGTCCAAACTAATTCGAGTCCGTTCCACACCAGATTCGTAAAATGCTCTCAAAACGGAATTCCATTCCAGAATTCCATCCAGACCATGCACCCCTCTCAGAGCACAGCCCCGGATCAGCTCAAGCCGCCGATCAGAGTTGAGAGAAGGCTTATGTTCCCGAGTTTAGCTCAGAGAGGGCCCTAGTCCCTGAGTTTAGCCCCGAGAGGGCTTCTATCCCCGAGTCTAGCCCAGAGAGGGCTCCCCCCCTGTTCCAAAGTCTGGCCGGAGAGGGCTCCTGTTCTCGAGTTTAGCCCAGAGATGCTCTCGCTGTTCCCAGAGTTTAAGCCCCAAGAGGCGGGCTCCCTGTTCCCGAATTAGGCCCAGAGATGGCTTCTGTCCTCAAGTTTGGCCCAGAGAGGGCTTTTATCCCCGAGTCTAGCCCAGAGAGGACCCCTGTTCCCCAGTTTGGCCCAGAGAGGGCTTCTGTTCCTGACCAGAGTCCAGTGCAGTCTCGCAGCCCCTTACCATAGTCCCACAGCACAGTGTGCAGTCTCCAGCCCCTGACCAAACTTCAGTGCAGGCTCCAGCACCTGACCAGAATCCAGTACAGGCTTTGACCAGAAGGGGGGGGGGAAGGGGAGAAAAGGGGAAGAGTCTGGTGCAAGCTCAAGGCTCGACCAGTTCCCAGTAAAGGCTCCTGCCAATGATCTGAGTCCTAGACACACGGCCAGGAAAGCTGTTCCTTCTTCAATCAGATTAAATCCCCTCGCCACAGCCAGGAGAGCCGTTCCTTCTTCAGTCGGATTATATCCCCTCATCCCGCACAGGAGAGCTGTTCCTTCTTCAGTCAAATTAAATCCCCTCGTCACGGCCAGGAGAGCCATTCCTTCTTCAGTCAGATTAAGTTCCTCAGTCACGGCCAGGAGTGCCGTTCCCTCTGTAATCAGAAGGAGTTTCCCCGTCCCGGCCTGGAGAGCTGTTCCTCCTTCTATGGAAAGTAAATCCCTAACCTTGACTCCTGTACTCTGGGGGTCATCCGCTCCATAGCGCCCATAAGTGTCCGCTCCTCCAAAGCTCGCCCCAGGGTCTCCCGAATGGCCGGCGACACTATGGCCTCCCGAACGGCCGGCACCTTCCTGGCTCCCTGAGTGGCTGATAACTCCCTGGTTGGACTCCATTTGGCGCGAGGTCGTGCCTTCCGGAAGGCACTGTCACCATTCCAGTCACCAGCTAAGTCACCATCCCAGTCACCAGCCCAGTCATCATCCCAATCGCCAGCCAGTCACCAGCTCTGTTACCTTACCACTTTAAGGACTCAATTTCCCAGAATCCTCACCGGCTCACACCTGCTCACAGTTCACGATAACCATCACCTGAGGTCTCATTCCCCGCACCTGTCTCACCGCAAACAAGACCAGTACAAAGCCACCTTCACTCCACTCAAGCTCTGTCTGGTCTCGTATCATGTAAAGTCACTTCACTGACTCTTACCTGACTCATCCGCTCTCTGACTACTTACCTGCTATTCACGATTCGCATCTTCGTCAATCCAACGTCCTCTCTGAAACCTGCAAGAAGGAAAAGGACTGTGTTAGTCACTAAAGCTAAGTTGGCTAAATATCTCCTTGAAATACCTGCTTACCTGTTGTTTGCTGCTTCACTGCTATCCATCCAGCCAGTAAATAAACTCTCTGAAACTTACCTGTTCTCCTCATCGTGGGATCCTTCTGTTTCATGACAGAATTATTCAGATCACCAAAAACAATAAAATAATATTACTCAAAGATAACCTGAGTAAGTACAAAATGCAGTTTTGAAATAATTATTTCATTTATTAAGGGAAAAAAGCTGTCAAAACCTGCCTGACATTATGTGAAAAAATAATTGCCCTCTAAATCTAATAACTGGCTGTGCCACGCTTTGCAGCAACAACTGCAATCAAACGTTTGCGATAACTGGCAACGAGTCCTTTACATCACAGTGGAGGAATTTTGGCCCTCTCTTCTTTGCAGAATTGTTTTAATTCAGCCACACTGGAGGGTTTTCGAGCATGAATGGACTGTTTAAGGTCATGCCACAGCATCTCAACCAGATTTAAGTCCAGACTTTGACTTGGCCACTCCAAAACCTTAATTTTGTTTTTATTGAGCCATTCAGAGGTGGACTTACTGGTGTGTTTAGGATCATTGACCTGCTGCATAACCCAAGTTCGCTTGAGCTTGAGGTCACAAACTGATGGCTGGACTTTCTCCTTCAGGATTTTCTGATAGAGCGCAGAATTCATGGTTCCATCAATTATAGCAAGTCATCCAGGTTACACTACCATAACCATGTTTGACTGTTGGTATGATGTTCTTTTTATGAAATCCTGTGTTGGTTTTATGCCAGAAGTAACGGGACACACACCTTCCAAAAAGTTCAACTTTTGTTTCATCAGTCCACAGAATATCTGCCCAAAAGTCTTGGGGATAATCAAAATATTTTTTTGGCAAATGAGAGACGAGCATTTTTGTTCTTTTTGGTCAGCAGTGGCTTTAGCCTTGGAACTCTCCCAAAGCCTTCGAACTGGCTTTATACCCTTTGCAGGCTGAACATGTCACTGTTTTGTTCTCATAGTTCTTGAATTTCTTTGGATTGTGCATGATTTGTTGCTATTTACGCATGCTTCCCGTTGTCAGACAGGTTCTATGTAAGTGTTTCTTATTCAACAGGTCTGCCGTACTCGGTCGGTTTTGGGGTAGCAGTGAAATTTATCTCAGCTTTCTAAAATAATGTGGTCAATCACAATTCTTTCATGATCACGTATTCATTTTTTCACGTAGGGCCAGGTATGTTTAGACAGCTTTTTTCCCTTAATAAATCCGGCAATGTCAAGGCATTTTTATTATATAGCACCTTTAACAACCTTATGCGACTCAATGTTGCTTCCAGTAACACAATACATGATAAAAAATCCCAGTTTAAAAATGAAAATCACAACTTAACCCATAAAAAATTTTTTTAATGATCTGAATATTTTAAGTGTGACAAATATGCAAAGAAATATATATGGTATATTAGGGCTGGTAATTTAACGTGTTAATTAGATTAATTAATTATGGTGAAAAATAACGCGTTAAAATTATTTTTAGACCCGCCCCAGACCTATGTGGGTCATCTGACAATACAGTTGATTGATATGAGGCAGGGCAACAACTCACTGCGAGATGGAGCCTAGAGAACGTAGAAGGTCCCTAGAATTCAAGATATGGGGCAAAATGCCCCTGTTTGAGTTTTTGTCTCTAACACCTTAGTGAAAATGCCCCCTGTCTCTTACAAAATGCCCCTGTTTGAGTTTTTATCTCTAACACCTGAGAAGAGATGATGCCAACCCCTCATAGGACCTACTCTAAACAACATACAGACCTACCACATTTTGCTTTAAGTTTGATTGCGTCATATAATAATTACTGTTAATAGTGTCATCATCTGTTTGATTACGTCTTTAAATTTTTTTTCTGTACATTTCTGCCATATGAACATTGACTGACAGTCACCACTGATAAGCTACCACTAAATATTGTAGAAACTTAATTTGCTGTAAAGTTGCTTTGCAATGATTTGTATTGTGAAAAGCGCTGTACAAATGAACTTGAATTGAATTGAATATTTACATCATATGGTTAAATAATATCACACAAGCAATAAGTGCAATATCACACGAGTGCAAATGTGATACTGATCTTATACAACAGTTCAGTAAGTTAATATTGTGTGATCTCAATGAATCATTGTTTTGAATGGTTCTTTTATATGAACTGTCCGAATGAACTTAAATTTACTTGAATGAATAGCATGAAAGTTTCAGATGAACAAATTCAGTAGAATGATTCATACTTCTGAGAAAGAACTGTTTAGACAAGCCCATTCGATTATTTCTTAACAGCTCACCTGGCAGTAAAGCAAAGCAGAACTGTTCGTCTTCGAGAAACATACAGCGCATTTCATTTCTTAATGACAAGATCTGAAAGAGGAAGACAAATCTGCAATGCAACTGTTGGTAGACTGGCCAGGAATACAAAACAAACATCCATGTCACTGCAAAGGTCGTGCAGGAAGGTTAATCAGGCACAGAATCAGTGTAAACATGGACTGCATAGAAGGTTCATCAGGAACAAAACGTTGCTTGAAACCTCATCCTAAAACCTTAAAGAAATTAAACTGTTTGGATCCATTCATTAAAGTTAAATTTGGACTAAAGTTAGACTAAAACAAGCAAATTAATGGTAGCTGCATTAATATTTGCAGAAATATCACATTTACCTTTTTTCACTGCATAGTTTGTATTCACTTATTTTAACTTTTTTCAGGGGTGCTCAAACTTTCAGACAGCCTTAGAAAAAAGAAAAATCAATTTATTCAACCAAGTCAGAAACATTCTGTAATTACCATAGAGTGATACATCTCAATGAATCATTGTTTTGAATGGTTCTTTTATATGAACTGTCCGAATGAACTTAAATTTACTTGAATGAATAGCATGAAAGTTTCAGATGAACAAATTCAGTAGAATGATTCATACTTCTGAGAAAGAACTGTTTAGACAAGCCCATTCGATTATTTCTTAACAGCTCACCTGGCAGTAAAGCTGCATACACTACGCGATTATAATATATATATATATAGATATATATAATATATATTATATTATATATATAATATATATATATATAAACGACCTATGTTTGAAAGCAGATTAATTTACATTCCAGCATTGCTGTCTACATATGAATATGTGAAACAGCAGTATTCATTCCTATTTAGGGCAATGTCAAATTTTCTGTTTTTGAGTGAGAGACAACCACAATGACCAGTTAACCAGTAGACCAGGGTTCCTCAAATCTTGCCCTAGAGGGCCAATGCGCTGCAGAATTTAGCTCCAACCCTGATCAAACACACCTACCTGTGATTTTCTAATGATCCTGAGACATTGAGTAGCATGCTCTTGCCTTTGATCAAGGTTGGATGTAAACTCTGCAGGAAAGTGGATCTCGTGGGCCAGATTTGAGGATCCCTGCAGTAGACCATACATATGCCTACAAGCATGTTGGCTCTGTTTATTGGCTGCTCATTCATGGCTGCTTTACTTTGAGGGGGGAGAAAAAAAAACAACAACTTTGAAGTGAAGTTGTGTTTGCTGTCAGTTTGTGAATTTTTTTCCATCTGCTCCCCCCTTCAAAACCCGTGAGAATCCAAATATGCAGAAAAATTGAGGATGACAGTCTGAGAAACAGACATACTGTAGAAAATAGTTTTGTACCATTGCTCACAGAACCTGCAGTAACTATACACCAACTATGCAGATGAAATCCATCATCTAAGTTATGGTTTGGATCAAGAAATGCGCTCTAAGGATTATGCACAAATAAAATTAAAAGCTTTGAAAGTTTTGGTAAGCCTCTGAAAAATCCATAAAAAAAGACGTTAAGTTTGATGTTGCATATTTTTGTGAACTTGATGGTTTGTGAACCTGTTGGTGAAGGTTGCTGGTTTTAATCATGCCACTCCAGAGGTTCAGTATTGACGTTTATGTTATTAGCTGTGGCCCAACATTTCTCTCCTTATTGGAAAGGCTGGTGCTCCTCACCAGGAGATTAGCTACTCATCACTGAAATTAGATCTTTCCCCACGAGGCTGCTCTTTACTTTTCATTAGTTTGGGGTCTGGACAATACCACTTGACTCAGAGGGATAAAAGTGACATCTGAAAAAAAGAAATACATAAAGAGAGAGAAAAGGATTTGGAAATATGCTACATTTTATTTGGAAATAGAACAATTTGTACTGCTAATTTGTACTGCTGTCACATGGCTGTTTAATCCATTATGTCATGCTTTTGAACACTGTGGTGGGAATTCACTTGTGATGTTGAGCTCTTGCCTCTATGGTTACTGGTGTTAGAGGGATGAAAAGGCTGTTCAATGCTGTTGTACAAATTTGCATATGTCTGACTGAAATATCTGTATGAAAGGACTGATGCTGAACTCTGAACTTATGAAGTCTTCCTTCATTGGAGGCTTTCTAGTAAGTGTGTGTGCTCTAAGAATATAAAATGCAACTGTGTGTTTTTCTTCTTTGTTTAAGAGGAGATAGGTCTATGTTCTTCAAAAGTCTAGAAAGGGGAAAACACACTTGTTGTCATTTTTAGTTCTTTGACTATCAGCAGCGTTATTGACAAATAATGTGTTTCGAATGTGTTGGGTTGTTTGCACTGTGTTGGCTCTTCAATCACAAAAATGCACTTTCTCTCTGAGGCGATTGTGACAAAAGTGTTTAAGCAAAGAAGATCTTCCATTCTCAAGCACACTGTTTATGCATTATCTAGGCAAACTTCAACTATTAGGAGCTAGCCTAAATTAGTTTCTAAATGCAGAGGGGGCTTTGTAAGGACTATTGATTTGTTGTGACCGTGTACACTCTGATGCTATCTCTCCAATGCAAAAGCATGACATTTGAATCTACCTTTGGCATGTATTCTGCAATGGACAAAGTGGCACCTCTGGGGTTGTTATCTCAGATATATAGTATTTCCTTACATATGAGTGGAGAAGATCTATGCACACACATTTGTTGGTTGCTTCTGAAAGTCTTGTGCCTTTCTCTCTGTCATCTCTATGATGCCTGGTTTTATGGGAGCAGGGAAATGTACTGCTTCGTACCTCTGATGCAGAAGTCTTGAGTGGGCTGAGGAGTGACTGCTCTGATTGCGTTGAGTCCTGGGTTCACTGCAGATAGACTATGTAAAAAATGTAGGGTTGGATACTTGACTGGACGCCAATTTTATAATGATTTAGAGTAAACCAATATATTTACAATTTATAAACAGTATAAAACAATGTGAAGCCTTCTTTATTTTTCAGTGTGATGCTTTCTTCAACTTAATGGATTAATTCACCCAAAAATGAAAATTCATTGTCGTAGTTAACTCACCCTCATGTCATTCTAAACCCATAAGACCTTCGTTCATCTTTGGAACACAAATTAAGATGATTTCTGAAGGATCGTTCGTGTGACACTGAAGACTGGAGTAATGTCTGCTTAAAATTTATAAAATGATAAAGTATGTACAAACAGAAAACAGTTATTTTAAGTTGTATTTAATATTTTCTAAATATATATATAAAAAAACATTAAAGATAATCATCACATAACTTTTTAACAATAGTGTAAATTACTTATTACTCACTGCCAAAGAGAATTGGTCTGAAATAGCTATAGTGTTTTCTGTACTCTCAAGATCAAAAGTGAGCACAGAGTGCAAAAAGTAAAAGTTTAGATCTCTTTGAGAACATTTTGATTGCACTCAACCCTTTATTTATTTATTTATTTATTTATTTTTATTTTTATCATTCAGAAGATTGACAATACTCTTGCAGAGATGGCTTGGAGTGGGGATGAGAGACAGGACATGGTATGACTGAATGGCAGATCCACTCTGCTTGAAATGGAATGAAGTTCTGTTGTCAAGGAAACGGCGATCATTTAAAGGCTCTGATTTCTCATGGAGCTCTTTGTCCTTGTTTTTTCTTGTTAGATTTGAGCTTATACAAATCAGTTGTGATCTGTTAAAAATAAATAATGCACCACCATCAAATAACAAACAAACAAACAAAAACAATAAGAAGAAATAGGAAGACATGCTTATTTTTATTTGAATGGTATCTCTGATTTTACCTAATATTTACATTTATTTTAGATTGGGTGTGAACTTTTGAATTGGATGATCAGGGGGAAACATGGACATATTTTATGTAGCTTCTGAAGAGAAGTAGTTAATGGGAAAAAAAGATCTTTAAACAAAATGAGAAAAATGTACACATCCTATTCAAAACTTTACACTCTTTATCATCCTGTTCAAAAGTTTACACTCTTTATCACTACATATCTTGCATTGTGTTGCCTTCTTGAGTATCACGCAGTAAATATTTTCACCTTTCAGTTGTCCTCAGAGTGAAAGGATGGATCTCAAAATCATACAGTCTCTGTTGGAAAATGGCACTTAATATTTTCTGAAATATTTAAAATAGTTGGTAGTTTAGAAAAATCGAAAATAGTGCTATGGTTTTTTGGTCAGAACCATGTCTGTCAGAAATCATATCTGCCACACAGAGGAGTTGTCTCACCTTCTTTGGTTCAAATGTATTTTCCTACAGAACAGCAATCCAATCCGCATTGTGTGTCATATGTCAGTGTAACACTCCACATACACTGTTTGCTTTTGAAGACCAGGCGTTCATATTATTTTAAGTGTGTAGTTATTATTAACAAATACACCTTAAAACAAAATATATAGAACAGGACAGTAGCTAAAGGTAGTTCAATATATCTCTTTGTGGAGAGGATGTGCAGAATCGTCCGTTGTTTATTAACCCCACCATCCTCTTCTATGTCATTGCCTCCAGTCAGTCCAGGCTGAATCTTATAATGGATCTGGCATTCCTGACCAGTTTGTTCAGATGCTTTGACCCCCAGGGCTGATGTTATTCCCCCTGCAGACAACTATAAAGAAAGAAAAGCTGCCAGCCACGCATTAGCTGAACATCCCTCTCAGCCTTCTGCACATTTTGACACACGTGAGCCACTTCAAAAGGAACAGCATGCACTGGCCTTCTGGTGTTGTTATACCTGGTACTTGTAGGACCGAACTGACAAGTGCTTGAGTCAGGGCACATAATCAGGTAATAATTTCATTGTTTTATTTTAAATTGTCAGTTTTGTATTAACAGCCCCAAGTGTCAATTGCTCATTTTAGAAAAAGAGGTCACACTTTATTTCAAGGTCCAATTCTCGCTATTATCAAACCAGCAACTAAGACTTTTCCCACAATAAACTGCTAATGTGCTGCTTATTAATAGCTAGTAAGGTAGTTGTTAAGTTTAGGTATTTGGCAGGATTCGGGATGTAGAATATGGTCATGCAGAATATGTGCTTTATAAGCACTAATAAAAAGCCAATATGTTAATAATAGGTATGCTAATAAGCAACTAGTTAATAGTGAGAACTGGTCCCTATACTGAAATGTTACCAAAAGAGAGAAATAGAGATCGGGTGAGGGTAAAAAATCTTTGCCATATGGCAAGTAACTTTAGCAAGCTGAGAGTTGTTTCATAACCACCTTTTGCAGATGATTTTAATGTGATTTTAATATCCACCTACTGTACAGGTAATGATAGGTTAAAGCAACAACTATATTTTAAAACTAGTATATGTCACAATGTTAAAAACTGTTGACCTTCATCAGCTTTGTTATTATTGGTATAGCTAGAATTTATATGACTTCCTATTTCTTTCATACTGTCTGAAGAGTAAAGTACTTTAAAATAACTGTTTTTCATACTGTCTGCCCACATGTTTTCCCTTGCAGCTGAAAGGTTTGTCGGCTCTTATTGACAAAGAACTACTAATATCTGTCTGTCTGTCTGTCTGTCTGTCTATCTATCTATCTATCTATCTATCTATCGCTATCTCTCTCTCTCTCTCTCTCTCTCTCTATATATATATATTGTATATACATGTAACGAAAGTTAGGCTCACAACAGAAAATATGAATAATTAACCATAACTAGTTATATTTAATTATGAATATTTTAGATCCGCTGTTGATATTTAGCTGACCTCTCAGGGTCAAACGTCTTGTCAATTCTAAGAACGTTAAATTCCCGGTTAAGGGAAATAACTTTCTTACTATACAACTCTACACAAAGCCTGTAGCATAAATATGCATGATTAAGGGACTCCAGTTATGAACAACGTCAAGTGTGATACAAGAAAGACTTTATTAACTACATAAACACTTAAACTATTCTAACATACTACATAAACACATTAAACTGGTCTAACATCCTACATACCCACATAAACTGGTCTAAAACTACCATATACACACACACACACATACAGTTGGTATAGGAAAGGGTTAAAGTTTAACTCAGTACAGAAAGAGGCATAAAGAATGAATTTTATGGACACTTTGCATATTCAGCAGATCTACACCTGGGGATACATCAGATTTTAGTTCAAACACACCTTTGTAAAAAGGGGTAACTGATACTTAATGCATCAATTATATCGACTAAGTTTGATACTTGCGAGTATGTCTGAAAAAGATTCCTGATGCAATCTTAAGGTTTCAAGTCTATCTTTTTGCTGAAGTTGGTTGATGAGAAAGAACTAGTTTGAGTCAGAGAATCTTTGGTGAGTGGAAAGGACAAGGCCGAAGAAAGGCCTGGCACAATGCTTTGGTATCCTGAAGCGTTTTCTCACATCTTCATCTGCATCTGACCGAACCACCGACTGGGCGGGTCACATGGTGTGTCAGCTTTAAGGTCAGAGAAGATCCCCGCCTCTCAAGATGGGCTTATCCAATGAGAAAGGCCGGAATCCCAAGTGGGCGTTTTGAGATCCTGTGGAGTTTATGACTCTTTGTGTGGAAACATGGTACTTTAGTATCTGGAACTTGAATCGAAAATACTAAAAATTCTCAGGACACTAATATATTGCCTAAATACCAACATATAATATACACTCTTGTTTAGATCATCAGAAGGCGAATTCATAGATACTAAACAAGGTATATGTAAGGTTATATGAATGAGTGGTTTATCATATGCATGCATAAAATAGTCTATAATACAACAGATTAATTCAAGACAGCAATAATATACACAATGACCTGAAGGATATGTGTGTTCATTCAAAGAAAGGTTTTCCTATGAATTAATTAGTAGAAAAGTCAATTTCTACTGTGCATTTGTGCCTCTTGCTTCTGGAGAATGCAGCTGAGAGTCTGCTCGCATTCCACAAGGTTGTAAATGTATCGGGTTACCATGAAACCAGGGTCCTGTTCGGCGTCCTGGGGTGTTACAAAATATTTGTGAAATCTAGCTAACAAAATAAATATTGTGTGTTTGATTGGTCCAGACGCTACAAATTCCCCCCTTTCGAACGTTGTTGTCCGTAGAATAGACAACAACGAGCGATGTCAAGGTGCAGAATAATCGAACACACACCTGACACTCACGGCTGGGAGCCAGTGGCGGATCTTTGGCTGTTGGTGCCTCCAGGAGTGGTTGTGGTGCCGTGGTGGATGCTGTCAGGTGGTGTGCTGTGGTGATGTAGGCTGTAGCAAGGTGTGGGTCCTCGAGCTTATGCAGCAGGTGTCGAGGCTGTGTAACCTGTCATCCTGAAGTGAATTGGTCTGGGTAAGATGGTTGTTTGTTGATGTTGTTAGCCAGTAGGCTATCTGTGATACCCGTGATGTGGGACAGCCGGGTTAGACTCTCAACAGTGAGAGTGCAGGTGGTTCCAGGGAATGCCGGGAACTGTTATGGAGATTCTATAGTGTGTAGAGAATTTCCGCCTGACCTAGTGATGATGGCAGGAAAGCGGAAGGTGGGGGTGTGAGCTCTTATGCTTGCTAAACGTCATTAGAAATCTGATGTTTGCGGTGTCGCTTGGCTCTTGTGGCGGCACCGACTTGAGCTTGCCTGAGTTGTGTTGGTAGAGCTTTCGCTGTTGGGCATGTGGGCCCGTTGCTCAATCCAACGTTGTCTGGCTACTTCTGGGGGTGTCGACCGGTTTCAAGGGATGCTCTTCCCTTGGAGGGGCCTGATGCTGTGTTGCAGCAGGCAATGAGTCAGAGGTTTGTCCTTCTCAGTACTCCTTAGTTGAGTTTTGTTCAAGGAGCTCTTTTGCGAGTGTCAGCAGCTCCGTGGTGTTTGCAGGATGAGGACACCTTTTTCCATTGCTTTTCCCAGTGGTTGGTCTGGAACCAGGGTCTGTTGCCATGGTGATGGCTCTATCCTCTTCCGGATAGGGGCTATCTTTTGCATTGTAGCAATGCTGGGTGCCTTCTGGTGCCTGCTTTGGATTCTGAGTTGTGCAGTTCAGACTCAGTGGGGTTTGACAAACACCTTTAGTGGAGGCCTTGTGCTTGTTAAAGGCCTTCTGTGTCAGGTTACGCAGCTGTTGATTAGGCATTGTGAGGCAGGCCCTAATGCCTAGGTGCCTTCTTGCAGCTGGTGTCCTCCGCCATCCCAGGGTAACTGTGAGCTTTGGAGTAAGTTTGTCAAAGTCTGTGGTAGTAAGCATGGAGAGTTTCACGCCGGCCCTGCTTGGTGTCTGGGGCAGCGATCAGTCCGTGTTCAGACTCTGGGTCTGAGAGTATTTAGGTTGCCAGATGTGTTGTCTCTGGCCAGCTCGTTGAGGTCTGTGGGGTCACACAGTGTGTGTCTGCAGTGATCCTCTGGAAAAGCCCCTGCCCCACCCCCTTGTGGCTGCTAGTTGTTGACGTGTGAACAGTGGCTCTCGCCCACCCCTCGCAGGTTCAGACTCTTGGCTGAAGGGGTGGGCCTGCTGGCCAGGGGAAGTTCTGTTTCGTGTTTTCCCTATCTGTTCGCCTTGTGGTCTGCAAGCATATTTCAGTTCATTTGTGACACTGAATTCACCTCGTTGCGTTGTTTCGGTTCGCCTGAATTTTTTTTGTTGCAGCTGCAGAGGTTTTCAGGGAGCTGACTTGTGAAGTGTCAAGCAGAAGGCTTTGGCTCCCTTTCCCCCCTTTCGTAGCTGTCCACAGGCGTGGAGGGCTTGCACTGCTAGCGACCGATATTCAGCCGGCTGTCTTCTGCTTAAGTCTATGCGCAGTCGGTAGAACTGTTTCAATTCTTTCTGAACCATGTCAAGCTCATCTTTAATTGCTGAGTCAGGGTTTGGACCTCAGCTCTGGCTGCATGCAGCTGGCCTTCTAAGGCCTTAGATCTGGTGTCTCTCTCATTTAGTTCCACATATGTTTTTTTTAACAGTGACTTTGTGTGAAACAGTTCTCTTTTCAAGTCCTGTCTGATGGCTTTTTCCAGCGGCGCTTGGTGTCTAGCAGCTGTTAGAGCCTCCTGAAGACTGGTGATTTCCTTCTGTCGCACCATTCTGTGAGGTTCCTTGCATCCGTTCTGTGCTTTCTCTCGCTGAGCAGGTGTCAGTTCCCTGTAGAACTCTGTGACTTGCAGTTTCAGTTCATTTACCTCCTGTCTGAGGCCCTCGAGGGTGTGGGCCGAGGAGAGGATGATGCTGTTCAGGTCCTGGTGTGTCAGGCAGGGTGATGGGTTGTTCACTTGTGTCGCAGTCTCGCTGTTCCTTTCTTTGCCATTGCAGGTCGTTGGCTGCTTTGAGCTTAATGATGTCCATTACAGTGCTCTACTAAGTTTCTGGGTGGTTCTGGTGAGCTGGCAGGGCTGAATGTCTGTGTAATTTCTGTGACATCCTGGCACACTTGTGGGAACACCAAAGAGAGAAAGGGACAAGACAAATGCAAGCACGTACAGAGGTGTTAAGCTGTCTCTAAGGGGAACGGCTGTGTAGGCCGTGTAAGGTATGAATAGCTGGTGGGAGGCAGCTAGTGAGGTAGGGTGCTATGTTTTTGTGTTCGTGAACACAAAGAGAGAGTTTGAGTAACTTTGTTGAGGGGGCTGTAAGCAGGGGTCAGCTGATGACCGGGATATACATGTGGTCAAACTATTACTCAAAGCACTGATGGTTCACGGGTTTGGACACTAAGACGAAACTGAAATAAAATAAGATGAACTAAAAAAAACGAAGATTTTACCTATTTTAGTTTTTTTCCTAAGAGATATGGCTGAGCAGGTTTCACTTGTGTGTGATGCTTCAATAGACTTCATAACCCTAGGGTTATGCTGTTAGCTAAACTAGCAGGGACCCACCAAATACCTCGTCAAAAGAAAAAGAAACAGTTGGAATTGTTCCTAGTTCAATCTTAGCCTATATTGTGTTGAATGGTAGCTGCCTTTCAATGTATTAGGCCTGGCACTGAGGAGTGAGGAGAAGTAGAGAGGAAACAGGGATTAGACTACTAAAAACCTGTATAACTCGCTAAGGAAACAAAAGTTGCTCGAACTACTGTAATCCTATACAAAAACGCGAAGATGGTGATGGTAAAAATAACTAAAATAAGGTAAAAGTAAAACACAACAACCAAAAGTAAAATAAAAAGGGGTCCTAAGAGCTGTAGGAAATTAAAAAGGGAAAGTAAATAAAAAAATATAAAAAATAAAATAAAAAAAAAATAAATAAAAAAAATAATAATAATTTGATTTAATTAAATCTCAAATTTAATACAAATCAATGTAGCTGAATTGGTACATTTGTGCTAAACAAATGTAAATAAATGCAATAAAATTAAAAAGAGGTAAAATAAAGTCAAAACAAAAAATAAACAATAACACAAGTAAAACTACAGTATGTGGGTAGGGACCAAAGGGACCTGTGATGGCATCAACAGGAAATGACACCAGGAGTGACGGGGACAGAGAGAGAGAGAGAGAGAGAGAGAGGGAGAGAGAGAGGGAGAGAGAGGTGTGGTTAGAAAGTTACACTTTACACGCCTATCTAAGCGTTAGTCAGATGCTAACAGCTAGCAGTTGAGGTAAAGGGCTTAGCTTAAAAGTTAGCGTTAGTTACACGCAATTCTCTGTTTACCCACAGGTCTGTGAAGTGGATGCTATTGTCAGATTAACCGGAAGAGTCCGCTCACACTTCCGGGGTCACGTGTTGATAGGAGACCAATGCAAGCTCACAACAAATGCACGTGGAGCAGACTTGCACTGCTGTGAGCATGCATGGGAAACTCATGCATGTCCCATACAAATTCATTAATTAGTCAAAACAGCACATTCACTTCACAGGCAATGGTGGATTCGTAGTTAGCTACGCTAGAATAACACCATTAATTTTACGTAAATGTTTCAAATGAGCGAGTCATAATGAAATACAATGATACGTAACACATAAGGCCTTAAATTAATGAAATGAGGAGTATCGCTCAGATCACTTACACAGTGCTTAAAAAGGGGATTTCTTCGCCCAAAATCAAACCGATTTATTCTGGTACCATCTATATGAGCTGCTAATCCTGAGATTTAGTCGTCAGAAAATAGACTTGTGCTCTACTAACAACAGAAATTAGGATTTCTTCGCTAAATCAGGTTAGTTTCTTATCGTACGAGTTAAACACATTATAGCACTGAAACTTTCTACTACCTGTAGGAAGGCACATTCAAGCTATAGTTTTATCTGATTATAATCAGAACCTGGTGCGCGCATGTATAAGAGTTATGTAAATGTTTCACATGAGTGGGTCGATATGAATACAATGATACATAACACATACTAAGGCCTTAAATCAGTGAAATGAGGAGCATCGCTCAGATCACCTACACAGTACTGAAGAAGGGGATTTCTTCGCCCAAAATCAGACCAATCTATTCTGGTACCATTTATATGAGCTGATAATTCCGAGATTTCGTCGTCAGAAAATAGACTTGTGCTATACTAACACAGAAATTAGGATTTCTTCACCTAATTCAGGTTAGTTTCTTATCGTACGATTTAAACACATTATAGCACTGAAAACTTCTTACTGCTTGTAGGAAGGCGCATTCAAACTATAATTTTATCTGGTTTTGATCAGGAACTGGTATGCGCATGGAGAAGAAGTTACTAACTTATGAAACAGACACATAAGATTGATTATTGGGTCTGCTTGCAAGCAATGTTTAAAACGACTCCACCGTTCTAAATTACTGCTCGTACTGCATAAAATAGGAAACTATTATTTTCCTGGCCATGTGAATGCTGGGATTTTCCTGGCTAGCTTGTCAAAATTTCTGGGGGTCACATCATGCGCTGCTGCGGGGACGCTTGGAAGTATTACAGTTCTGTTCTGTCAGTTGTTAAGCAGAAAGTGTTGGCTCCCCCCTTCGTAGCTTGTTGCATATGAGGGAGTTTGCACGGCTGAATGAGGATGCAGGAGTAGGGTGTCTCTCCCACTGCATTTCTTTTCGCAGCCTGTAGGAGTCCCTGAGTTCTCTTCGGAGCATGTCAAGCTTGTCTTGAGTGTTGTTCAGCTGCTGGATCAGAGTCTCTTGAAGTCTATCAATTTCCTCATGTTTCAATCCCATTAGGTTGTGGGTCAGGAAGATGATGACCTTGGTGAGCTTTTGTAGCCATAACTCTCACTTGAGTCCTGAGTCTGAGGTACACTCTGTGTCCAGTTGCTTTCGGCTCAGTAGGTGGTCGTCGGCCCTGGGTAGGGGGTGTTCCTCACAACGCCTGGCCAGCCCTCTTTGGTCTGCATTCTGGGCAGTTAGTCTGAGCATCTGCAACATTTTGACACACTTGTGTTGAGCGTAAGGGCTAGAGACTACTACAAGATCAAAACAGAGTGTGAATGCTAAGATTTGGGTCAGCATATGTTTAGCTGAAAAGGGCGTAAACAGGATTTTCATTGATGACTTAAGACTACTGTCAAAATATTGTCAAATTATCACTCAGAATTTAATGACGGTTCCCCAAACAGGCTCAATCTCTAAGAAAGTGAAGTAGAAGAGGGAAAAAAGGAAAAGGAGAGCATTTCTATTAAGAATATGCTTATTATTTGGTACTCAGGATGATAGTTATGCCCTAGTGTTTGTCTAGATGACTTTTGTAACAGGGTCATAAAAATTAGGGCACATGTTTGAAAATAAACAAATCAAAAATAGAAATGTCTCTGGTTCCTTTTGAGGTTCAGAGAGAACATCAAAACAAAAGGGGCATAACATGTAAAAAGATAGTTAAATTCGCCGAGAGGAATTGAAGATTGAGAAACATAGAAAAGAAGAAAAAAAAAACAGAAGGAAGAGAAATGGAAAAATCAGAAAACAGGGATTAGGTTAAATTCAAATTGCTACACACTGCACACACACATCTGTATTTAAAAGCTTCAATTAAGAGTGTTAACCCCTAATTGTTAAAGCTATTGGTAGCTTAGCCTAAAAAGTGTGTTAGCTTAGCTGCTTCAGATGGTTTGTTTACAAGATGGCGTGTTGTGCTATGTGAAGTTAGCGCTTCCTGTCACAAGTTGTTGTCACGGTAACCAATGCATGCCAGTGCAATTAACGCAGTTTAATGTCTATCTATTTTAAAAAGTTGCCCACAGTTTTAGAACGTGGTGCTTTCAGTCCTTCAAGACTTGTTCCATTAAATAAATGTGAGTGCTTCTCTATGTAACATTAACTTCTTGCACTTGTTTAAAGAATTACAGAACGGGTTTACTGTAAGTTAAAACCGGTTTAAACATACATGTAGTTATGTTTGCCTTACACATGAGTACTAAAGTACAGTATTACACCTTTACTTTCACTCAGCGAGTGAAATACAGTAATGACCACCAGGTTGCTAGGCTTGTATACATGCAGTCAAAGTGTAGATGAATTGCTTCAATCTAATTATAAACTATAAGGCCTTTATGCTGTAGAAAGAGGAGCAACGCTCACATCTACCTTGATATAAATGTACTGAGATTTCTTCTTCAAAGAAACCATTTAAACAATACTGCAATTTTGTGAATTCTTCACTAAAGCATTATACATTATGGTACAGTTTGGACATGCCGCTGAGCTGAGATTCAGACTTATGCTTTGTCAGAACAGATTTATGCTTTAATACTGAAATTAGGGTTTCTTTGCTAAAATCAGATTAACCTTACACTGATACCATTAAGCATGAATTACATAGACTCTTCCAATCATAATAGCAGTACCAATTCAAATCCCCACTTTATCTGCATCTAAACAAGCCAGCAAACAGGGACACAACAGGGCATCTCAAGTCACGCACACACTTTTAGGTTGACAGTGTTTAAACTCATAACTTTCGTTTTATCATGGCCGCATATTCTCCACCAATCTGTAACGAATCAGCTCATGACAGTAAATATGAATAATTAACCATAACTAGTTATAATTAACTATTCATATTTTAGATCCGCTGTAGATATTTAGCTGACCTCTCAGGGTCAACTGTCTTGTCAATTCTAAGAACGTTAATTTCCTGGTTAAGGGAAATAACTTTCTTACTGTACAATTCTACAAAAGCTTGTAGCGTAAATCTGCATGATTAGTGACTCCGGTTATGAGCAAACAATGAACACGTCAAGTGTGATACAAGTAAGGTTTTATTAACTACATAAACACTTAAACTAGTCTAACATACTACATAAACACATAAACTGGTCTAACATCCTACATACACACATAAACTGGTCTAACATACACATACACACACACACACATACAGTTGGTATAGGAAAGGGTTAAAGTTTAACTCAGTACAGAAAGAGGCATAAAGAATGAATTTTATGGAACACTTTGCATATATTCAGCAGATCTACACCTGAGGGATACGTCATATTCTTAGTTCAAACACACCTTTGTAGAAAGGTGTAACTGATACTTAAGGCATCAATTAAATCGACTAAGTTTGATACTTGCGAGTCTCGGCTGTCTGAAAGAGATTCCTGTTGCAATCTTAAGGTTTCCAGTCCATCTTTTGCTGAAGTTAGTTGATGAGAAAGAACCTGTCTTGAGTCAGAGAATCTTGATTGAAATGGAAAGGACAAGGCCGAAGAAAGGCCTGGCACAATGCTTTGGTATCCTGAAGAGTTTTCTCACATTTTCTTAGCTTCTGACAGAACCACCGACTCGGGCGGGTCACATGAAGTGTGGCCTTTAAGGTAGGAGAAGATCCCCGCCTCTCAAGATGGCTTATCCAATGAGACAGGCCGGAATCCCAAGTGGGCGTTTTGAGATCCCATGGAGTTTATGACTCTTTGTGTGGAAGCATGGTAATTTGTATATGGAACTTGAATCGAAATTACTAATGATTCTCAGGGCCCTAATATATATATTGCCTATGTACCAATATTATATACACGCTTGTTTCGATCATAAGGAGGCGAATTCATAGATACTAAACAAGGTAGATTAAGGTTATATGAAGGAATGGGTTATCGTAAGCATGAATAAAAATAGTCTATAATACAATAGATTAATACAAAACAGCAATAATATACACAGTGGCCTGAAGAATATGTGTGTTCATTTGAAGAAAGGTTTTCCTATGAATTAATTGGAGAACAGTAAATTGATAGGCATTTGTTGCACTGCTTTGGAGAATGCAGCTGAGTCGGCTCGCATTCCACAAGGTTGTAAAGGTATCGGGTTACCATGAAACCAGGGTCCTGTTTGGCTTCCTGGGGTGTTACAGAGTATTTTTGAAATCTAGCTAACAAAATATATATTGTGTGTTTGAGTGGTCCAGACGCGACATATATCTTAAGAGAGAGAGAAGGAAATGTAATTTGTTTCTATGATGGCAAAGCTGGGTTGAAAACAGTTGTGCTGCTTAACTTTTTTTTAAAAACAGTGATACTTTTTTACTTCTTTCTTCAGGATTCACTGATGTATAGAAAGTTCAAAACAACAGCATAAATGTTATAAATGTCTTTACTGTCACCTTTGATCAATTTAATGCATCTTTTCTGGATAAAAATATAAATGCATTTAAATAAATACATACATACATAAATGACAGATCCCAAACTTTTTAATGGTAGTGTGAATCACTGTCCATAGGCTGCTAATTCACAGTGATATATTGTACCGTAGATTGTATTTAGCCAAAAAATGATTTTTTTATGCATTTGCATGTGTTTGTAGTCTTAAATATATGTTGCAGATGCTTGTCTCTCAAAACACAAAATTAAAGAGATAGTTCAGTCAAAAATGAACATTCTGTTATCATTTACTCACCCTCATGTCTTTCAAACCTGTATTACTTTATTTCTTCTGTGGAAGTCATACAGGGTGATTAAATAATGACCCAGTTTAATTTTTTGGTTTACTATATCTCTGCAATGATCAGACATTAAGTATACATCATTTATTTCTTTATACATAACAAGAGCAGGTTGGCTTGCTAACATTTCCAGTCCTGTTGTTGGACTTCTTTGGGCAGGCAAGATTGGAAAACTGTATGTGGGCCATAGTTGTAATGGCCTCTGTGAGCCATTCATTTGCATCGTATTCATCCATGTGTGAACAAAGTGCCTTTGTTCAATTTACCGAATTACCTTTTCAAGGTAAAAGGTAGTAGCTTTCAGTGTAGTGTATTTCATACTGTGAGCTTACTTCCCCGTTTCCTGTTTTCTCTGTCTTTCCATCTTAAATATGGACACAAATGATATCTGCAGCTCATTTTCTATGGATGCTTGTTGCATAAACTGCAGTCCAAGTTAACAGGAAATACATTTACCAGAGGCAAACCCCTCCACCCCACATCAAGTACATTTAGAATGACTATAACATCTCTCTTTCGCACACACATACTCACATCATCTTATTTTGTGTTTTCCATCTAGTATTTCATTTCCTGTCCCGATTTTCCATTGTACTTGCTTTTAAAACTGAAGTGGTTCAAATGCACATTGTATTGTTATGTAAATGTCAAGAGATGCCATATCATGTGAATGCAGCTGGTAATGCAACACAGTGAAACCAGGCCACATCTGACTCATACCAGGTGGAGAACGTCACAGTCGGCTGTGTTTGAGGGCAAAGCAGTACAAACAGTTGATAAATAAGATTAAACCACTGCAAAACAAACAGCCAGATGGACAGACAGTGTCTGTGCTTCCTCTTCAAAGCAATACAACAAATTGTATTCAGTCTTAAGAAATTCAAGGTCAATTCCAGTAGTTTATTGCAAAGAAAGGGAAGGAACTCTTCTGGGGTTTCCTTTAGATTTGCACACACACATATTTCCAGTCTTATCCTCAATCCATTTCTGATGTTTTGACCAGTGATTAGTTTAGCATACAGTATAAGCAGGGAAACACTGAAGTAAAAACCTCTGTAGTCTGCCTTGATGTATACATTAACCTGGCAGAAATAGTTTATTGTAGAGGGCGGTTCTAGTACGACGCCTGGAGGTATCTGATGTACCAGCATATTAATGTTGACTGAATTTGAGGAGAAAATTCATCTGTGCACAAATTTGGATGCTGAAATATCCCATTATTTGATTCTGACATGCTTTGATCTCACTTTTGGAGTGTGTTTGCTTTTGGTACACAACATACATAAGCATAGAAAGAGAGAAAAGGAAAAAAATAAGTACATTAATTAATATTCCTCATAGAATTAGTGATTGAAAAGGTGTAGAATGCTTTTCAGATGTGGGTCACAAACCAGTGCCTCTCTTCTAATAAAGTTGTATTTTTTTAATAATAAGACAGGATGTTTTAGAAGTCTTTGAAATTAAACAGCTCAAACAAATTAATCACAGTTTAATTAATTCTCTTCTGTCAATAGCGTAAATTTAATTAGAGGTTACTGAGCAATTTAAAACCACAAGTGAACATTATTGACAAACACGTATTGCTACAAAGGAGAAAGAAAACCTCTCCTGTGAGCAGACAGATTTTTAAATTAAAATATTAATTGGTTGGCATCCAAAGTTCACAAGAAAAAACCTGCCCTGGTAGACAGAGCGCAATGGTACGATAATAAGACGTAAGCAGTGCCTGTCAAAATATTGGGCAGGCACTAAATGACGATTTGAACCTAAAAGGTCAGTGCTAGAGGCAAACAGACAGTAACAGCACTGTGATCTGACTAAACTCGTTCTGCCAGCACACCATGGGCAGCCTGGTCTTTTATTTTAGGAAGCCTTGAAGAGTGTAACAAGTTTGTTTTCTTCATTACACACCATCAGGTGTGGTGTGGAGCTATGATTCGGGATTCATCACAAACATGGATGGTACCACTGGAACCAATCTAAGATGTGACTTTTAAGTCACTGTGCTTTCTTATGTGGACTAGCCCTTTCCATCTTGGAGTTTCGCTGTCTCTCACTGACAGCTCTCTGGGGTTGGTGTGTTACAAACATAAAGAGAGCATCAGTGTCAGACTCCAGACGTTAAGGGACTCACTGAATGAGACATCATGTGGGATTAATGCCATTTAGCATTCACCACCTGTTTCATAAAGGAAAAGTAATGGGATCCGAGCCAGATAAAAGGGCTTGGGTCATTTAAATATCTGCTGTCAAAAGTGTCATTGTTCCATGAACAGTGGCAAATAACTGGGCACCTATTCTTTTTTTTTACTTTACCCTTTAATTTGACAGCAGGTTATATGAGATGGTGGCATTTGGCAGTCTGATTGGGTTTTAAGAGTCTGTGGGTAATGCAGGTTTAGCACGGGTGGTTGGCTGTCAAATTCTTACAGCTGCATAAAGATATGCGTTTCATTTTTGACAACATCTAACGTGTTTCATTTTTGACAACATCTATGTTTATTCCAAGACGAAATCCTTAGACACAAAGAAAGGTGACCTGAAAGTGTGCTTTTCCCCACGTATTCATAATAATGAGGCACATATACAGCATAATAGTATATCATCTCAAGCTACTGAGAGGAAAATGGCCTCAAATTGCATTTGAGGATTTGTTAGTAGGAGGTCAAGCATGTCACATGATATACCATCCATCACTAACACATTCTAAGAGAACACTTAATGACATTTTACATTTGTGAAAAAACTAATACTGTTAATGTACAAACACGTTGTTTTCTCACAAAAATACTCTCAGACAGGGCATTTAAACATTTTAACTATTAATTAGTTGCTTATTAGCATGCATATTACTAGCATATTGGCCGTTTATTAGTAATTATAAAGCACATACTAATGCCTTATTCTGCATGACCGTATTTTAGATCCCTTAATCCACCTTAAATCCACCCCATACCTAAACTTAACTAACTTACTAACTATTAATAAGCAGCAAACTAGGAGTTTGTTCAGGGAAAACTCTTAGTTAATAATAGTGAACATGTGTTCCCTATTCTAAAGTGTCACCATACTTTCAAATTTGTATGCATTTCTTTACTCTCTCTCTCTCTGGACTGACATTCTGCTGTGAGCATGTAAAATATGCTGCTGCTGCGACATGAATAAGCAAACCTAGATAACCATAGCAGATCTGTGTGGAGCTGGGGGAGGTGGAAGGTTTCAGAGAAACTCTGATAGCCCACTGCAAGACCAGCTTACAACGAATACTAAAACAGACTATTTAAATGTTGAGCAAGCAATCGCGTTAACTGCAGAATCAGCAGAGGACAAACAGCTTGCAACGTGTAGTAAATGATGTGACTGATATCAGATTGCATGTAAAAGATCTATCAGTCTGAACCTTAGATTTTATTGACTAAACTATACAGGTGCATCTCAATAAATTAGAATGTCATGGAAAAGTTCATTTATTTCAGTAATTCAACTCAAATTGTGAAACTCGTGTATTAAATAAATTCAATGTAAATAGACTGAAGTAGTTTAAGTCTTTGTTTTTTTTTTAATTGTGATGATTTTGGCTCAACAAATTAGAATATGGTGACATGCCAATCATCTAATCAGCTCAAAACACCTGCAAAGTTTTCCTGAGTCTTCAAAATGGTCTCTCGGTTTGGTTTACTAGGCTACACAATCATGGTGAAGACTGTTGATCTGACAGTTGTCCAGAAAACAATCATTGACACCCTTCACAAGGAGGGTAAGCCACAAACATTCATTGCCAAAGAAGCTGGCTGTTCACAGAGTGCTGTATCCAAGCATGTTAACAGAAAGTTGAGTGGAAAGGAAAAAGTGTGGAAGAAAAAGATGCACAACCAACCGAGAGAACCGCAGCCTTATGAGGATTGTCAAGCAAAATCGATTCAAGAATTTGAGTGAACATCACAAGGAATGGGCTGAGGCTGGGGTCAAGGCATCAAGATTCACCACACACAGACGTGTCAAGGAATACAGTTGTCTTATTCCTCTTTTTAAGCCACTCCTGAACCATAGACAATGTCAGAGGCGTCTTACCTGGCTAAGGAGAAGAACTGGACTGTTGCCCAGTGGTGCAAAGTCCTCTTTTCAGATGAGAGCAGTTTTGTATTTCATTTGGAAATAGCCAAGGTCCTAGAGTTCTGAGGAAGAGGTGGATAAGCTCATAGCCCAGTTGCTTGAGTCCAGGTTAATTTTCCACAGGTCTGATATCATGATATTGTGGTGCAAATGTCATAACTGCTGGTGTTTGGAATCCATTGTGTTATTTTTGAAAACCCCACGGCCACAAACATAGACCAAAAACCCTATATAACCAACATTTTTGGAGCACTTCATGCTTCTTTCTGCTGATCAGCTTTTTGAAGATGATGATTTCATTTTTCCAGCAGGATTTGGTACCTGCCCCCACTGCCAAAAGCACCAAAAGTTGGTTAAATGACCATGGTGTTTGGTGTGCTTGACTGGCCAGCAAACTCACCAGACCTGACCCCCGTAGAGGATCTATGGGGTATTGTCAAGAGGAAAATGAGAAACAAGAGACCAAAAAATGCAGATGAGCTGAAGGCCACTGTCAAAGAAGCCTGGGCTTCCATACCACCTCAGCAGTGCCACAAACTGATCACCTCCATGCCACGCCGCACTGATGCAGTAATTCTTGCAAAAGGAGCCCCTACCAAGTATTTGAGTACATGTACAGTAAATGAACAAACTTTCCAGAAGGCCAACAATTCACAAAATGTTTTTTTTTATTGGTCTTATTAAGTATTCTAATTTGTTGAGATAGTGGATTGGTGGTTTTTGTTAAATGTGAGCCAAAATCCTCACAATTAAAAGAACCAAGGACTTAAACTACTTCAGTATGTGTGCATTGATTTTTTTTTAATACACGAGTTTCACAATTTGAGTTGAATTACTGAAATAAATGAACTTTTCCACGACATTCTAATTTATTGAGATGCACCTGTATATCTTCTGTTTAGAGTACTCTACAAGATGTGGTATGGGAAACCAAGACAATAGCAGCAGATATTTTAATCCTGCAAGTTGCGCGACCAGTTCAAGGCAACATCGTGAACTTTTTGTCATGCACCTTAAATTATTCCTGAACAATTTTTTGCAGTGACACCACTGCCATCAGGGAACACTATTGCCATGAAGCGGTGCATGTAATATATAACCCTCTTTGGTTAGGTGGTACATGTCAAACTAACATCAACATGAATGTCAGATCCCAAGGTTTCCCAGCAGAATATTGCCAAGAGTATAAGAGTCTCCACTGGCCTATCCCCATGTACGTTAGTGAGCCTTGAGCGCCCATGACCCTGATGCCAGTTTACCGGTTGTCCTTCCGTGCACCACTTTTGGTAGGTACTAACCACTGCATACCAGGAACACATCACAAGCCTTGAAGTTTTGGAGAATCTCCGACGTAGTTGTCTAGCCATCACTATTTGGCCCTTGTCAAAGTCACTTAGTCTAGTTCCCACTCAACCTAGTGCTTATATACATTTCCAGTTTTTCTCAGATCCGATTTTTTTGTATAGCTGTTCACGTTGTTTTAAATGTGGCCAATATCAGATTTCCAGTGTGAACAGATCATGGTTCTGAACTCTCTCATATGTGTAAAAAGACAATACGAACAGGGTTGCCAAGTTTTCACAACAAAATCCACCCAATTGTTTCTCAAAACTTGTCCAAAACTAGCCCAATCATGTTCCTGGGGGTAAATATCTCATTAGTGGGGTTGCTTCAACCCACAGAGATGAAAAACAACCCACGGCAACAGTGAAAAAGTCGCCCAATTTCACAGGAAAACTGTGGACTTGGCAACACTTGTGCACCGCACCGTCATACGGAAGTAAACACGGAGGACATAAAGTGTGCAATAATGCGTTTATTTATAGTGTGCTGCACAAGCCAGCGAAATTATGTGCAGGCAATATGAAAAATAAAGACAAGGATGTGACAGAAGAGTCACATTTGAACGGTATGTAGAGGCCATTACCTTAATGTTTTGGCTTGTGTATATAGCAAGCGGTGGGCGAACCCTCCGCCTGTAGAGGCCCCGCCAGCTGCAGAGTGCAGACTCGACCCTACTTAAAACCTCCCTGCCTGTACTTCCTAATACCGTTCGACATTGATTAGCTTGTTCAGGTTTGTTTGATTAGGGTTGAAGCAAAACTCTGCAGGGTTGCAGCTCGCCAGGACCGACGTTCGCCACCCCTGGTATATAGTGTTGTCACTGTAATACTTATGGATTCTGACACATCACACTTCCACTGACTTTCGCAACTGTCTTGATAACTTTGGGTATGTAAAATCTTTGAAGTGGCTCCCATGAGCGCAGAATCATGATGAATGTTGATCTAGAGTGTAATAAAAGTCACATGAATTCCAAAATGACTGTTACTGCAGTCACATTGCAAAACATCTGACCTGAATCGAATTTATACTACATGTGGAAATGGCACAGATCGGAATTGAAAAGATCAGATTCCATGTTTTTTGTGCTGTTCACACCGTCATGAGAAAGATCTGAGTCCATGTGGCAAAAAAAAAAAAAACGGATTTGTGCCACATTTGCATGCAGAGTGAACATAGCCTATTTGTTCAGTTATATGCCACCCCTTGACATTTGCCAGTGTAAATCATTAATCAATGTTGTTCACTTCACCTGTCAGAGGTGTTAATATTGTGGCTGATAATGCTTTCACTTTCATTGTATGATCAAAAACATTTGAAGTGTTCTTCAAAATATCTTCTTTTGTGAAAGAATGAAAATGATACAGGTTTGGTACAACATGATGCCGAGTAAATAATGACATAATTTTATTTTTTGGGTGAACTATCGATTACAAGTTCCATAAAGAGAGCTGAGTGCCAATGACAGTGGAAACTGGCATAAAACACACCTAACAGTAGGTCTGCTCAGCCCACTGTGCTAAACTCTGCAGAGAGAAAGAGAGAAAAGGAGAGTCTCCTAGTCTCTTGACCTCTTCCTGCGCTATTTGCACCATTGTCATTTTTGTCTCACCATGCCATGTGGAGCTTTCTTTGCCTCCAGTCATTCTATTCATCCACTGTTATTAGCTCATTACTGTTTAAAGAGCTCACGTGGTCTGGGCCTACGTCTCAGGAAGAGTCAACACCATGGGGGCAGGTGTGGGGACAGAGCAGATTGATGGATTTAAAAGGGGAAGAGGAGGAATGGGGCCTGGTCCTGATATTTGCAAGGGTGTTGTTCCACCCAGGTAAAGAGGAGGCACAGTGGGTAATGATAAGGGTGTAATGCCAAATGCCCTGGATGCATTTTCTCACCGCATGTACTGTATGAATGCCACCAACCTACCTCCCTCCGCAAGCCTGCTTGACACACTTCATTAATACTTTATAGAGTCATTCTCCAGGCATATACCATGTCAAAGTCGGGGGGTGGTACTAGCTGTGCAAATGCTCCAATGCAGTTCAATTCATTTGAGAAGATCTTGGAACGCAGTGTTCTTTACCTCTTGGATTTAGTACAACATGGGTGGAAAATGTGATAAACATATCTAGGTTATGTTCTTGAAGCTCAAATATTACATGAAATTATTTCTCAGATTTTCTTAAATATATACTTGAGGACAACTGTTCCTTAGGCTACCATTTTGTAATGTTTTTATTATTATTATTAGCTCTAAAAAGGGGAATATTTATGACGAATTATAACTGGTTATGATTCATAATAAATATTTAGATTATATCTTCGAATTAACTGTAGCAGAATCAATATTACAACAGCAAACAGAGACAATCCGTTGTGAATATAAGGGATTTAATAAATGAAACTATATCTAACATATAACCAACTAAAACATATATACCAGAATGAATACAACGTAAGGAAAAGGGAGAGAGAGAAAAGAATGGCCAGTATTTCACATCCCTTACCCACAACCTTGAAAATCCGCTAGAAGCCAAAATCACCTTAAATGATTTAGATGCGTGTTTTAAGTTCAGTCCCTTTTAAGCGGTTACTTGCTTTGGTTTCGATTGCTGAAGAAGAGTCCGGATGCGGTAGATAACGGAGGTCTTTTGATGAGTTCGTGAGGAGTCAGCTGGAAGTTTTTACTTCTGGTTCTTCTGAAGGAAAAGTCCACAGCGACTAACGTTACTTGAAGATAAAAACTGCCGGAAAATAAAACTCAAGAGTGAGATCTTGAGAGTCTTGGAGAGGTGTTGTCTCAAACGGAGAAGAGTTTCTGAGCAAAGATTATTACCCGTCTAATCGCTTTTTGAGAATCCTATTCTGGTACTGGCCAAAAGAGGCATGCTTTTGCGCGGGAGAAACTTTGGGTGTCTTGTTGTCGTCTTGTTTAGTTGGCTCATCTGCATTTTAATGGCAGTACTGGAATTTCTGTAGTGTAACTAAACCCAAAAATCGTAACAAATCCAATGATGCGTTTCACACTTCACATACTGTACCTCATGTCCGAGGAATGAAAACATGTAACTTGAACCAAGAACAACCATTTGGAATAGATAAACCAATATATACATACCTCCCCTGGGTATCAGTGTTTAGGCTTTAACTAATACAAATAACGAGTAGTAACTCAGCTAATCTAATAGGGAAACAAACAAACAACACATGCAATATACCAGATAAATTTGTAGAGTATAATAGAGTAACGGTCTTTATGTTTGTGTGTGTGTGTGTGTTGGTTTACTTGGCAGCCCGGCCCATCGGGCCATTTACAGCTCTTTGGGAATGTGTTTGAAATCAGATTGGGGTAGATGATAGTGGGGGCTGGTTCGAATTTTCGTGACGGCGAAGAACCATCTGGCAATTTAAACCCCCATTAAAAAGTAAAGTCTCTGACCAGAGCTGTAATTTATATGCAAATGTCAAAGGCTAAAAGGAGTCTCTTAAGCCATAAAACCCCAAAGATAATGCATGATTCTACGCAGACGCTACAATATGTTATATGCTATATATATATATGCTAAATCTATATATATATATATATTTTTTATTTATATATATATATATATATAGTGGGTATGGAAAGTATTCAGACCCCTTACATTTTTCACTCTTTGTTATAATTGCAGCCATTTGCTAATTCATTTAAGTTAATTTTTTTTCCTCCTTAATGTACACACAACACCCCATATTAACAGAAAAACACAGAATTGTTGACATTTTTGCAGATTCATTAAAAAGCAAAACGTCTCTAGGTTACGTATGTAACCATGGTTCCCTGAGGGAATGAGACGCTGCGTCGAGTCGCTTTGGGAACGCCCTTGCGTTACCGCGTTCTGAAGCACGTGTCAAATCCGTCCAATGGAGCAGCGAGACGTCACGAGCCGGGTGACGTAAGCACCAGAAAGCATAAAAGCGCTGCCGGCGGGCTCAAACCACTCGTGAAGTACTCTGCGGGATGCAGGGAGTATGGTAAGAACGCAGCGTCTCTTTCCGCTCGGGGTAACCATGGTACATACTACCCTCGGACCTTCCCCTTTCAGAACCCGAGCTGCGTCGAGTCGCTTTGGGAACGAGAATACCTACTGCGCCATACTACCAAGTCCCTGCCTGTGTGTGTATCCTATGAGCACATCACGAAGAGAGAACTTGGGAACCTGGGGTAGAAGCCAGGTCTAGGTTGTAAAAGCGGACAAAAGTGTGTGGAAAGGACCAGCCCTCCGCAGCACAAATGTCCTGCAAGGCCAAACCCAAGCTGAAAGCCTTGGAGGCCGACATACTCCTGGTCGAGTGCGCTCTGACCCCATAGGTGACGGGAGGCCAGAGGACTCGTAGGCTAGTGAGATGGCCTCGAAACCACCCACGCCTAGCACCCTATTCTTCTTGTCGCTGGCATCCTTCTTTGGCGGGACCAAAAACAAACAAACGCTGATCTGCCTTACACATGGGGTCAGCCTGTGGTGCATAATCTTCCATTGCTCTACTGGACAAGCAGATTAAGCCTTCGTTGCCTACTTCCTGGTAACGAGGAGGACAGATGCCTTACGTACTATGGGCCCTGGTGAAGAAGTGGCACCTTAGGGACATACCCGGCCCTCGTGTAAAGGAATGCCCTAACCATGCCTGTAGCAAATTCCAGGCACAAAACAGAAAGTGCTTGAAGATCCCGATCCTTTTTAGTGAGGAAATAGCGAGGAGAAAGATAGTCTTGAGCGTGAGCAATCTGACTGAAACTTCCTCTATGGTTCAAAGGGGGCATTGCATAAGCCCTCCGGAACCACAGCCAGGTCCCATGAGGGCACCTTGGTGCGCTGTACCGGCCTCGGCCTCAGGGTGCCACGGAGGAAACAAGTGGCAACTGGGTGTCTTCCCAATGATTGACCACCCAGAAGGGCGTAGTAAGCAGCTAAGGCCGCCACGTATACCTTTAGAGTGGAGGGAGATAACCCTGCAGATAATCTCTCCTGCAGAAACTCCAGAACTGTACTAATTGGGCAGCTGACTGGGTCCTGCAGTCGCTGTCCGCACCATGACGCGAAAAGTTTCCACTTCAAGGCATACAGTTTCCTCTTTGAGGGAGCTCTGGATTGGAGGATGGTTTCAACAACCTCAGTTGAGAGACCAGAAGTTACTAGTTGTGCCCCCTCAGGGGCCATACCCACAGCTTCCATAACTCCGGGCGGTGGTGAAGAATGGCGCCCCCCGCCTGAGAGAGGAGGTCCCTCCTGATCGGAATCTCCAGCTGAGAGCCGTCGAGGAGGGACACCAAGTCCGAGAACCAGCTTGTACAAGGGGCGCGAACACAGACCCCCCCTGCCGATTGATGTAGGAAACAACCGATGTGTTGTCTGTGCGGACAAACACATTATGCCCCCTTAGGTCTGGAAGGAATTGTGTCAGAGCTCGAAACACGGCCAGCATTTCCAGGCAGTTAATGTGCCAAAAGAGATGATGGCCTTCCCACAGACCCTGGGCAGAGCGTCCACTCATGACCGCTCCCCAGCCCGTGAGAGAGGCATCCATCGTTAGCCTTACGCGACGACAAGGAGCCCCTAACGTCGGGCCTTGAACCAGGAACCAAAGTTTCTTCCACATTTCTAAGGCACGTAAGCATCGCCGCGTGACCTTGATCATGCAAAGCGGATTCCCCCTCAGGGAAAATCCTTTGGTTCTGAACCACCACTGCAAGGGTCTCATGTACAGCATGCCAAAAGTTCACGTTGGGACGCCGCTGCCATCAGCCCAACATCCTCAGAAACTGTTTGACAGTGAGTGACTGGCCTTCTCTTACTCTCGTGACTGTCGTGAGGATTGACTCGATTCGAGCAGGAGACAGACGTGCCTGCATCGAGGTTGAGTCCCACACCACGCCTAAATAAGTGGTTTTCTGTAGTGGAGAAAGAACACTCTTCTTGGCGTTTAGTCTTAACCCCAGCTCTCTCATATGGGCGAGGACGACATCTCGATGCCGAGACGCCATCTGCTCCGATTGAGCTAGTGTTAACCAATCGTCGATATAATTGAGTATGCGGATGCCCTGGAGTCGCAGTGGAGCCAGAGTAGCATCCACACACTTTGTGAAAGTGCTGGGTGAGAGTGACAGGCCGAAGGGAAGAACTCGATATTGGTATGCTTCGCCCCCGAAAGCAAACCTCAGGAACTTCCAGTGATGAGGGAGGATGGAAACATGGAAATAAGAATCTCTGAGATCTATCGTAACAAACCAATCCTCGGACTGGATCTGAGATACTATATGCTTGATAATGAGCATCTTGAACCGAAGCCGTTTGATAGCGAGGTTCAGAAGACGGAGATCTAAGATCGGACGCAACCCTCCATCCTTCTTTGGAATGATGAAGTAACGGCTGTAGAACCCTGATTCTCTCTTGAGAGGAGGAACACGTTCTATGGCCCTCTTCCTCAAGAGAGTATCTACTTATTTTTCCATTACCAGAGCCTGCTCGGGGGCCCCCTAGTGTGGGGATGACCCCGTTGAAACTAGGCGGATGAGAACCGAACTGGATTCTGTAGCCTTTTTCTACAACCTGCAGGACCCATTTTGATATATTTTGGCAGAAGTTCCCACGCTGCCAGAATATCTACTAAGGGAACCAGCTTCTCGAGGCTGGCCTCTGGTGTTATTATAGGAGCCAGTTCGGTGCCCTGAAGCGTATGACCGGCAGGGAACGACCGGCCTGACTGCTGTAGCATCCTCACTTGAGGGGGTGAGCTCTCCCTTGCCGTACCGTTGCCGGGCGGCAGCTTGGAATTTCGCTCGTCGGAGCTCACTGATCCCTGAAGCACCGAGGTCGCACCCCCCCCATCCTTCTTCGGAATGATGAAGTAACGGCTGTAGAATCCGGACGCTCTCGAGAGAGGAGGAACAAGTTCTATGGCCCCCTTCCTCAAGATAGTATCTACTTCTTGTTCCATTACCAGAGCCTGCTCAGGACCCACTAGTGTGGGGGTGACCCCGTTGAAACGAGGCGGACGAGATCCGAACTGGATTTTGTCACCTTTCTCTACAATCTGCAGGACCCTTTTTGAGATATTTGGTAGAAGTTTCCACGCTACCAGCAAATCTACTAAGGGAACCAGCCTCTCGATGCTGGCGTCTGGTATTATTAGAGGAGCCAGTTCGGTGTCCTGAAGCGGATGACCGGCAGGGAACTACCGACCTGACTGCTGTAGCACCCTCTCTTGAGGGGGGCGAGCTCTCCCGTGCTGTACCGTTGCTGGGTGGCAGCTGGGATTTTCGCTCGTCGGATCTCACTGAGCCCTGAAGCACCGAGGTTGCAGGGGTATCAATGAACCTCCATGATGGCACTGAGGGAACAACCGACCCGACTACTGTAGCACCCTCACTTGAGGGGGCGGGCTCTCCCGTGCCGTACCGTTGCCGGGCGCGTGGGATTTTCGCCGTCGTCGGAGCTCACTGATCCCCCCCCCCCCCCTGGGTGGGGAAAAAGCACCGAGGGTGGCAGGTGTATCAATAAGCCTCCGTGAGGGCACTGAGGATGATTGGGCACCGTATACTGAGGTGTTCTCCTTTCCTCTCTCAGGTTGGCTGCCCTCAGGGACCTGACCATGGTAGGACCATTTCGCCGAGGTCCTCTTAGACAAATAACGGTCCGCAGATCCTTTTTCGGTCTATAAGACCCCAACTGAGAACATCGCCCCGACCCCCGATCTTTCTGAGGAGGGGTGCGGGTTGCAACTCTCTGTTTTTGAGACTGGCGATATGAGAAGCTTTATGACTTGGGCTGCTGCCGCTCAGCAGTCCCACCCCTGAGCAGGTCAGCTTGGTATGCTTGTAACACCGCTATGGTGTGCAAACATGCGCCAGCCTGTCCTACCGCCGTATAAGCTTTCCCAACGAGACTTGATGTAAGCCTAACGGGCCTGGTGGGAAACTTCGGGGCATTCAGGGACGATGCTGAGGATGGGGAAAGATAGCTCGAAAGCGTCTGCTCCACAACTGGCATCGCCCCATATACCTTATCATTCAGCCCCATGATGTTCTTTTGAGTAATTCGAGACTGTGGGGCTGTAATACGGGTTGAGTACGGTTTCTCCCACGATCTTGTCACCTCAGCATGGAGATCGGGGAAAACTGAAGGCCCCCGTCGTGAAGGCTGTGATCTGGATTCAAAACATGCTCATCTAATTATTTTTAGGACAAGTGTCCTGTTCCTAGGCTGGCCAAACAATATTTTATTTTCGCAAATGCACGAAACACACCCCATAATCACGAATCACACCTCATACGCGAGTGACTGTGGTGGCGAGTCCACAGTCTCATCTGTCTCGACACTCATCACATCCACCCCCTCGTAGGAAAATAGATGAAGCGTCTGGCTCTCTCTCTTGGGGGGGGGAGAAACCGCGAGAGAGAGCCGCGGATCTAGCGGGTGAGGACCGAGAAAAGGACGAGCCCATCTCGGATCCCTCCGCTAAATCCACCCGCGATCCCCACGACAACAGTCTGCGCTGTGCCTCGGCAACAGCGGGACCGCTGCCAGCGGGATCGCGAGCCTGGCCGCTCTCATCAAACGCAGCCAGGCGAGAGCGGAGCGTGCGCAGCGAGAGCTGGCGGTGATGACAATCAGCTGTTCGAAAGCTGACCATGCATGCTCCGCTCCCAAACAAACGACAGACAAATCGTGTGTATCCCCCGCCGCCAGATATCGTGGGCATGGAGAAACACAGCGTTTGTAATGCCGTTCGCTCACCATATACTGTTTCATGATTGTTTTTTATATATGCTTGTGCGGACAGACAACAGTAAATAGACAAACACATACACAGAGCCCTACTGAAGAGCAGAAGCTGGTTTGCGCCCGGCCGGGTGTGCTTTTATGCTTTCTGGTGCTTACTTCACCCTGCTCGTGACGTCTCGCTGCTCCATTGGAATGATTTTACACGTGCTTTAGAACGCGGTCACGCAAGGGCGTTCCAAAAGCGAATCTCGACGCAGCTCGAGTTCCCGAAGGGGAACTCGAATAGCACATGGTCTAATATTCAGACCTTTTGCTGTGACACTCGTATATTTAACTCAGGTGCTGTCCATTTCTGATCATCCTTGAGATGGTTCTACACGTTCATTTGAGTCCAGCTTTGTTTGATTATACTGATTGGACTTGAATGGGAAAGCCACACACCTGTCTATGTAAGATCTTACAGCTCACAGTGCATGTTAGAGCAAATGAGAATCATGAGGTCAATGGAACTGCCTGAAGAGATCAGAGACAGAATTGTGGCAAGCACAGATCTGGCTTGCCAAGGTTTACAAAAAAATTTCTGCTGCACTTAAGGTTCCTAAGACACAGTGGCCTCCATAATCCTTAAATGGAAGACGTTTTGGGACGACCAGAACCCTTCCTAGAGCTGTTCGTCCGGCCAAACTGAGCTATCGGGAAGAGCCTTGTTGAGAGAGGTAAAGAAGAACACAAAGATCACTGTTGCTGAGCTCCAGAGATGCAGTCGGGATATGGGAGAAAGTTGTAGAAAGTCAACCATCACTGCAGCCCTCCCCCAGTCAGGGCTTTATGGCAGAGTGGCCCGACGGAAGCCTGCCCTCAGTGCAAGACACATGAAAGCCCGCATGTAGTTTGCTAAAAAACACCTGAAGGACTCCTAGATGGTGAGAAATAAGATTATCTGGTTTGATGAGACCAAGATAGAACTTTTTTTTTAATTCTAAGCGGTATGTGTGGAGAACACCAGGCACTGCTCATCACCTGTCCAATACAGTCCCAACATTGAAGCATGGTGGTGGCAGCATCATGCTGTGGGGTGTTTTTCAGCTGCAGGGACAGGAGGATTGGTTGCAATCGAGGGAAAGATGAATTACAGGGATATCCTGGACGAAAACCTTTTCCAGGGTGCTCAGGGCCTCAGACTGGGCCGAAGGTTTACCTTCCAACAAGACAATGACCCTATTTAAGCACACAGCTAAAATAACGAAGGCGTGGCTTCACAACAACTCTGTGACTGTTCTTGAATGTCCCAGCCAGAGCCCTGACTTAAACCCTATTGAGCATCTCTGGAGAGACCTAAAATGGCTGTCCACCAACGTTTACCATCCAACCTGACAGAACTGGAGAGGATCTGTAAGGAGGAATGGCAGAGGATCCCCAATCCAGGTGTGAAAAACTTGTTGCATCTTCCCCAAAGAGACTCGTGGCTGTATTAGATCAAAAGGTTGCTTCTACTATATACTGAGCAAAGGGTTTGAATACTTAGGACCGTGTGATATTTCAGGTTTTCTTTTTTATAAATCTGCAAAAATGTCAACAATTCTGTGTTTTTTTTTCAATATGGGGTGCTGTGTGTACATTCATGATGAAAAAAAATTAACTTAAATGATTTAGAGCAAATGTCTGCAATATAACAAAGAGTGAAAAAGTTTAAGGGGGTCTGAATACTTTCCGTACCCACTGTGTGTGTATATATATAATATATATATATATATATAGTATATATACAGTATATATATATATATATATTTAAACGATACAGACAAGTAAGCATGCTGAGGTAAAAAATCAAAATGAAAAGTTTTTATATTTAAAATACAGTTAGTTTGGCAACATCACACAACGTTTTCACAATTACGACTGTTTAATAGTTCTATAAACAGTTCAGTAAGCAAATACAATAATATTAGGTCACTTACATTTTAGGCGGAACAACAGCATCTCACAGCAACCAACAGATTCATTGCTGAATGATTCCGTGTTCTGAACTAATCGGTTGAGTCAACGTTTCATTAGGCCATGCATAAACATCTGATGAATCAGCCGTTTGAATGAATCGTTTGAATGAACGACTCAAAGACTCACTCATTAAACGCTCACTACTGGCATCTACTGGCGTTTTAATTTAGTTTAAAAGTATACTTTTCACCATCTTTTCTTGTTTGTATATTCCAAAAAAAATATTTAAAACAGTCTCATAACATTATTCAATGCAATTGTATTTTTTCAGTTTAAATGATTTAATTTGATAACGTAGAGATAGCAATAATCACACTATTATAAATTAATGTATAGATTAAATGTAATAATTTTAAATGAAAGATGAAGTATTAATGAGGTTAGGGGAAAATGCCCTCTATAAAAGGTAAAAAATGCCCTTGGATTAAATATAAAAAACATACAGATTTCTATGTCACAGCTTATAAGAAAGCTGATAATAATATTGCTTCAAAATCATCATTTTTATGATTTTTATATATATATATATATATTATAATATATATATTATATTATATAATACTTTTTCGGAAGTGGGTGTCCCGAACTTGGTTAAAACCAACCAGCATTTCATAAAAAGAACATCATACCAACAGTCAAACATGGTGGTGGTAGTGTGATGATCTTTGCAGCTTCAGGACCTGGATGACTTGCCATAATTGACGGAGCCATGAATTCTGCTCTCTATCAGAAAGTCCTGAAGGAGAATGTCCGGCCGTCACTTTGTGACATTAAGCTCAAGCGCACTTGGGTTATACAGCAGACAATGATCCCAAACACACCAGCATTTCCACCTCTGAATTGCTCAAGAAAAACCTAAATTAAGGTTTTGGAGTGGCCAAATCAAGTCCGGACTTAAATCCGATTGAGACCTTAAACAGTCCATTCATGCTCGAAACCCCTCCAATGTGGCTGAATTAAAACACTTCTGCAAAGAAGAGTGGGCCAAAATTCATCCACAGCGATGTGAAAGACTCATTGCCAGTTATCGCAAACACTTGATTGCAGTTGTTGCTGCAAAGCGTGGCACAACCAGTTATTAGATTTAGGGGGCAATTACTTTTTCACATAGGCCAGGCCGGTTTGGACAAGTTTTTTTCCCTTAATAAAATAAATAATATTTTAAAAACTGCATTTTGTATTTACTTTCATTATCTTTGTGTAATATAAAATTTTGTTTGATGATCTGAATCGTTTAAGTGTGACAAATATGCAAAAAAATTAAAAAACCGGAAGGGGGCCAACACTTTTTCACACAACTGTATATACATGCCCCAAACATAGAGCCCCCCACAATCAAATCCCCATTTAACCCCTGGGTATGGGTACCTGGACTAGAGACCCATGCTGTGTCCGAAAGCTCTAAAATGCTGCCTTCGGAGGCAGCATTCCAAGCAAGGAAGGCATCAAGGCACGTCCAAATCCAAATTCTGCTTTACTTCCTGTCTCCGGAAGTACCTTCTTCTGATCGAATTTTGAAGGCAGCGTAGATGTGTCCTTCGCTGCCTTTGATATCCCACAATCCTGTGCGTTCTATTCCGTGACGGTTGAGCTAAAAAAAATAAAAATGGCATCTGAAAGTTGCATTTGTTTGGTCAGTTTGTGTGTAAATGTATATTTGTGACTAACTTTTTGCACTTTTGACGTTATTTCTAGTGAGAAATCAGTATTATAGTAATTCAATATTTGTTTAGTTATCACAAAAACTTGTTCTATTTTGTTGTAGATCATTAAACTGTTACACTGCCTCAGAAGCCTGTCCAAAATCAGTTTCATGAGGTGCCTTCATGCAAAAACACTGCCTGCAAAGTCATTGCCTCATATGGCAGCAAGGCAGCTGCCTAAGTTTTCAGATGCAGCCAATAAGGGAGTGAAGGGCTTCTGCTTTTATGAAGTAGGTGATAAGGTGAATGGTGGGAGGTGTGTTGATAGGGGATCAGGTGCAGGTGTGAAGCAGGCGGGATGCTGGGAAATGGAGTCCTTACTGTGGTAAGGTGACTGAGCTGGTGACTGGCTGGTGACTGGGATGGTGACTAGGCTGGTTAACGTGTGACAATATTGGCTATTAACATTGTGGAGTTTCTGATCTAAGCTTTTCTATTTCAAGGCACATCACTGGAAATATTTTACTTCTTTGTACAGCTGAAAGAGCTATTTTCAATCACATGATCATATTTAAATATTTGCATCAGCTTGGAATGAACAGTGAATCAGAAGAAGCAGTTAGGAAAAATGTGTGAATTAGAATGTGAATTATTAAAATAAATAATTCTTACATTTCAAATTTTTGAGATCGTTTGAATAGTACAATACTTTCCCCCCCTGAATTTACAGATTGAATAGTGCACATCTACACGTTCTGTAGAAACTGAAGTTTAACTGTGTTCTACTGTAGGGTGGCTGTAGATGAAAAGTCAACTCAAAAAGAACATTTAGGCAATGTGACTTAAAAAGCCCTCCTTAGTGCACTTCTGCAGCAGTACAGATAGTTAGAATAAATGACCAATTATATTTTCATGCATAAAAATAGTGTTGTAATAGCATATTTATGTTTTAAATAGATATAAGGAGAGGAATTCATATTTAGCCATTTAGTGTTCTTCTTATATAAATTGTAAATGGCAAAATAAACAAATACACACATACAAAAACCTAAACAATTATTTGAAAATCATAAAACAAGCACTGCGATAAGGAATTTGATTTTAATATGACTCAACATTAAAAATACTGTCCACTGTAACTGTTTAATGAGAGCAGTGAAAAATTAAAGGGCTCATATAAAAAGAATCAAGTTTTCCTTTATGTTTTGAGATAAAATAATTCTTAATACTGTAAAAACATACTTTGATTTTCAAAACTTATATGGATCCAAAAATATTTCATTCCTAACTTTTTGAGCCACTTAGTCACATTAAGGTGATTATAGAGATACATCCTGATTAATACTATTATTCCTAATACCAGAAGTAATTATAACAATAAAACATGAAGAAAATAAAATAATTGAAAATTAGCAGCTGAAGTTTTGGCATGTTTAGTTTGTGAACCTCTCACATTGTCACGTTTAAAACCGTATTAAACTCAACAAATTGACAGCTCATGAGTAAATGATGCCAAGAAACAATTTGAACACAAAAAGAGGGAATTTGCAGAGAAGCGAAAAGTCCTGTATATATCTAAGGTTTGTCAGGCTTGTGTTGTGTTTTGTTCCCCATGTGCTCCCTGTGTCCCAGGTGTTTATGCCTACATGTGCTACGTGAGTTTTCCTTGTTATAATTAAAATTCTCTGGATTGATGTACTCCTCGTCTCCCTCCGTTCCTTGCTCCGCACTCCACTCAGTAGTGCAACCGTGACAGAATACCGGACTAGACTGAAAGTGAGCGGCGCTTCTTCTCCCCGGTTTTTTCCATTTTGAAAGATTTTTTTTTTCCTTGTTTTCCCCGCGGCTATGGAAATTGCCGTTCGGTTCGCCGCCTTAGCTCGCATGGATCTCCCCTTCGTTGAGTATTCCTGGGAGTTCTGCAGGCTTGACGCGGCTACAGCCTTGGATGACTCCCCCCTTAACTCGCTGTTCTGGCACGGGGCCAAGTACCATCACCCCGTGGGCCTCCCAGACACCACGGGACTAAGCTGGAGGGAAGGAATCCTCCGTTGTCTGGAGAGCGTCCATCCCCGAGCCAGAACCAACCCACCAGCCGCAGCATCCTCCAGCCCGCCGGCCATTCCCGAGTCAAGCCCGCCGGACGGTGGCTCACTCAAGCCCCCGGTCGTAGGGCATTGCGGTGGCGCAAGCCTGACGGGCACCACAACGACAACCCGTCCGGGGCGTGCCCGAGTTGCCACCCGTAACCCTGGGGCGGTGTAGGATGATGGAAACGGACTTCTGGCTGTGTGCCGTTCATCCTAGCCCCAGATCTTGCTCCACAGTGTCGGCTGCAGCCCCAAGGTCGCTCCCGTGTCGGCTCCAGCCCGAGCTCGTTCCAGTGTCGGCTCCAGCCCAAGAGCTCACTCCAGTGTCGTGTCTAGCCCTGAGTTGGCTCCAGTGCCAGCTCCTCGAAAGCGCCTTGCTGTGCCTGATTCCCGAGAGCACCCCTCCCTTTCCATCTCCCCCCCTCTGGGAAGCTCGTCAAACTGTTCCCCAGTTAAGCCCAGAGACGGCTCCAGATCCCCCGTTGAGCCCAGGAAGGGCTCCAGATCCCCCGTTGAGCCCAGGGAGGGCAACAGATCACCAGTTAAGCCCGGGGAGGGCTCCAGATCCTCAAGTAAACCCAGGGAGGTCTCCAGTCCCGGTTATGGCGCACGGAGGGCCTTGGAGACCAAAATCTTCCCCAAGTATTTTTTTGGAGGGATAGTAGGGCTCCAGCCGTAGAGGCCGGGGCGGGGGCTGGGGCCGCGGCCTCAGAGGCTGCTTTGCCATGGCCTCCTGAACTACCTGCTCCACCGTGGCCTCCGAGTCTGCCTGCTCCGCCATGGCCTCCAGAGTTCCCTACGCCGCCATGGCCTCCTAGTCTGCCTGCTCCACCATGGCGCCCCAAACTACCAGATGATCCCCCATGGCCCCCTGAGCTGCCTGCTCCGCCATGGCACCCCGAACTGTCAGATCCGCCATGGCCTCCTGAGTCCCCTGACCCGCCATGGCCTCCTGAGTTGCCTGCTCCGCCATAGTGCCCGGATCTGGGACCGCCTCGGGGCATCCCGGCCATCCAAGCCTGTCCTGATGATCCCAAGGCACCCACCCTCCACTCCCTTTGATGTTGTATGGTTCGAGGAGAGTGGCGTCATGCAAGCTTGTTTTGTGTTTTTGTTCTCCATGTGCTCCCTGTGTCCCAGTGTTTATGTCTACATGTGCTAAGTGAGTTTTCCTTGTTATAATTAAAATTCTCTGGATTGATGTACTCCTCGTCTCCATCCGTTCCTTGCTCCACACTCCACTCAGTAGTGCAACCCTGACAAGGGTCAAAGAGAAGGTGGAAAAGAAAAGAAAAATGGCAAGTTCTGTCTTGAAACGCTAGATGGTGCAGGCTGATGGGTCGTTAATGCAATCTGATGATATTCACAGCGTTAATATAATTCACAAGCTGATTAATTCATGTTGCATTCACAGCCAATAAGCTTGTTGAAACCCTCCACCTTACCCAACTCCACCTGTATAGATCTGCTACAGGTTATTATATATGCCACTTGTGCAGCAGCAGTATGTCTTAAATATTCACAGCACTGAATCGTGTATGTATCGGCAGAAGCAAGTTTCTGTACTTGCAGCAGCAGCAGCAATAGCCTACAGCAACAGCAATGACCAACATCAGCAGCAATTCAACGTAGCAGATCTGTTCCGCCAAGACCAAATAAATTAACATTGTCATATCCATTACAATGCTAAAAACTTCTTAGAGTTGTCATGATAGAAATACAATTATGATGCCTCAAAAATATTTTTGTCTCAAAAAATGAAAGTAACATTTATTAAGTGGACCTTATAATAATATAACCTCTTTTAATTATGTACATGGGCAGGTCCATCCTTTGAAAAAGAGGTGAACGTGTTTGAAAGAAGTTCACCAGTTTACCTCACCAGACTATGAACTTGTTCCCTGGGGATAAGCTTCACTCCAACCATAAAACCAAATCATTCTCCTCCTCTTCCTGCTCTTTCCCCCTCTTCCCTCCTCCATCCATGTCCAGTATCTGGAGGGGATGCAGGGGATGGAGGGCCTTGCAAAGCCCCTGACAATCCTGAGCCAGTGAAGCAGGAACCTGTCAGGGCTATTTTTACTGCCGGCGCCCCTGGTGCTTCACTAAGCTCTTCTGTGCTCTCTGTCTCTCATCTCTAATTTCTCCCTGACTCCCTGCTCATTGTTGATCGTTTCTGAGACCAGTTTGACTCAAATTTTAATACACCTCAGGAAGTTGCATGTTCATTGTTTCTGCATGACAGTACTGTAAATTTAAATGCAGTTTGATGTATTCATGACATTAATGTTCATGGAAGCGTGCATGTACATGCTGAAATAATTAGAGGATTTTTCTTTTTCTTTTGCTGTACACTGTAAAAATAGCTTTTTGAAGTAAAACAGATTATTGGACTATGTTTTACAAGAAACTTGGTAACTCCCTAAACTAATTGTACTATTGCTACGGGCTTATATTTGAAGGGCTTTTTTATAGTTTTATATTTGCAACATATTCTATTCTCCTTAACCATCCTGGTAATCATGATTAATACATACTTGAAGTATTTATTTATTTTTCATGAAAGAGTGGTTTCTCTTCATATACTGATGATTATAATTATTCTATATATTATAATTGCACTCTCTTCAGATAGATGAGGAACTAAATAACCTCTTGGCTCCACTGACAGCTGTATGCTAGACAAAACAATGTCTCAAGTGCCACATTATTTGATTACCTAGGCTAATCTGATTAAGTCAGTTAATCATAAAGTTTTTATCTCAAAACTTAGCAGTTGTTCACATCTCAAGAGCAAATAAAAGGACGTGTTCTGAAACATTTTGAAAAAGCGTGAACTGCTTAACACATTTTGGTTTAGGCAGAACTAATCCTTGAAGCTTAAATTAAAACCCCAAATCATTTATGAACCTTCAATCCTAGCAAGGTTTTTCTATCATATTTTTCACCTTGGTTTGCACTGGTTGTACCTATGTGCCTGGAGTTGTTGAGCATCTTTGCAGTTAGTTTGTCAGGCAGAGATTTCCATGACATTGATGCTATAGCTCAGAGGCTTGAGCTTGGATGGGAAGGAAAGCTCCCTGACAGCTATGCTCATAGGACAATCTGGTAACTACTTTTCTACACCTATTAAAAGTTCCTCTCCAAGGGTTAAAACATTGTTTCCATCTGCTCACAAAGCTGTGCAAGAGGGTCTCCCTCACCTTGTTATAACACCGCCCGATTCCAAAGGCACTTCTAGAAGTTGAATGCTAGGAGAATTGACGTGTGTCATGTAAGTACTGGTTGCCTTCCACAGGTAATGTGTTTATATAAAGAAACAATATTGGTTCTGTACACTTGAGGTGACACTTCTGTCAAAGCTTGATCTGAATATTATGCAACATTATATTTCCTAAGAGTGCAGCAACTGGATTGCTTTTCTCTTTCATTATAGTTGTTTTGGGATCTGAAAATCTGCAAACATGTATAGCGATATATAGGTAAATTAACAGATGTTAGTATTCTGAATGACTGAAAGACAGCTAAAATATATCATGATTCCATATATATATATATAGATTAAGTTCTTTGATTAGGTCTTGGCAAGTTCTTCGCAAATAGCACAATTACCTACTCGTGATCACCTGCTATATTAGCCAACTTGCTAATATATCTTACTTGAACTATCTATCTGCTATAGATGAACAGTGCTGTGAAAAGGTTTTTACCCCTTTCCTGTTTTTTTATTTTTTTGCATATTTGTCACACTTAAAAAGATTCAGATCATCACACTAATTTTAATATTACACAAAGATAATGCAAGTAATACAAAATGCAGTTTTTAAATGATTATGTATTTTATTAAGGGAAAAAAGCTTGAGCTTGAGGTCACAAACTGATTGCCGGACATTCTCCTTCAGGATTTTTCGATAGAGTGCAGAATTCATCGTTCTGTCAATTATGGCAAGTTGTCCAGGTCCTGAAGCGGCAAGCAGCCCCAGATCACACTACCACCACCATGTTTGACTGGTGGTATGATGTTCTTTTTATGAAATGCTGTGTTGGTTTACGCCAGATGTAATGGGACACACACCTTCCAAAAGTTCAACTTTTGTCTCATCAGTCCACAGAATATTTTGGCAAATGAGAGATGAGCCTTTGTGTTCTTTTTGGTCAGCAATGGTTTTGCCTGGAACTCTCCCATGATGCCGTTTTTGCCCAGTCTCTTTCTTTTTGTTGAATCATGAACACTGACCTTAATTTAGGCAAGTGAGGCCTGCAGTTCTTTGTATGTTGTTCTGGGTTCTTTTATGACCGCTTGGATGAGTCGTCGTTGTGCTCTTGGAGTAATTTTTGGTTGGCCGGCAACTCCTGGGAAGGTTCACCATTGTTCCATGTTTTCTCAATTTGTGGATAATGGTTCTGACCGTGGTTCGCTGGAGTCCCAATGTCTTAGAAATGGCTTTATAATCCTTTCTAGACAGATATATGTCAACTGTTTTGATTCTCATCTGTTCTTGAATTTATTTAGATCGTGGCATGGTGTGTTGCTCTTTAAGCATGCTTCCCTTTGTCAGACAGATTCTATTTAAGTGATTTCTTGATTCAACAGGTCAGTAATCAGGCCTTGGTGTGGCTTGTGAAATTTAACTCAGCTTTTTAAATAATGTGGTTAATTGCAGTTCTTTCATGATTTAATTTTTCACGTAGGGCCACGTAGTTTTGGACAGCTTTTTTCCCTTAATAAATGAAATCTTTATTTTAAAACTGCATTTTGTATTTACTCGGGTTATATTTGTGTAATATTAATTTGTTTGATGATCTGAATCTTTTTAATTGTGACAAATATGCAAAAAATTAAAAACACAGGAAGGGGGCAAAAACCTTTTTCACACCCTGTATAGATGAATCTATATATATAGATATATATATATATATTATATATATATTTATACACTTTGCTAAAGTTTTTGAGCATGTAACATCCCTGTAGTGGCATTCATAAAGGGTGCTCTGCAAACTTTGCATTGCTGTGATTTGCTGTGGACACATTTTGCTTGTACACTGCAATATTAGGGCCTTTTGCACCACTTTAGTTCCAGAACTAAATGTACGGTATTAAAGTACTGGGACGATTTTGCGCGAATTATTTCCCAGTACCTTTTAAAGGGTTGCATTCGCACCGAGATTGTGTACTATGAAGTGACGTAAGCCGGTCGACAGCGGCGTCATTTGTGCACGGTGTTCAACAACAGAAACAAAGAAGAACAACGTTAACAACAGGAGGATGGAGGACGCTGTGATAGGAGCTGTGTTTTTGTTGTGTCTCGCGGGTTTCACAATAACGAACATGGAATGTCAACGTATACGTAAAACAACTGAAAGAACGAAAAGCAGGACTAAGAATCTCCACGACTACTGGCAGTGCTACATTTGCTACAAGGGCCTGCACTTCAGCGTCCGTCCATCTAAATTCTCCATACCTGTGAAATAAGTTGACATGCTTACAGTATATTTACAAGGAGTTTTAAATCATGGCGGGTGAGGGCGTTTCCCCCGACGAAAATCGCTCCCAGTTCCGGCGGTGCTAACACGCCGAAAAGTGGGTAGTTCCACGATTAGTTCTGGTACTATGAAAACGTTCCCGTGGTGCAAAAGGCCCTATAGTTTACATGTTGTTTAGTACTAAAGAGAATAATAATAATAATAATAATAATAATAATAATAATAATTAATAAAAAATTATAGTTTTTAAGGAAGAGTGATCCATCTGTTGCTAAAAACAGAAATTCCCTTTGTCAAGAGGATAGATAGGAGAATTGCATTAGTAACTGCTGAAAGATGCAATAGAATGAGGACAGAGGATCTTGAAGCAGCTTTCACCAGCCACAAGGCTTCGGACATGGACAGAAAGGTGGTCTATGTTGAATTTGTTCTTTTGAAGCCTGATTGATTGGTCAAGCAGGCTGTTCTGTTCTTTGAGAGGAAAGAAGAGACCTGATTGAAAGTCTGATGTGAACTTGTTGAGAGAGAGAGCAGTCTGTAATTTTCCACTAGTAAAGGGTGTAGACTTTTTTAAGAGTGGAGTTTCCCAAGCCTGCTTGAACATAGTAGGGCAAGTTCCATTGACGAGTGATGTGTTGATGTGTGTGTGTGTGAGCTTGGAGAAAATGTGAGGGAATAGGGTCAAGGGGGCCAGTAGTTTGTCGTTTAGAGAGAAGTTTAGAAACTTCTGGCTCTGAGAGAAAAAAAGAGAGCAAAGATTTGTGTGTTGGTGACAGGTGTTTGTGAGTTTGTGGTGGTGCGAATTGACTCCTGAAGGTTGTTATATTGTTTGTGAAAAAATGGCAAAGTCATAAGCCATTAGGAGATGGAAAAAGAGAGAGGTTAATGTCTTGAGCAGTTTTTGAGTGTCTGAAGTGCTGTTGATCTTGTTGTGATAGTATATTACTTTGGAAGTGGAGTGACCGAGCAGTGACAGATACCTGCACAGATCAGCAGTATTTTTTATTTTTTTCTCAGTTACTCCAGTGTTCCTGAAGAACATCAGGTGGTCATGAGTTAAAGAGCATTGCACTTGCTAGCCTGGAGAGAACACTGATATTGTCTAGAAAGGAAAGGATGTGGGGTAGTGGAGAGTGCATTGCTCTGTTCTCTGAAGACATGTCATCCTGTATGCATTTTGCAAAGCGAATACGCATTTTGACCTCAAAGTACGTTGGTACAATTTGTCACTCTAAATTTTGCAAAAACCTGGTAACGCCTCAATCCACACATGGTACTCAAATCAAGCAACCGCAAAAGTAGAAGAGTCCGACCAATCAGAGCGCCTGATTCCCCAAATAGCAAGTGAGGAGGATTGACAAATGTGTCAGGCCTGTCATTAAAAAGAGACTGCAAATCAACAGCAACAAAAAATCCCTCTCGATCCCCCTTCCACTCCTGCCGTCTGACTAATTTCTTAAGCGAGGACAGTAAGGAAGTCATTATTCCACATGTTTTTTTTTAGTTTAAATAATTTCTGTGTGCTTTATTTCTCTCTGAACTGGCTCTGTGTGTGTCCAGGAATCTACGCACTGAGGGGTGGAAATGCCTCCCTGCTTATAACGTGCATTTGAAAAGACTGTTCCTGGTGCTTGCCAATCTCTCCAGCAACCCGGACGACGTGCTCTGTTTGTTCTATGAGGTCAGTTTAAACTTCGCATACAGAGCGCTCTCATCTGAGGAAGGCCCTCGAGCTAATTTCTCCGCCTTTGTCGAGTGGACACTGGCGAGAAATGGATCTCCGTTCCCCACCTATTCTCAGGAGAATCTCACCAGTTCCACTCCCGACCCAGTACCCATCCCACCATCTCCCCGATGCCCGGAGTGCATGCCCGAGCCCACCGCTGACGGAGAGCTGGAGCCCGCCGTGACAGACGAGCCATCGCCGCACGGAGCGACTGTGCTGAGTCGCTGCAGAGCGGAGCTGTAAATGACGTCAGTCAAGGTGTGTGAGCCGGCAACAATGCCCACCATGAGGGAGAAAGCCGCGGACAGTGTGAGCGTGGAAAGGAGCTCCACCCCCTGCACCGTGGCTGATGGTGAGCTGTGTATGGCACGGCGACTGTGCCACACCAAAGAGGAGAGGGCTCCCGTTCCGAAATTCTGGCCTGAAAGCCTGGAGGCTCACAAATGTCGTCTGACAGCCCCTCTGCTCGCCCTCAGCCCAACATCAATACGGTGCGAGCCCCGTGGGTCTGCCATCCTTGCGTAACATGGCTGGAGTTTACCTTGATTCCGCCTCCAACCTCTAGACCGAATCCGCCTTGGGCCCGTGGACCGCGGATCCCAACTGGCTACTAGCTCCCTCCTCTCAGCCATGCCGGCAGTCCACCTGCTCCGCCTGTGGGCTCCCTCGTCCTTCGTCTCCACCTTGTCTGGCGCGGCCCATCTGCGCCTCGGGAAGCAATAATCTGACTCCGTAAGGCTCCTTCATCCCTCGGCTCCTCCTCAGTCCTCCTGTCGCTACGGCTCACCGCTGCCTCGGATCAAGCCTTCGCGTTCGGTCGCCTGGCGCCATCTGCTCGCCTAGGCCTCCGGAATCCTTCCGTCACCCTGGCTCATCGGCCACCCTTTTCCCCGTCTCCGCCTCGGGCTCCTCCACCACTGCTCTGCCGCCGTTAGCGGACCCCTGGATTCGGTGGCCATTCCTCCTCCATGGCTCCTCCCTCCGTTGGCTCCACCATGGGCCGCCATCATGGCTGTGGCCTGCGTCCCGCCTGGCTCCTCCTGCTCCAAAATCCCTCCTGTCTCCATCCTGGCTCCTCCCACCATCGTTCAACATGGCTCCACTGTTTAATACCTGGTTCCTCCCTCACATCGTCACTCCCTGCGATTGTCTGCCGGCCCCTCCACGGCGTGTCCGTCCTGCTGTTCGTCTATCTCCCAGTCCGGGACTGTTATGACTTTAGGATGCGTGAACGTCTCACGTCTACGCCATTCCCGTCCCGGTCCCCTTGCTCCAGCGAAGCGTGACAATGTCATCATGTGACTCCAAGCGCAAGCAGATACTTTTGGCTACAGTGAGAGTTGGAACGGTAGAACTCCGAGCTACAAATTAAATAAAATGGGGAAGAAGAAAATCTTTGGTAACACTTTATTTCGATAGTCCACATTAGACATTCTATTAACAGCAAGTAACTTTGCAACTACATGTCAACTAGCAGTTAGTAGAGTATTAGTAGACTGTGCTTAATATTTTCTAACACTTTCTTTGTCAACATTCTACTAACCCTAAACCTACCATAACAGTCTACTCTGAGAGTTAGTAGACATGTAGTTGCAACTTAATGAGCAATTAGTTTACACCTGTAGTTGCCAAAGTAGTTACCCAAAACGTCCTACTTATGTACGCTATCGATGTCTAAACGCCTGGCGACACTATCGAAATAAAGTGTAACCAAATCTTTCACATAATACATAGTGTATATAACTGTATACCAAATTCGGCCATTTTATACAGTATCACTGTCTTCAACCATTAAGCCACATTAAGCATTTTATTTATGGTTTTCTATCAGAGGAAAACGTGTAACATGCATGCACTTTGTGTTCATATCCTGGGCTTCTTGCCTGTATATAGTTTGCATCATCAGTAAGGTGTATGCTGAGTTTGGCCTTTTAATATTACTTTCTTAATGCATTAAGCCACTTTAAATGTTTTCATTTTAATGGTTTTCTATGAGAGTAAAATGTTTAATATGTTATTTAGCATTTTTGCATATATATTCTGGGCTCAGCTTCTTGCCTGTACATATTATATTTTATTAACAAACTGTACACCGAATTTGGTCTTTTTATATCACGGTCTACCTCCATTACACCATATTAAATGTTTTTATAATGGTTATCAATGAGAAAAAGTATCGGCATCAGTATCAGTATCAGCAATACTGGCCCTGTATTTACTTGTTATTTGATCGATACAAACATTTGCAGTATCACCCACCCCTAGTTTTAAGTTCTGTTACTTCTGTGGTGCATATGTATGAATGGAACAGACATTAATTGCTGGTTCGTCTGCCCCCCCACTGAGCCTGGATTCTCCCAAGGTTTTTTTCTTACTCTATCCTGCTATGAGAATGTAAAGATCTCAGATTCTCACAACATTTCTATTACTTTGTCAGACTGTAACCACAAAAGTTGCACTGACTCTTGGGTTCAGGTGACCTTGCTCCCCTAGCAGTCTCTAAACAAACCTCTGATCAATACTGAGGCCTCTCTCTCACCTTGATCAATAAATATAAAGACCGTAGTGAAATGAGGCTGTAATAAATCCACATTTCCACTTTTTTTTTTAAGTGGCTGATATCTGGTTTGAGATTCAGAGAAAAGGGGGTGAATTTGTAGTAAAGCAATCCTATGTTTTAGACAAGGGACATCTGTAATTGTAGTTTATGTTAAGGTTTTGTCTACGGAAATATGTTTATATATTCATATTTATAATATGAAATATGCTTGGTTTTTCTAATTGCTATTTTCCCTTCCCTTTTAATTGCAACAGACACCGTAACAATATAATTGAGTAAACCTTTGTTATAAGTAATATTTTAGCCAAAAAAAAGAGAAAAATTTAAAGGAAATGTCATTTTTGACATCTTCCCCCAATACCTAAAAAAAGTAAATATTATTTTTTATTTTACATACTACATGATTAGTATGCAGTGAAAATGAATTAAGTGAACATAGATTATGATGTTTTATTGCTTCTTGACAAAAGTAAAGCACTGGCATTTGAAAACTGTGTTTGATGCACCAGTATACTGTATGTGTCAGTGAGTCAGGGAGTTTTCAGAAGTTTCAAAAGTCTGCAAACTTGGAACAAAGATGCAATATTTGTTGATTTAATATTTGTGTGTTCTTTTAATGGTCATTGACTCTCTTTGTGGCGTTAAAAACATGTGTATGTTCTGTTTTGGTTTTGTTCTAGTTCTCCTTATTGGACCTTGTTTCCTTTGTCCTTATTTTTCTGCCGTTAGTTTGTTACCTTAGTTACTCATTGATCTGATTAGTGTCTGCACCTGTTTGATTTGTTTCTGTGTTTTTAAGTCCTGTGTTTTCTTCTGTTCATGGTCAGTTCTCATTGGGTGTATCACGGCTGTTCTGTTCCTGTTTCCAGTTTTGGAGTTTGTTTAAATAAAATTAGATTGCTGTGCTTAGATCCAATCTCTCAACTTTATTTGCAACCAAGCTGTGATAGAATGTTCACTTATTTTTCCCCGCTTAAGTGGTATTGAAAAAAAGCTGTGATACAATGTAAACAATTATAAATAAATCAGACAGATAATATTTAGGTAACGAATGCATCATGTACATTTTGGACATTCAGCGTATTATTATAAAATTAATTATTATTATTTAACATGTTCCCTGTGGTTTATTTATGTCTTCATTCATTCATATAATTATAGTTCACAACTGTTAATAACAGAAACTATTTAGTGGACAGTGTGTCATGATCATTTTGGTCATTCAGTCAACTTTTATTATTAATATTTGTTCAAAAATTCTAAAAATTATTCTCTCATTTTTCTCCAGTCTTTGGTTGTTAATCTAATGCAAGTAAAAGCAGCAACATAGAAGGACAGCCTGTCAGCACCTCTTACTGAAGCAGGCCGTGCAATAAATGTTGCCCTGGTTTAAATATATAAATAAAGGGGTCATGGAGGTCATCCGAGCAGGTGTCTGCCATGCAGGTGGAGCCTGCAGCAAGATGAATCACTCTGACAAAGTCACCTTTCCCCAATGCACCTGACCCAGAAGTGGGGCAAGAGGAGGAAAATATAGATGTTAAATGGTTAAAGCGCTCAAACACTCCAAACTTCATTTTCACCTGTGTGTAACCAGCCTGGTCTCTTGCCACAGTCAAGTTCCAAAATTGAAAAGATGACCTAAATTTTAATGAAGCCAATCCAGCATTTTCTTTCATCAGAAATAAAGCCCTCCCAATAATGACATTATGAAATGAGTTCAGCGGTTCTTGTAATAATCAATAATAAAAGAGTACAACAGATTATCTTAGAATTTAGAGTGAAGCTGGCGAATATATTCTTCAGGATGAAAATAACCCTTTTCAAACCAAGTTTTTATAACCCAGACTGTTTTTCTCCCTCTACCTTGTCTTTACATTATTAATGGTTTGCCATTAACATTTCAATTGGTTAAGGTATGGCTTTGGGGTGAAGCAGTAACGTTTGGTCTTGAAAGCAGCACTCTGTTACTCTACCTCAAACCATTTTTAAACATTTGTTGGCTTCTCATCACTGCAGCTACGCCTCGATCCGCAAAGAACGACCCCCTATACCCATACTTTCTGACAGCACTTGACACAGCTAGTGCTGGATGCGGCGTGCAGCTTGCTCCGTCTGGATCTATCAGCAAAAGACACAAACGGCAGAGAGCTAGACCAGGATTTAAAACTTAAATCTGCCATTAGTGTTGTACATTGTCTTGACTTTACATTTCAAGGCTGGAGCAGAAATTAAAATGAATGTTAATTAAATAAATAAATGGATAGTTTACCTAAAAATGAAAGTTCTGTCATTTACTCGCCGTCTTGTTGCGTGCACACACACACACACACACACACACACACACACACACACACACACATTTTTTCTATAAACATTTTCTTTTGTGTTCGATAGAAAAAAATAGATTTGTAACAATATGAGGGGGAGTAAATTATCACATATTTTTATTTTTTATTTTTTGGTGATCTCAAGAAAGTCCTTTTGAGATAAAGAAAATCAGTCACTTAAGATCATTATTCTGTTGTGTGTGGCACTGCATTTCAACAACAATTCAGTAAGATAATATTGAGTACCTTTTAGACAAAAGTATTTTTTTTTTTAATTCTACTTTTGCTCTACGGACCAAAATAGATTCAAATGAGGCCACAGCAGAATTAACGATTGGCGTCTTTGAGCAACACGCAGTAGTGTAATTTTCTGTATTAATCAGTGTAGAAACTAGCCTGCAGAACGAGTGACTAAGAAATTCCCACCACGAATACACTGACAGCCTGTGTCATGGTCCAGTGCTGTCTGACTGTATATCAGCGCTCTTGGAGCGCTGGTCAGCCTATTAAGTTAAAATCAGCAGAAGTAATGTTGTGCATTACAGGCATCTTAAAGAGATGCATTTTTGTATATATGTGGTGCCATTTAAAAATATTGGCTTACTTCATTCAATTCCTTGTTTATCTAAGTTTAAGTTTAAGGTATTGTTACAGTTAGAAAAAGAAAACTAACAAAAATAAACAATGAGAATGGACGAATTATATATGATGGACTGATGTAGAAAAAGTGATAGAAAAGTACAGCATGTGTGTTGTATGTGTTTGCATATGAGTGTACAAAAGCTTGAGTTCATGTGTCTTTTGTGTGTGTGTGTCTCTCTCACACACACATGCACCCACATTTACCAAATTAAGACATTCCACAGTCTTCTATTGCTTTTAAATACAGCTAGTTATAATAAATACTATAACCTAAACCTAACCTTATCAAAATACTTTCTGCATTTTTAGAAATGGAGCGTAATGGTAGTTCTGGCAGGCCATGTTAGTCAAGCTCACATCAGCTGACATTCAGCTGATCCACGTCTACCTATATTATCACGACACCAATCATAATTCCCTTCATAAGGTCCCTTCAGTCATTATTCAGCAGCTATCGCTTCGCTCAGGAACTAATTACCCACCTCCATCCCCAGCTCCTCCTCTCGTCCAGTCAGGACTTGGCAGTGAATATATCATTGAGTCAGACCACTGAATCATGTTGTTAAATTAATCACGTAGAACACTAATGGTATCTGCTACATTTATCATTGATGTTGGTTCTGTTCTGTTACCCTAGGTGGGTATTCTGCTCTCCCTGCTCCTATCCATGCTAGGCTGCGTGGATGGGCAGGGAGTGTTTGCCCAGAGCAGAACCATTCCCCCAACCTAAAATGTATGCTAATCATAAGTTATATTGACGATAGGGGTCCTGACAGAACTTACTTTATTTTTTACAAATGAGGACATTCACACAAGGAGTGCAAATAATTTAACTTTCTCCTTTTCTAAGCCCCTCGTGTGTAATTTTCTTCATGTCTTTTTCTCATCATTTGTTTCTCATCATTTGTTCTCCATATTCTTTCATTAGTTGGAGGCAATTTCCATTCAATATATAACCATTATTAATGTTGCCAGTGTGACATGTTTTCCTCTGTTGACCATGCCAGCAGATGTTGCCTGAGGGGATTTTTTTCTCCACACTGCGGTTTGTTTGTATTCCTTTTGTTTAATCCCGTCCCATTTTGAAGTCATTTTCTTTTGAATTTCATTATCTCACTTGTGCTCAAAATGTTGAAATATGCATGTAGATGCCTGGATCCCATTGTTTGCAGTTCAGAGCCACCCCTATTTATACAAGGACATTTCTCATCAACCTTCTGGGTGCTTCATACTGTATGCAGACCCATTTTGTGATGTCGGTTCAGAGCGCTCCAGTATATTTCTCTTGACTGAAGAGATTGTAGTTGCATATGTGGAAATTCATATGATGCAAAACCTCTAACACCTTGGATCTCATTTTCCTAAAGGCTGAACATAAACCAATTCCACTGGCAGAGTAAGCAAGATTTTCAAATCTAAACAGAACCTGAGAATGGTAATGCTAGAATGCAGCAAAATGTCTGCACATATTTTTTATTATCTTTGCCGTGTACATAAACCACACATACTCAACTCAGCGTGCTACTAATTGAACATTACATTGTACATACATTCTCAAAGAAAAGACTGCTATCTGCTTTTTCTTAATGTGAATGGAAAATCATCAGACCACCTGCAGAATGACTGACCGCCTTATCCGGGTTATTTATGGTAGTACTTTAGGGCAAGTCATTTACTCAAGAGTGATCTGAATTTCCCACCCACCTTCAGGGATCAAACAGAATGTACTTGCAGGAGCACAGAGTCATCAATCCCCTGCTATTGATAACACAGACCTTGCCGGACATCGCTCTCTCGCTCACTCGTAAACACCTAAATAATTTAAATCCAGACCACTTTATTTCCACTAAATTGCAAAGCACTGTTGGATTCCACTGCTATGCACGCTGGACAGAGAAAGAAATGCCAGCCTCCCTCCTTCTCTCCCAAATAGTGCAAATAGTGCTGGTAACGAAATACAGAATTGGCAAGGCACTTAATCCCAAATTTGACTAAGGTGACTGTCCTAGCAATGTGTTTCCTAAAGTGCTTGAGTGAAAATAATCTTCAATGTAATTACTCGCCAGTCAATAACATAAGACTTTCTTATCCTCTCTATTTTACATAAGACCACCTTGTGAAGGTAGTTTTTTCCTGTTTTTCTGCTTGTTAACACAAATATACGATCAGCCAATCACATGGCAGCAAGGCAATGCATTTAGGAATTTAGACATGGTCAAGACAATCAGAATGAGGAAGAAAGGTGATTTAAGTTACTTTGCATCATGGACGTGCAGCCGACAAATCTGCAGCAACTGCATGATTCTACAGTACCTCGATATGTACCAAAATCTCTGAGGAATATTTCCAGCACCTTGTTGAGCTGATACCACAAAGAATTAAGGCAGTTCTGAATGCAAAAGGGGGGTCCAAACTGGTACTAGCAAGATGTAACTAATAAAGTGGCCAGTAAGTGTTTCTTATATCTCAACAGCTGTTTATGTCCTTTACCTTTTTATGACACTTTACTGTCCCATGAGACTAATGGAGGGGATTTGTTAATGCAAGTGATGCTGGTGGGTCACGTGACAGTAACAACATAGCAGATGTAGTATGTCCGAATTTAATTTGAACTTAATTTTTTTAGTGGTCACAAAGTAAGCTTCAAACCAAATATAGTACCTACTGGGTATCTGAAGGTGGCACTTATTTGGCAAATCTTGTTTCACACCGTAGACTCGCATTCTCTTATTTTATAAAATGCAGCTGGTGCCATCTTCCGTGCAGTTAACGATTGTATTAAAAATGAAATTAGAGGACTTAAATATACAGTACTGTATCAGTACTGAATCAGTGATGCAGTAGTAATGTTGTTGTTGTGTTCATCTTCTTGCCAGGACATTTGTTTTGTACACTGTAATGAATTATAACATAATAAACAGGTAAGAAAAAAGTTTCATGTATAATCAGTATTTTGTGTATATTATATTTTCTTGTGTAGAAACCAAATCATGCAAGTATTAATATATTTATTCAAGCTGTTTTAGCTTGGTGTAAACCATTCAATTTGAATGAAAGCTGTATATACAGTCCATAATTCACAATGTCCAATAGCTACTTTTTTTTAAGACTTGCAGTTTCCATTAGACTGTAACACTTTATTCAAGATAAAGGAGTCTGATTAGCAAGGAATATCAGAAAGCCAAGTCCTGACTGTGGCGAAAGGTGGAGCTGGGGATGGAGGAGGGTAAATTGCTCCGGAGCAAGCTGAAAAGCTGCTGAATAATACTGAATAGAGCTTATATAGAAATGCTGCGATAGGTGTCGTATTTGAAACGGGGCTGACGAGACGTGAGACGTGTGGATCCATCTGCAAGCTTTTATTCACGGATAGGTGGGTTGGGGGGGGGGTTGGGTAGTAAACAGGCAGGGTCGCACAATGGCAAACAGGTATATGGCGGGTAAGACACAAGAATAGTCACAGGGCTAGTGTAGGTCACCGATAAGCAGACAGAATCACAGGGGTGAGACGAGAGGGAGAAATCCAGGAAAACAGGCAAAGATCAGAAACCGCAAAAACAGGCAAGGCAAAACAAGGAAAACACAGAGACTCGGAAAGGGGTACAGGCTAAACAATACTCAGCAGAGAAAGATGGTTTGAGTGGGTGTAATATAGTGAGTGAGGTGATTAGAAACAGCTGTGTGCAAAGAGTGCAATCAGGGCAGTGTGCAAATAGTGCAAAGAATGATGTGATATGTAGTCCGGGGTTATGTGCAACAGTGTTTAGTGTGAGAGTAAATGAAAATGGAAAGGGTGACCTCTGATGGTGAATAAACGGAAGTCCATGGACCGAATTTGTGACAGTATTCCTATAGGTAGATGTGATCAGCTGAGAATCAGCCGATGCAAGCTTGACACACATGACCTGCCAGAACTAACGCTAAAGCTTAATTGATATGATAGATACTTAGCATAAAGTTTGGTGGTATGGTTCTGTTCTGGGCAAATACCTCCCTGCCCATCCATGCAGCCTGGCATGAATGAGCAGGGAGAGCAGCAATAAAAACCGCCCTACACTATAAACGATAGGCCCGGGACCCCGAACACAAAAAGTAGGGGCCCCGGACCCCAACACAAACGATAGGCCAGAACCGCCCAAACCACAACTGATGGCATTCTGAAAGAAGTATATCCTTCTTGAATAACAGAGACTGGGGCAGCAGCAGCTTACAGGAAAAAGCAGCGAAGGGGTGCTCTTCTTTAATAAGCAACTGAGAAGAGCAGCATGCCCCTTTAATGCAGTACCTGAAAAAAGATGCAGAAAACCCACTAGATTGGCGCCACCATAGCGTATTGCAGCCATAGAAGCGAGCAATGAACGGATCAGAGATCGCAGATTCTACCTTGCCTAAAAGCTTCAGCATCCATTTAAAAAGTCTATAACAACAGCATATAATAACTCAAATCAACTCATCAGTTTGTAGGTTGGCCGTCTCCCATTGACATTTGTGCTCGTGTGTTACGTGTCCTCAATCTGACAACCCGCGTGAGCATAGACAAAAATCCTTACCAATACAATAGATAGCTTGCAACAAGCATGTTGCTTGCTTAATCACAGCATGTTGCAGTAGTGTTGACCAGGGGGGTTTAGGGTGGACGTCTATTTCGGGGGTGGAGAGATGATACGCCTCCTCCTCAATACTAGATGAGCCATAAGCAGCAAGCATATTTCAACAACAATCGGATGGCCTAAACAACAACTTAAACATTAGCTTCTTGCTGTTGCAAGTTTAACTAAGTACCAGCACTTGCAGTAACAACCAATAGCTTACAGCAACAAGCAAGTCTAGCGACAAACATGATACTGAACACTAGATAAGCCCAAACAAGCAAGCAAAATCCCAATACCCTAATAGCTTTAAAGCAAAGACCTTCTGAAATAGCATAGACTGAGGCAGCATGCCCTTTAAGAAGAGAAACAGTGAAGGGGTGCTCTTCTTTAATAAGCAGCTGAGAAGAGCAGCATGCCCCTTTAATGCAATACAGCATATGGTCAATACCCGAAGTTTAGGCAACAGCATGTTGCCCTATCCAGATAATCGTTAGCATTAATAACACCTTTAGTAGCAAAATCTACATACTACAAGTTAAGTATAAAGCACATTACCGATACACTGTATAGCATTAAGCAACAGCATATCACAGACTTAAACACAGCTTGATGGAAATAATCATACACATAGGATGTGTTTAATGAAACAGCATCCTCAATACTAGATGAGCCTTAAGCAGCAATCCTGTTTCATATCAGACAGTCTTAAACAGATTTAAAAACAAGTCTCAGCTGTGGTAAGTTTAAACGGTAACGTTAATGTTACCAGTGTGTCAAAGTACAACCAATAAGCCTAAGCTACAGCGTGCCTAGCAAACCAACATGTTACTGAACAACTAGCCTTAAACAACGAGCAATATTTGACAATAACATTTGCCAACATAGCGTTAAGCAATGAGAATGAAACAAGAAACTTAGCAGGAAATGTTGCTTAATAATATATTTATGGGGGAAGCATCACCCCAAGCTCAGCAAGTGAGGAACCAGAGGAAAACGACTGTAGTTACCTGAAATTTATTTATTTATTTATTTTTAACGCGCTGCTTGTACTTGCTTAGAATAATTGGACTATATTTAAATCCCTTGTGTCCATTTGAGTGCTCAGTCGTAACCTTCCAATCACCACAGAAGTGTTTTATTTTTATTTTTTGATGTATTTATTTTTTTTTTATAAATGAACATAGCTTGATCACTGCCAGTTCATTTCACCCTAATTTCTCATGCTTATATGCTCACGTTACTCAGCGTGAGCACATATTCAAGCGGATCAGAAATTATGAATCTCTAATAAGTACTGAGTGGCAGTCCAGCAGGGGAAGCATACACCCTGCGGAAATACTTCAAATGACGGTCATTGATATTACATTCTTATATGTATAGAAGCCATTAGGAGCGATAAACGCGTGCTTCTGACACAGCTGAAATCAACCGCACACTCACACAGCTAATGAAAACATCAACCTTAGAAATAAACAACCATAACATTGAGATTATGCTGCTGAATACCGTGAACCCCAGTTGAAACGCATACACGAGAATGCTTGTTTCATTTAAACTTGTTCTCATGGCCTTAACTATCGGCGTGTCTTCAGAGCGATTACATGCTCTAGACTACGTGTTGCTCCAGCTTTATGAACACAGATGTGTAAATGCTGCTGCAAATATGCTTTTTTCAATTAGCAGACCAGGTAATATACACAGCGATATGGATTAAAACAGCATTCACTTATCTTAGATGTGGATTTCAGATGTTCTGAAATACGCTGCAACAGTTGATTTGCGAGCAGTGAGGCTTAATTTGCTCCGGAGCAAGCTGAAAAGCTGCTGAATAATACTGAATACAGCTTATATAGGAATGCTGCGATAGGTGTCGTATTCCTATAGGTAGATGTGATCAGCTGAGAATCAGCTGATGCAAGCTTGACTCACGTGACCTGCCAGAACTAACGCTAATGCTTAATTTGGGTCTAGTGTAATTTCCACAGTAGCAGAATCTAACAGTCTTGAATGGATCAACCTGGATGAACCTTGTAACCGTTTGATTGTAGCATGTGCATGTGGTGGCTGTTGTTCGTAACGTGTAGAAAAAAGAAGAGCAGTCATCTTTGATTTATGCTTCTGTGAAAGCTGAGAGGTCAGAAAGCCAGGCAAAGTCAGATGCCATTTTCAGGGTCCAGGACCTGCTGTGCTCCTGCAGATGACAAATGAGGGGATATATGGGAGTATAGTGGACTATACAATTACAGTTGTAATCATGCCATCACATGATGGATCTCTCACCCAATAAAAATTTACACTGCTGCATTGTAAGATATTTACTGTCAAAGTGTTTGCTAAAACCGTCTGTCACTAAATTTTGAAGTTGTAAGAAGTTGCATTTATAATTGGATTACTTTAGGTTACACCAGTAATATTGTTTAAAGTGTCAGATCAGGTAGAAATGGATAGCCATATGTGTGCTATGTGTATCAGATACTTGTTTGTTGTTTTAAAGATGTACAAACAAACATTATGAGTATGTCACTTTGCAAAAACAAAACCTGACCTTGACAGTGCATGCTTTCAATGCATGATGTAGCCTTTTAGAATGCAGTTAGAATGCAAAAGTTCAATATGTGAGGTTAAAAATGTCCTTCTGAGTTTTTGTGTATTGTTTATATTATGATATCAGGATTACACAGGAAAGAGTTTTTTTCTCAAATATGAACACGATTGCATATGTAATATGTTATGCATGTAAAAAAGAAGATAATATTGTTAGTTACATTTTAGAGATAGTATCAGTATTGCCTACATTTATTCAAAACTGCAAAAATGTACATAAACATACAGTTCGCTGCAGTGAACAGCTGAAATCAACACTTGTGCCATTAAACAGTAACACATTTGATTCCTTTTTCACTTTTCAGGTATGACAACATGGGCAGATTAATGGCTAATAAGACTTTTGTTATAATCTCCAACACTTTTACATTAGTACATAATTTGTGAACAAATCCAGTGTAATGTTTGCTTCTTATATGCCTTCTGACGTAGCTCAACTCAACTTTTTGAAAAGTTTATATAGACATCATACAGTTTTTATTAGGTTTATTTAGGTTTATTAGTGTTTCATATTAGACATACAGCACCTGGGGACATGGCACAAATGTCAACATCTGCTTAAACAAAATTAATGAAATGAATTGTGTGTAAATGCATATGTACACATTTTACAAAATATCATGTAAGTCTGGCTAATGGTTTAGCTCTCTTTCTGCTTTAATGTGGCTACAATGATTACACAATCATGGCACCTTTGATTTTTTATGATTACTCCAAACATATTTGCTGATTATTTGACCAATCTCCCTTCAATGAACAAGCCTGATGAGCTGATATACCTCGACATAGTGATATAAAAGCCCTGAGAGTCAGGCACATAATGATAGCAACATAAGTGTGCTTGTTGAAATAGATCTGGCATCATGCTGCCATAGCAACATGTCCAATCAATGGCCAATTTAGAGGCAATTTGTAGGCCCATAACCAGAAATGAATTTCATTAGATTATCCATGGGCCAGTTTCCATTCTTACTGTAAATAGATTATGATGTAATTAACTTACATATGATGTTGATTAAGATTTAGAAATGATGAGAAATGTAACTATTTCAAGCCATTGATCCCATTCAGAAACATGTCTCTTATGGGAACCTCAACAAGATTTAATGTAACAATTCATATGCAGCTCACATGTGACTTTATTCAATAAAGGTTAAAAACTTTAACATCTTTAACGACTTCAGTGAACGACTTCCACAAACCATATCTTCTTCCAACTTGTTTTTTTTTTTATTTTATTATTCTTATTCTTATTATTATTTTTTTACAGTGGATCATTAGTTCTACGGCCAGCAAGATTTCAGAACCTTGAACTATCATACGGCTTATGAATTCTAATAAGGGCAAAATGTGGTCGGTTACTTCATCACTTTCAATGCAGTTGTTAAATTTCACATGTCAAGAAGGTGTAAGCAGTTTCACTGGGCTTGTAGCTGTTATTAGGCACTACTTTTGTGCTTCTGAATTATTCACATTTTATTAATGATTAGATACTGATGATCTATGGCTATTTCTTTAGGTTCAATTCTATTCTGTGCTTGGAACATGACTTGGTGTGTACAGTCCACTGCATCACATTTCTGACATGAATATAATTTTTTTTTTTTGTAGACCATTTTTCTATCATCAAAGCACATCAAACAATCCCTGTAATGTTTATTTATTTACTTTTTTTTACCATTTGTGAAAGATTGATAATCCAAGCAGTTGCGTCTAAAAAATTTTTTGGAGCACAGAGAGAGATGTCTCATATTTTGTCATGCAATAATAAAGATGCATGCATAGCAGTGAGCTCTTTTTCATAAGCATCCTGCATATCTCATAGACACGGTTGGCACCAGATGCCATCACAATTTGAATTATTGGCGGACGATGCTGCTACGAGCCATTTCTCTTCTCTGACTGATGTCCACAGACCCCGTTCAGTAGTACACAAAGCCACGGAGATGGATTTTCAGTGGGCCATTTACCTGTCTCATATTATTTATCATATCTGAACAATTCCCTGTCTGTGATGGCATTCTGATAGATGTGTCCTTCAGCACAAACCCTGTCGTGTTTCACGTCAGTCTCAGAAAGGAATCTGATGATTAACCTTTTAGCTCTGCTTCAGGCTATGATATCTAAATTTCTCTCTCGATATACAGTTCATTTACATCACAAGCACATTTGAATTCTGATCAAGTGCTTCTCTTTTCTATCTAAAAAAAAATACTTATAAATTAAATTCACATTGAAGTATGTCTCCACTCAGATGATTCTTTTTAGATGGGTTTAACAACTGGTGCAACAGTTCAGGTAAATTGGAGACCTTTATTGTGATCTTAAGCATTTTCATTACTTTCACAGTCCTTCCAGGAGCTTGTAAAAAGAAGAGTTGCAGTTTTGGTTGTGCTTGGTAACTCAACAAGTGATTTCACAAAATAAAGCAATTACTTCCGTTCTCGCAACCTTGCGCAATGTTCCCTAAAAGTCCTCTAAAGGTGACAAAAGTCCAGAACCTTTACAGAACATTAGTGACGTTCCTAAAACGTCCTCTTTTGGTTATGAAAGTGCTGATGCTCAATGTTCCTTATATGACTTTAGGGGGACGTTCCATTTTGGTTATATTTTGGTCACATAAGAACGTTACAAAGAGGACATTTGGGACGTTAACAGAACGTTCTCACATGGTCCTCTTTTAGTCATATAATAACGTTCCAGATATGACTTAGGAGGACGTTCCATTTTGGTTATCTTTTGGTCACATAGCAACGTTACAAAGAGGACATTTGGGACGTTAACAGAACGTTCTCACATGGTCCTCTTTTAGTCATATAATAACGTTCTGAATATGACTTTAGGAGGATGTTCTATATTGGTTATTCTATGGTCACATAGCAATGTTACAAAGAGGACATTTGGGACGTTAACAGAACGTTCCTATATGGTCCTCTTTTAAACATATAATAACGTTCCAGATATGACTTTAGGAGGACGTTCCATATTGGTTATCCTTTGGTCACATAAGCAACGTTACAAAGAGGACGTTTGGGACGTTAACAGAATGTTCCCATCTGGTTCTCTTTTAATATATAGTAACGTTCCCAATATGACTTTAGGAGGACATTCTATATTGTTTTTTCTATGGTCACATAGCAACGTTACAAAGAGGACATTTGCGACATTAACAGAACGTTCTCACATGGTCCTCTTTTAGTCATATAATAACGTTCCAAATATGACTTTAGGAGGACGTTCTATATTGGTTATTCTATGGTCACATAGCAACGTTACAAAGAGGACGTTTGGGACGTTAACAGAACGTTCTCACATGGTCCTCATTTAGTCATATAATAACGTTCCGAATATGACTTTAGGAGGACGTTCTGTATTGGTTATTCTATGGTCACATAGAGTAGCAACGTTATAAAGAGGACATTTGCGACGTTAACAGAACGTTCCCATACAGTATGGTCCTCTTTTAATATATAACAACATTCCCAATATGACTTTAGGAGGACATTCTATATTGGTTTTTCTATGGTCACATAGCAACGTTACAAAGAGGACATTTGGGACGTTAACAGAACGTTCTCACATGCTCCTCTTTTAGTCATATTATAAAGTTCCAGATATGACTTTAGGAGAACGTTCTGTATTATTCCATGGTCACATAGCAACGTTACAAAGAGGACATTTGGGACGTTAACAAAACGTTCACATAAGGTCCTCTTTTAGTCATATAATAACGTTCCAGATATGACTTTAGGAGGACGTTCTATATTGGTTATTCTATGGTCACATAGCAACGTTACAAAGAGGACATTTGGGACATTAACAGAACGTTCCCATATGGTCCTCTTTTAGTCATATAATAACATTCCCAATATGACTTTAGGAGGACATTCTATATTGGTTTTTCTATGATCACAAAGCAACATTACAAAGAGGACATTTGGGATGTTAACATAACGTTCTCATATGGTCTTCTTATATTATAACGTTCCAGATATGACTTTAGGAGAACGTTCTGTATTATTCTATGGTCACATAGAAAAAAAAAAACAAACGTTACAAATGGCATTTGGGAAGTTAACAGAACGTTCAAATATGGTCCGCTGGAGTAATATTATAAGTTCCAGATATGGACTTTAGGAGGACGTTCTGTATGGTGATTCTAGGGGCACATTAGCTGTTACAAAGAGGACGTTTGGGACGTTAACAGAACGTTCCCATATGGTCCCCTTTTAAACATATAATAATGTTCCAGATATGACTTTAGGAGGACTTTTTATCCTCCGGAAGATTCCTCCGGGGGACTCGAACGGTGAGTCGAGCCGGGTGTCGCTCACACTAGCGCGGACAGGTCAACTAAGTACATTTACTTGAGTATTGTACTTAAGTACACGTTTTGAGTATCTGTACTCTACTTCAGTATTATTTTTTCTGGGAACTTATGACTAACTTCAATACATTTGAAAGACAAATTTTGTACTTTTCAATTCACTACATTTCTATCAAGTCCTCGAAGTAAAAAGTCGTTACTATGTGGCAGCTTTGAATCCCCCCCAGGGGGTGATTTTTTTTTTTCTCTAAAATGTGACTTTCTTTTTTTCAGACAGGTTATCAGTAATCACTCTTGTAGGGCTACATGAAGTGAGTTCCCAGCATTTTTGAACACGGACCAGTTGCAAAAATTTAATAATAAGAAGTTAATATTGTGGTAAAAATTAGATACAATATTGTCTGATTTTGCTAAATTATATAAGTGAAAATATTATCTATAAAGCCACAGAAGAACTGTTGTGCCTCTCCTAAAAAAAACACAATAGGTGTTGGACTTTAAGCAGAACTGCACAGACCGTTCTGTTTGTGACATCAAAGTACAGCGAGAACGATTAGACAGCATTTTATAATTTTTTTTTTATGTCAAATAAGTCTTGCTGTTTTGACTTTTTGTTAAAGCAGTGCTGCTGTTGTAAAAGTTGTACAGCTACAGTTGTGTTGCTTGGTTTTATAGCAGGTTTGATTTTTTTTTATCTTCCTTATCACTCACATTCACTGTACTGTATTCAGTAGGTGTAATGTATTTTAAGTTGCTTCACAAGGGTTGCTTCACAAGTATTGCAAGTACTACATACAACAATAAAACAGTGCATTGACATAAAAAAGGAAATTTACTTTTGGTACTTAAGTACTTTTAAAAGCAAGTACTTCTATACTTTTACTTAAGTAAAAATATGTCTTTACAACTTTTACCTGTAATGGAGTAATATTTGACCAGCAGTATCTGTACTTTCACTCAAGTAATAGAGTTGAGTACTTTGTCCCCCTCTGGTCGCGCATTAGCATTTACTCCACCGGCCTCACTCTGTTCCCACGGCTCTCGGCCCCGCCCCCGCCCCTCTCGTTACATACCCCCATGCCCATGCAGGCCGGGGGGGCTGGTACCACGAGACTGCGCTCTACTCCCCCCTCACCGGAAGCCGATCGCGGTGGCCGCGGCATACCTGGGGGTAAGGACAGACAGACGAGGTGAGAGAAAAGGAGACGGAAGGATGAGGAGAGACAGAGACGAGTGAGGGGAGAGAGGGAAAAAAATAAAATCTTGTTCCAGTTCCCAGACACACTGCCTCTCGACCCTCCACCAGCTGGGTAAACTCTTCCGCGATGCCTGGCGGCGGCACTGGATAGCCCTCGGTGGACGGCCCGACACTCCTCCGCTGCCTGGTGGACGGCGGCGACTCCTCTGCTCCCTTATGGATGGCAGCAGTCCCTCCACATCCCAGGCGGCCGGCAGCGAGTTCGTCCGCCCCCCCTCGTCAACTCACTCCAGCCCACCGCCTCAACCATCCACGGCGACAGAACGTTCCCATCTGGTTCCCATCAGAACGGTCTTCTTTTAATATATAATAACGTTCCCAATATGACTTTAGGAGGACGTTCTATATTGGTTTTTCTATGGTCACATAGCAACGTTACAAAGAGGACATTTGGGACATTAACAGAGCGTTCTCACATGCTCCTCTTTTAGTCATATAACAATGTTCCCAATATGACTTTAGGACGTTCTATATTGTTTTTTCTATGGTCACATAGCAACGTTACAAATAGGACATTTGAGACGTTAACAGAACGTTCACATATGGTCCTCTTTTAGTCATATAATAACGTTCCAGATATGACTTTAGGAGGACGTTCTGTATTGGTTATTCTATGGTCACATAATAATGTTACAAAGAGGACATTTGAGACGTTAACAGAAAAGTTCCATATGTCCTCTTGTAGTCATACAAGACGTTCCGATATGACTTTAGGAGGATCGGTAGTCTTGGTTTATATTCTATGGTACTAAAACGTTCAAATTTGCAGCAGCATATTGCTGACAGGCCAGAAAAAGGGATCAATGTCACGTTACAATGTGATACATTACTAGTTAAAAGTTAAAGTTTCTTAAAGGGGTCATATGATGCTGCTAAAAAGAACATTATGTTGTGTATTTGGTGTAGTGAAATGTTTATGCGGTTAAAACACATTATTTTCCACATAATGTAAATTATTGTTTCTCCTCTATGCACCGCCCTTCTGAAATGCGTAGATTTTTACAAAGATCATCAGTCTGAAAAGCGAGGTGTGCTCTGATGGGCCAGCTATCCAGTGCAGTGTGATTGGCCGAATACCTCAAGAGTGCGACGGAAATGTTACGCCCCTTACCATAATGTTGATTGCCTGCGGCAAGCACATGTGACGACCCCGGGCTGGAGTCCGCTTCGTCCCCGGTGAAAGCCGATGCGGCGATCCACAGCACGATGTTGTTGTATTTCCTCAGCGACCAGCAAGGATTAGCTCTAGGCATGACGAAGCGGATATGTCCTCTTTTGGAAGGCCAAACAAATAGTTTAGCTTTCACAACGAAACACAGCGTCTTCATGACATGGCGGCGGCGGCAACAACAAATACTACAGCGAGGATAAAAGTTACGCCTTCTTTCTTTGCTTTTTGGGTGGTGTTATGCAAATCTTCCCATGTAGTGATGTAGGTATGTGGGGGTGTGTTAGAACGAGCCGTTTTAGGTAGGTGTGGCTGATTCTTAACTTTTATAAAGAATAGGTCTCTTTGGATTGAGACTTTAGTCTTTGCAACTTCACAGATCTTCTTTATGCAAGAGAAAGGAAAAAAGTTCTCTAGTTTACGTATGTAACCATGGTTCCCAGAGGGAACGAGATGCTGCGTCGAGATTCGCTTTGGGAACGCCCTTGCGTGATCGCGTTCTGAAGCACGTGTCAAATCAGTCCAGTGGAGCAGTGAGACGTCACAAGCGGGGTGACGTAAGCACCAGAAAGTATAAAAGCGCATCCAGCAGAGAGCAAACCAGCTTTGATGAAGTAGTGCCTGCAGGGATGCAAGGAGTATGGCAAAGAGACGCAGCATCTCATTCCCTCGGGGAATCATGGTTACATACGTAACCTAGAGACGTTCCCCTTCAGGAACTCGAGCTGCGTCGAGTCGCTTTGGGAACAGACGGACCCCATCCCGGCGTACCCTCTCCAGAACTCCCAGGAGCAGAGCGAGCGGGGGAAAGAAAATGCGTACAGACGAAGCCTCGGCCACATCTGCACCATGGCATCAAGCCCCAGTGGAGCTGGAAGCGTGAGGGAGAACCAGAGCAGACAGTGTATTGATTCCTGCTACGCAAATAGATCCACTTCCGCCTGGCCAAATTCCCTCCAAATGAGCTCCACCACATCGGGGTGGAGCCTCCATCCCCCGTCGACAGATATCGCCCCGATTTAAGATAACAGGGATATAAATGCTCTTGAGACAGGAGCTCCCCTGCGCCCACAGCAAGGATCTGGCGCATCAGCTTGTACAAGGGGCGCGAGCGCAGACCACCCTGCCGATTTATGTAGGAGACCACCATTGTGTTGTCTGTGCAGACAAGCACATGATGCCCCCTTAGGTATGGAAGGAAGTGTGTCAGAGCTCGAAACACGGACAGCATCTCCAGGCAGTTGATGTGCCAAAAGAGATGATGGCCTTCCCACAGACCCTGGGCAGAGCAGCCACTCATGACCGCTCCCCAGCCCGTGAGAGAGGAATCCGTCATTAGCAGTTTTACGCGACGACAAGGAGCCCCCAACATCGGGCCTTGAACCAGGAACCAACGTTTCTTACACATGTCTAAGGCACGTAAGCATCGCCGCGTGACCTTGATTATGCAAAGCGGATTCCCCCTCGGGGAAAATCCTTGGTTCTGAGCCACCACTGCAAGATTCTCATGTACCGCAGGCCAAAAGGTATACCGTTGGACACAGCTACCATCAAACCCAACAGCCTCTGAAACTATTTGACAGTGAGTGACTGGCCTTCTCTTACTCTCGTGACTGTCGTGAGGATTGACTCAATTCGAGCAGGAGACAGACGTGCCTGCATCGAGGTTGAGTCCCACACCACGCCTAAATAAGTGGTTCTCTGTAGTGGAGAAAAAACACTCTTCTTGGCATTTAGTCTTAACCCCAACATCCCCATTTGGGCGAGAACGACATCTCGATGCCGAACCAACATCTGCTCCGATTGAGCTAGTATCAACCAATCGTCGATATAATTGAGGAGGCGGATGCCTGGAGCGCAGGGGGCCAGAGCCAGCATCCACACACTTGTGAAAGGTATTGGATATTGGTATGCTTCGCCCGAAAGCAAACTCAGGAACTTCCAGTGTGCGGGAGGATGGCAAAAAATGAACTAAGAGTCTTCTGGATATATCGTAACAAACAAGTGTAGCGTCTGCGTAGGATCATGCGGGAGTGTTGGCCTGTTTATGGCTTAAAAAGACCCATTGTAGCCTTTTGACATTTGATAGAAATTACAGTCTGGTCAGAGAGTTACTTGTATAGGGTTGTAAATTGCCAAAGGGGTCTCGCCGTCAAAAAGAATTAGACCCAGCCCCCACTGAGAATCCTGATCTTCTGATCAAACAACATTCCACAGAGCGCGGTGAATGCCAAAGAAACAAACACACCACACCCAAACGCACACACACACACACACACAAAGAGACATTTCTTTATTTTAGACTATAATTATTCAGTTATAATTGTATCTGGTATATGAATGTGGTGTGTACATTCCCTTGTTAGTTTAGATGAGTTACCACTCGTTATTTGTTTTAGTTAAAGCCATAAAACACTTATATTAAGGTGTATGTGTGTATCTTTGGTTTATTCTATTCCAGATTATTGTTTCTTGGTATCTATGTCACCCGTTCTTCATTTCTCGGACAAGGACGTACAGTATGTGATTGTGAAACGCAACATATGACTCGCACGATATTTTGGGTAAAAACTACGGATGTTCCAGACCGGCCAAAAAGCATGCAAATGAGCCATAAAACAAAAGACAAAGAAAGATTCTCCCGCTCAAAATCCATGCCTCTCACTGGCCAGTCCACACAGAATAGGAATTCTCAAAAACGATTAGCCCGAAATAATCTTTGCTCAGAAACTCTTCTTCGTTTGAGACAACACCTGTCAGGACTCTCAAGACCTTCCTCTTGCGTTTTCTTTTCCGGCCTTTTACTTTTAAAGAAACGTTCGTCGCTGTGGCTTCTTCTTCAGAAGAACCAGAAGTAAAAACTTCGAGCTGACTCCTCACGAACTCATCAAAAGGACCTCCGTTATCTACCGCATCAGGATTCTTCTTCAGCAATCGAAAACAAATGCGAGTAACCGCTTAAAATTATTCAGATGCGAGTTTAAATCTCAGTCCCTTTTA
>JADLZN010003929.1:0-58009 GCA_018155175.1 Sinocyclocheilus anophthalmus | reverse complement strand
TAGAACCCATTATAATCAGTGATAATAACTATAATGGATGCTGGACAGTAAACTGACGCCCTGGTGTATTTCTAGTACTCAGCGCTCGCACTGTTTCTGACACGAAGGACATGCGGATTTGCCAATCATTACAAGTGATTTAACACGTCCGATAGAGAGTCTCGAGCTGTAAGGCAAATCCTGTCAATCCAAATGTATCCAAAAGAAATGAGGGAAATTAAAAAACTCAATGGAGTGGTGCCAAAGAGCGTATTTACGGCAAATACAGTAGTATACAGCAATTTAAAAATAAAATACAGTCAACTTTTTGTGGTGAACCATGTGGGAATGTTAATTAAGTATTTAATTGTCACAAATAAAAACATTTTCTCTTTTCATTGGAAAGTAGATCAGCGCTTTTATGCCAAATGATAAATCTGACATCAACTAATAATATTATAAAAGAGTTTCCATTCTGAACTCCGAATGCATGAGCCACGCATGAAGCAGATCAGATCAATTCAAATGTTTGCAATGATGCTTGGCCATTTTACACCACAACAGCCCACGTCCCACTTCCGCATTACCCACTTTATGCGCCACGTCCCTTTCATGTGTAAATATTATACAAGAACTGCTGCCAGTGCCAACTGATAAAAAAAAACAGTAAAGATATTTATAATGCTACAAAATCTACAAAAGGTCCAAAAACTCATCCAATTAGTCTACAGATGCAATCATAAAAGATATATCTTGCATTTCAAGTCCAACTACAACTTCAACATGAATCAATCTGAACTCTTTAGGCATGTCGTCTGAGATGGCTACAACGGTTACACTCACACTGGCTCCTTCACCATCTTTAAGGATACGTGAAACAACGCCTTAAGATACAAAGAAACAAGGGGTTTTTTAATTTGTTGTTTTCACGCACTAACATCTACAGCAGCGAATTCCCCGTCCTATCACCACCCCCCCGTGCCCAAAATACCCCTGAGAATACAATAGATGCGCAACGTCTCTTTCACTTACACACTAATTCCTGCTTCCAGCTGACGTTTACTCATGTTTTGACTTGGATTGCAGTGTAAAAGGTACCATTTACAGCGGTGGCAACAATACAGTTGGTCCTTCTTTTTAACAGCACGGAAAAAAAAAAAGTTGTACACTAATCACTGGCTAGTTACAAGTTGCAACGAACAGAACAATAGCATTGTAGGATTCGATGTCAACCCGTCTGCAAGCTAGAATTTTGATATAATGACGACCTATTGATATGCAGTGTTAGACAACTCCATCTCTGCATGTTGAACCATGCATTGTGAATGCAACGTCACTTCCTTCACTTTATATTGACACATTCACATCATTACAACTTTTTTGTGGACAGAGAAATTTACAGCATTTCACCATATTCCGCCAACATAAACTTGAGGGTTTGAACTTAATGTGAAGATTTGAAAATAATATAATATACTTGAAATGCAAAACCAATCATTTATTTTTTCTTTTTTTATTTTATGGCCCAACAGTCACCTAGAGTTTGCCCCAGGCAGATAGGAAATGCAACAATTTGGTTTAATGAGATTCTGTGGTTTGATGACACCAAAACTGAACCGTTGAACCTCAAAGCTGTATTTGACTGAAACGTAACACTGCATGCTAGATTCAGTTTAATAGCAGGAACTGGAAAACTCTGTTGAAGGGAAAATGAATTGAGGAATACATAGGAATTCAGTAGGTAAACATGAATTTGATTCTTGTTCCATCGGTGAGTGAGAACATGTAGCTAAATATTAGCTATTGTAGTTATTTTTTATTATTTATATTTTATTGTAGTAAGTCTATTGTAGTACTCATGTAGTAAGTGAAAATCATTCATTCATTTGATCATTTTTTTGTTAATTAATTAATTAATTAAATTTTTTTTATTATTGTTTTTAATTATTATTGTTATTATTTAGCTTGGCATGTGAAGGTTTTTTTTGTGTGTATGTGTTTTATTCCTGGAGTCTATGTAGTAAAGAAAAAAGTAAGAAGTAAAGTAACATGCAGGATGCTTGATGCATGTTATCAAGTTGAAATCTGGTTCATAATTGGTACTTATTAGATTAAGAATAGTTAAAGGGGTCCTATTATGCTTTTTCACTTTTTCAACTTGTTTAAGATTGTTTTTTATCTAGTCTGTAATGTTGCTGTTTGAGCATAAAAAAGATCTGCAAAGTTACAAAGCTCAACGTCCAATTCAAAAGGAGATATTTTATTTAAGAGAACTCACTTTTCAAAAACTACAACGAACGACTCGTTTGGACTACAACGCATATTTTCCGGGATTTGTGATATCAGAAATATCGACGAATGGGACGAGGTCTGGTTGAGCTGCACTAGAGAAGGCGATGAGTGTTATCACTATGTCAGAGACACGCTAGCTTCCCAAGGCAGACGAACTTAAGAGTGTTTACAATCATCCGGGTTTAAATCGCGCTCAAATTGATTTGATTTTGAGCAATATTTACACTGAAGCTCGCAGCGGCTATGGTAAGGGGCGTGACATTTCCTGACCAGGCGCCGAGGGCTGCCAATCACAACACACACTGGCCCAGCTAACCAATCACAACACACCCTGGCCCAGCTAACCAATCACAACACACACTGGCCCAGCTAACCAATCACAGCACATTTCGTATTTCAGACGGCGGGCCTTCATTTGATACAGGAACTGTTCGAGCCGTTCATGCCAGACTGGGAGAGAGGTGTTGTAATAATGTAAAAAAAAATTGAAAAATAATGTGTTTTTCGAACAAACTAGTATGAGAGCCTGTTCTAGTACCCCCCAAAACAAAATCAAGACTTTGTAAAAGAACAAAATAGGCCCCTTTAGTTCAGTTATATATGTCTCAGTGTTTTGTTTTGTTTTTGGGGTATTATAGGGCCTTGAGGTCTCTGTTTTAATGAAATTTTTTAGACTTTGTTTTAACCTGCTGGTGTTTTGCTTGTGTATAGCGACCTTAGTATATCGTCTCTTTGCTGACATCACATGCATAATTACCTTTTTTTTTTTTTACACCTATTTGTAATCTGGGCAGTTAAGAACAGTTCATTCTGAAATAATACACTGCAAAAATCACACTTACAAATCAGGCAGATCACCTGGTGTGAAGCTTACCATTGAACAATGCTTTGATTGGATAAATTTTATTCACAGAACTAAATGCTGTCTTCTCTGTTAATCTCTTCAGATGTTCCTCAAGCTCCCAACTACCTATCTAAGGGAAGATGACAGAAAACAGTGCCTATCACACATAAAAAATTAATGATAAATTATTAAACTTTTTGGCAACTTTTTTCAATATACACACCTTTCATCTTTTCCTTGAGAACTTTAAGACCCATAAAACTCACTCACGACGTTCTTCGATCGGCTGCTCCAAACCCCGAAGCGCATATACTTACTTTGCAACCCGCCAAAATAAAAGCCTGCTGATTTTAAGTTCGAAAATTGTAAAATTTAAAAATAAATATTAAAGTAAATATTACCATTTTATTTTTAAGTTTTCTATAAAATAATTGTATTTTTATTTAATACTCCCCTTTTATTTTAAAATATAATAGTATTATCACATTATTTTATTTAAAAAAAAACTAAATAAAGTGCAATATTATTATCAGTCTTATTAATTAATTTTTTTAATAGTTATATTTAATGGGTAACAGTATATCCAGTGTGAGGACCAAACCAAATCTCCAAGTTCTATTATGAGTACCAGGCTGAACAACTTATGTGCACCCCTGCAAATATAATATTACTGTATATTATCTATATAGATATATTAGGGATGTGCAGCTCTCACGAGGCCGTCGATACGCATCTCGTGCAATAGCCACTAGATACGAGACCATTAAATATACATAGAAGCAGCTACCATGCGTACATACTATTCACCCCTGTTACATGCCGTGCGATCCGATTTTGATTTGTTCAACACAATGTGTTCGATGCATAGGTGGCATGAAAAATATGATAGCTTTTTTCTTTGGTTCAGACAGACAGCAAATCGTAAATTCACTTAAGTGTCTTCTGGCTTCTAACGCCTCGAGGCTTGTTTCATAAAACAAGTTTACCAAATAGGCCAGGCTTATTTCAGTTAGTCTGACTCGTTGTCAAATGATTTGGTTCTATAAAGCAAATTTAACATAGATCAACCTCACTGTGGCAACTTATTCTGGGAAACTAACCTGGTCCGAGGCAAGCTAACTGTCAGGCTAAGCTGAAATCCTCTAACACTGACCAATAGGAACGCAGTGATATTACCACTGACTCTCTCACATACTATTATCAAAAACTGGTTTTATGACAGCTGTATATTTTATAGTTAGCAGAGCAGATAGCAGAACATTAGAACATTACAATCTAACATTGCTCTTTAAAGCATTAAAATCACTAAATTAAAAGTTTAAATCACTAAATTGAACATTTTAACTGCTATAAGAAACATTTTTACTGCTACATTTTAACTGCTATAAGAAACAGTTTAGCTGCTACAAGTAACATTTTTACTGCTATAAGAAACATTTTTACTGCTATAAGAAACATTTTTACTGCTATAAGTAACATTTTAACTGCTACATTTGAACTGCTATAAGAAACATTTTTACTGCTACATTTGAACTGCTATAAGAAACATTTTTACTGCTACATTTTAACTGCTATAAGAAACATTTTAACTGCTATAAGAAACATTTTTACTGCTACATTTTTACTGCTATAAGAAACATTTTTACTGCTATAAGAAATTTTTTACTGCTATAAGAAACATTTTTACTGCTACATTTGAACTGCTATAAGAAACCTTTTTTCCTGCGACATTTTAACGCTATAAGACACATTTTTTACTGCTCCATTTTTCAACTGCTCTAAGAAACCATTTTGATCTGCTACATTTTAACTGCTATAAACACATTTTAACTGCTATACGTAACATTTTTACTTCTACATTTTACCTGCTCTACGAAAATTTTTACTGCTACATTTTAACTGCTATAAGAAACATTTTTACTGCTATAAGAAACAGTTTAACTGCTACAAGTAACATTTTTACTGCTTTAAGAAACATTTTTACTGCTACATTTTTACTGCTATACAAGAAACATTTATACTGCTACCTTTTAACTTGCTATAATTAACATTTTTCCTGCTACATTTTACTGTCTCTAAGAAACATTTTTTACTTCGACATTTTAAACTGCTATAAGAACCATTTTTACTGCTATAAGAAACAGTTTAACTGCTACAAGTAACATTTTTACTGCTTTAAGAAACATTTTACTGCTACATTTTTTACTGCTACAGAAACCTTTATACTGCTACATATAACTGCTATATAAACATTTTAACTGCTATAAGAAACACACATTAACTCATTTGAGTTTAGTAATTAGTACTGTACTAGCTTACATTTTATTTACCCATTACAATAGTCCCTTTACAATTACTGCTATTATAAAAATACACTTATATGTAGATTTTAAATTCTACAAAAGGCACATTTAATGTCCAACAACAAATATTTGAGCAAAATGTATATTTTACTATTGCGCTCCGTCTGATCCCTGCTTAAGAATAAGTGTGCACATCAAATTATCTTGACTCATTGAAGCTGGATCGAATTAGTGAGATTGTGTGAACTTAAATTGATTTGTTAGGTTATTTCAAGTCAGGTTTTGGACTTTAATCGCTGCTTTTCTTAGCGTCTTTTTTTAAACAGCCCCCCGGAAGACTTTTGTTTGTTTTTTCTCGGGAGATAGTACGTTTTTTCTTAAGTTCTTCTTGATTTGCGTAAGTTCCGCCGCTATTGTGATCACGTGGACACAACGACCGTGCTCAATGACTGGAAATCTGCTTGCTGGTCACAAGAAAGAAAACTGAGGCTTAAACCACCTTAAGACTCCTTTAAAAATACAGGCAAGTAGTCAGTTATCAAAAGTTAATGAAATATTTGCTGTTCTGTGGTAACTACTTTTTGGAAGGGGCAAGCATTTCTAGAGTCACTGTGACTTTGTATTTTTTTTTTTTCAAACCACCAAATATACAACTAAAATACGGTTAATACAGCTCGGCAACTTTAAAATGTATGTAAAAGGAGCCAATTTTTCCTGTTTTAACGCAGCACAGCGTGTCCGTGTTTGACGGGGAGGGGCTGCATTAACCGCAGAGTTGGTTTCGTCATTGTTATTTACTTGGGTGATGAGCATGTACGTGTGAGTAATTGCAGAAAACAACGACTAAGTTACTAGTCTATCTGTAGTCCAGCAATTGCAACTAGACTGGTGTAACATTAATGGGACAAATCCCGGTGGGCTGCAGCGTCAGTGGCCTGTTGAAAGAAACTTTCGGCCGTCTCTCTGGGTGAGTTCACACCAAGTCGGAATTGCCGAAACTACAATATTACTGTGTGTAAAAGGTTCCCTTTATTAGGTTCACTTCAATGCTGCGATGACGCCATCGCTATGGAAACACCTCCGATGTGACAAATGTCTGAAGCCCTATACCATCACGCCAGTTCATTGGCTAATAGCGCTTAGCACCGCCCCGCACATACATATGCCATATCAGCATGCTGCGCACTATTTCATCAGATTTCAATTCAGGAAGCGGATTATCTGTTGCCCGCAGGAAAGCGTTCTTTTGTCGTGTTCTCAGTTTGCTCCTCTTCAGCAGACACGATGAGCTACAGGAGATGCATCGAGCCGTGTAACAGGTTCATCGCAGGAGAGAACTCATTCTGATCAGGAGCCTGGCACTCATGGAAGTCTCAAAATGCCTCATTTTTTGGGGGGGGTGAACTAAACCTTTAAATATACTTTGGAGGTCTTCCAAAAACTTTTCCTGGAGCTGGATCCACTGAAACTTTCAACAAACGTTCATAGACTAAAACAATTACCTGATTACATAGATTATTGTCCACCGTCCATGTGTTGTACAATTGTTAAAATGCATTTCGGTCGGGTGTTGTTATCTTTAATGTCAGGTTTTAATTATATTTTGGTAAGGCCAAGTCATTTTGAATGAAATTTGTTTATTTGTAAGTCTGCATATCCACAGTTCACTGTCTAAAATGTCAATGTATTCAACATGTTGTCATTTGCGAAGTATACTAGGTTGAACTAGAGTTAAAAAGGGATAGTTCACCCAAAAATTTAACTTCTGTCATTAATTACTCACTCTCATGTCGTTCCAAACCCGTAAGACCTTCATTCAGGGTCAGAAATCTCTCGGTTTTCATCAACAATATCTTAATTTGTGTTGCGAAGATGAACGGAGGGCTTACGGGTTTGGAACGACATCAGGGTGAGTAATTAATGACAGAATTTTCCTTTTTGGGTGAACTAACCCTGTAATGTTTTTTTTTTCTTCATTGGTCTAATTTGGCAAGTAAACGATGTCTAAAATTGTAAATGTTATTTTCGATAAATTTTGTATGTTTGTAAGTGTCCACCGTTCAGTGGCTAAAATGTATTCAACAAGTTGTCATTTGCAAAGTATGGTTGATTTGGAGTTATTTTGTCAAATTTGACAAATAAATGTTTGATTAAAAGAATGTGTTATTCGGTCGCGTTATATGTACCGTAAAGTACTCACAGAGTAAAAGGTAAATACAGTTAAAAATATATAAGTATAAAAGTAAATATAGGACATTTGTATAAACAGCATGTAAATGAAATCTCAGTTTTTTTAGTGTTTCTGATTTACTATTGAATTACTATTGCATTACGCAAGGATTATAAATATGGTCCATGCAGCAAGTGTTTCCTTACAAATAAAGTAAAAAAAAAAAATCTTTTAAATGACTCCATAACATTTACTTCACAATTTGAATCTGATTTTGACACAAAATGCTCATTTTGTCAGAATGACACTGAAACTCTTCTTGATTTGTTTTTGGGTCATGTGTAGCACCCTCGCTGCTTATTACCTGACGAGGTGGGAATAATAAAGTTTAACACAGGACATCAGCGTCTGTGTAATGTCTGTCTAAACAGTTCAAACATTTTCTTCAAATTTGAGAGTAATCACAGTCAGTTAAACTTGAGAGATGTAACAACAATTTTGCATAGAAAAAGAGATTACTTCTATACAGCTGCACCAAAATAAAACATCTAATTGTCCTTAGTGAGTGAAAAATAAACACTGAGAATGCACACATATAAATATCACCAGCGGTTGGTTTTTAGACCGCATGGTCTCCATAGCGTGATGCATGGGCTAAACTCGGAACGAATTTTCAAACTCAGTTCACAAACTGATTAATGCTTAAAACAACGACATCCACATGTTTCTATTTTGAGATATCCATACCATAATTTTAATATATCCTACCCTATTAAATAAATGAATTTATGCAGGTAGAGCATTTGTACATGGATTTATGCGTGGTATTTTTTGTAGCTCTTTTAGGTTGAATTATATCATTTGATCAGAAATATTTTTTAGGAGCAAAGGACGCCACCCACTGGAGTTGGGACTGAATCAGTGGAGGAACATGGAAGTGGTACAACCTCATGGATGAGGCAATAGGTGGGAGGTCATCCATCCAGCCCCCCATCCTGATTGGGACTCTCGATAATAGCGGTGGACTGTCCCAGGAGAGAAGAAATCAAAATTGAATAAAGTAGTTATTTTTGTTTTCTTTGAGAACAAAAAGTATTCTCGTAGCTTCAATAACAATTACATGTTGAACCCCTGACGCAATCACATGACTATTGGTACATATGACTGTGTTGAACGTGGGGTAGTACCCTTGCTGTCTTATGGGAGGTTCAGAGAGCTCTTCACGATTTCATTCAAAATATCGAATTCAGTTCGTCCAAAGAATGAATCTGTAGGTCTTATGGGTTTGGAACGACATGAGGGTGAGTAATTAATGAGAGAATTTTCATTTTTGGGTGAACTAACCCTTTATTGTTAATTGTAGTTTCCCTAATCTGATGGCAACTGAATCGTAATGATACAATGTTATTGTGTTTTTGTTCTTAGAATATTCATCCAAATAAGTCGAACTGAGTGAAAATGAATCCTTGTTTAATGTTTTTGATTCAGTCAATCACGCCATCGTGTCATGTGGGCCAAGGCTCATTTAAAATGGTCTGTTTCAAAATGGAAAAGTGTTCTATGGTCAGACGAGTCCAAATGTGACATTCTTGTTGGAAATCACGGAGGCCATGTCCTCCGGGTTAAAGAGGAGGGAGACCTTCCAGCGTGGTATCAGCGTTCAGTTCAAAAGCCAGCATCTCTGATGGTATGGGGGTGCATAAGTGCATACGGTATGGGTAGCTTGCATGTTTTGGAAGGCACTATGAATGCTGAAAGGTATATAAAGTTTTAGAGCAACATATGCTCCCCTCAAGAGGACATCTATTTCAGGGAAGGCCTTGTGTATTTCAGCAGGACAATGCAAAACCACATACTGCAGCTATTACAACAGCATGGCTTCGTAGTAGAAGAGTCCGGGTGCTGGATTGGCCTGCCTGCAGTCCAGATCTTTCACCTTTAGAGAACATCAATATACGAAAAATACGTCAAAGACGACCACGAACTCTTCAGCAGCTGGAAACCTATATCAGGCAAGAATGGGACCAAATTCCAACACCAAAACTCCAGAAGCTCATAACCTCGATGCCCAGACATCTTCAACCTGTTTTGAAAAGAAGAAGAGATGCTACACCATGGTAAACATCCCCCCGTCCCAACTATTTTGAGACCTGTAGTTATCTGTGTTCTATTGTGAATAAGATATTGGCTCTGTTTTTGAAATTCCTTTAAAGACTTTCATTAATAATATGCAAATGTTAAAAAAAGTCCCAACATTTCCAGAATTCAAGTTGTAGTATCTAGAATTTCATTTCTGATCTGAGAAATGCACCCAAAAGCGAACTGAGAAAAATGTAATTTTTTTTTAAGAGCTTGTGATATACTCACACTGAGCTGTGTTAACTATGTAACCATACCCATCTGGAGGATGAATAAACAAGCTGGTTAACAGATTGCTTATAACCGTCAATATATAGAATCTGGTTGGTTAGTGTGACCTTTCATCAATGGAGCGTTCTCTCCAAGTCATCACTCCCTTTAAAACGACTAAATCGGCACGGATACCAGTGACTTCGTCAGTGCAAGCCACCTGCATTGGATCTGCGGGTGCGGACTCCTGTCTGTTAAAGGGGGGGTAAGTGATTTCTGGTAGCCAATGTTGACATTTGAAATCACCAAAACAAACACGCCCCTATTCTGATAGCTCCGCCCCACATATACGTATGCTACCCAGGCAACGATTAGTTCTGTGAATTTAACAAAGCAAAACCAATGTTACACCGGGTCTACACCGAACGAGAGTGGCGCGGCGCGACAAAATACTTTAGAACTCATAATCAGTGATGCCGTCTACACACCAGATATACATGGGACGGAAGTATTCATTACCCCCTTCTGAAATTTTTCACCTTGGTTATTGCAGCAGGTGCGAAAATCATTAAGTTTCTTTTTTTCTTCCTCAATTTATGTACTCCACAGCACCCCATATTGACAGAAACCACAGCATTGTTGGATCATTTGGGCAGATTGAGTGAAAAAAGTCAAACACGAAATATCACATGGTTCCAATTAGTTTCCGACCCCGTGGCTCAGTAATTGTAGTAGAAGTGTCTGCTCCTATTTTGATCTAATCCGCCATGATCGTCTTTTGGAAAGATGCAACCAGTTTTTCACAACCTGTATTTGAGGAATCCTCTGACGCCATTCCTCCTTGCAGATCCTTCCAGTTCTGTTAGGTTGGATGGTAAACGTTGGTGGTCAGCCATTTTTAGGTTTCTCCAGAGATGCTCAATTGGGTTTAGGTCAGGGCTCTGGCTGGGCCATTCAAAGAACAGTCACAGAGTTGTTGTGAGGCCACTCCTTCGTTATTTTAGCTGTGTGTGCTTAGGGTCATTGTCTTGTTGTAAGGTAAACCTTCGGCCCAGTCTGAGTTCCTGAGCACTCTGGAGAAGGTTTTTCGTCCAGGATATCCCTGTACTTGGCCGCATTTATCTTTCCCTCGATTGCAACCAGTCGTCCTGTCCTTCAGCTGAAAAACACCCCCACAGCATGTTGCTGCCACCACCATGCTTCCCTGTTGGGACTGTATTGGACAGGTGATTAGCAGTGCCTGGTTTTCTCTACACATACCGCTTAGAATTAAGGCAAAAAGTTCTATCTTGGTCTCATCAGATCAGATAATCTTATTTCTCACCATCTTGGAGTCCTTCAAGTGTTTTTTCATGTGTCTTGCACTAATGAGAGGCTTCCGTCGGGCCACTCTGCTATAAAGTCCCGACTGGTGGAGGGCTGCAGTGATTGTTGATTTTCTACAACTTTCTCCCATCTCCCGGTTGCATCTCTGGAGCTCAGCCACAGTGTTCTTTGGGTTCTTCTTTACCTCTCTCTTTACCTCCCCGATAGCTCAGTTTGGCCGGACGGCCAGCTCTAGGAAGTGTTTTGGTCGTCCCAAACGTCTTCCATTTAAAAATTATGGAGGCCACTGTGCTCTTAGGACCCTTAAGTGCAGCAGAAATTTTTTTTAACCTTGGCCAGATCTGTGCCTTGCCACAATTATGTCTCTGAGCTACTTCAGTAAGTTCCTTTGACCTCATGATTCTCATTTGCTCTGATATGCACTGTGAGCTGTAAGGTCTTATTTAGACAGGTGTGTGGCTTTACTAATCAAGTCCAATCTGTATAATCAACCACAGCTGGACTCAAATGAAGGTGTTAAACCATCTCAAGGATGATCAGAAGAAATTGACAGCACCTGAGTTCAAATATTTGAGTGTCACAGCAAAGGGTCTGAATATTTTTGGACCATGTGATATTTCAGTTTTTCCTTTTTTAATAAATCTGCAAAAATTTAAACAATTCTGTGTTTTCCTGTCAATATAGGGTGCTGTGTGTACATTAACGAGGAAAAAAAAATAACTTAAATGATTTTAGCAAAAAAAATGGCTCATATGGGGTGGGGGATACAACGAGTTGAAAAAATTAAAGGGTGTCTGAATACTTTCCGTACCCACTGTATATACATATCTATGGTCTACACTGGATGCCACGCGACACGACAAATCCCCGACAGAAAACTGCTGCTGCGTTCTATTCATGACGTATTGACACATATTTCAAATGATTTTCAACCGTCGCTTTGTCGCGTCCAGTGTACTAGACAGACTTTAGCTGTTGCGGCGCAGACACGGTGTTACTCACCTGTCGAGAAGAAACAAAGCAACCTCGGCGTCCGATCGCAGGCCTTCCGCTCCTTGAGTTCTCTCCAGCGCTGGAAAGCTGATCTGATATTTACACGGGTCCTGCTTCTTGCCTTAAGCCTTCTTTTGTTCCGCAGACGTTTTCCTCTTTTGTTTTTTATCCGCCATCTCTATCTTGCTGTCGCTCGTCTCTGCTAATGTCCGTCCTGTGCACTGATCGCTCTCTCCTCCACATCATGAGTAGCCACGCCCCTTACTGCTGATTGGCTACAAGTTTGTTTGGCTAGTCGGCCCGAATCAGTTTTCTAAAGCGTTTTTGAAAAATCGCTTACCCCACCTTTAAGGTAATGCCATTGTTCTCGTGTAATTATATGTATACATGAACTTAAAACTACACTGCATTAATTCCTGATATATTACTAACATGACACATGCTGTTCCTCCTTGATAAGCTCTTCAGAGCAAATCAAGCAACAGAGTAGGTGACCTCACTGCCCTCGAATTTAGAAGGAACTGCATAATGTGCCTCTCCAGAATCGTTAGGAAAATGCAAGAGAAGAGCCCTTTGAAATACCCCACTGTCAGGCAGATAGCATGCTTAGACCCCTCCATCATGAGCAGAGACCCGGAAAGATGAAGTCTCTGAAAGATGACGATTTCTTCAGGACAAGCAGTTGGCAGGAGGAGTTTCAGCCGGTAGGAGTATTATAGGGGATAGCTTCAAAATAAAGGTTATACACAGCTCAGTATGCATAAACTATGTTCTCAGTATTCACTGTGATCTTAAAGGTGCAATAGGTGATTGTCTTCAGAAACATTTTTTGTTATGCTGGTTGAAAGTCTCCTGATAGGAATCATTAAGTTAAGTGGTCTAAATGTATTTATCTGTATTTATATATTCTGTGGAAGGCGTAGGATCAAGAAATGTTCATCCAATCAAAACGTTCGGTCCGAGCGTTTTAATTGGCTTTCCTACCTGCCTGTCAACATATGTATTAGCAAACCTCTGCGTACTCTGCTTTTTTTTTTTTTTTTAATGTGCATGCTTAATTAAATGATGTATGATATGGGCTTAAACGTAATTAATCGATGTTACATGTTTTATATGCATATTAGTCTCCTCATGTCAAAACACGTGGATATACAAACAAATATCTACATCATACCTGGCCCCAAGAGACGCCTATATATAATAACTATTCACTTAAAATTTTGAACAAAACTAACCACACCATGGCTCAATTTTACAAAATCATAATACCTCTCAGGAGGAGATACACAGAAAAGTGCAATGAATTTGAAAAATGCTGAGGCTAAATTGAACTAAACAAGTGAATTAAGGACTCATTATTTTTCTCTTTATTACAGTGCCTCAAAGTTAACTGTAAAACTGTAAGAGTCAAAGTTAAACTGTAATTTCTATAGCACTTGAATTTTGCATACATTAAGTTTTAGCCTCTGACAGTTCAATGTTTCAAAGGTATTTTTTTTCTGTCCACATCTGATAGTCATCGAATTTAGAAATATCTGCAAGCAAATGATGTTGAACTTTTAAGCTGTCCTCCTGCGAGCCATTTCTAATCCAGTTATCAGAGGTAAATTAGTTTCCCATTGTTGTGCCTTCATTGTCACCCTGAAGGTACAATCTGAAAGAATTTTGGGACATGGTTAATGTAAATAAAAGTTATTATAAGACCACACAAAAGTGTGTGTGTGTGTGTGTGTGTCCATGGTTATTCATGGGTCGTGTATGGCATTAAAAAGCATTAAATAAGATTTGAAGATACCTGCAGAAACCCTGTGAAAGCAGATCCACTCAATTGTAATGCAAAGTCCAGTGTGGGGTATGTGGCGGCATTAAATATGATATTTCATGTGATAGTCCAAAATGAAAAAGTCTTTTAGAGCAGTGTCGTTAAAACCTCCCAAACAACAAAGTCCACACAATTCCTCCACATAATCCTCAATAGGCCTGACTCTCTGGTGAAGTCGGACCCATGCTGCGGTCTGTTGTTCTGTAACTTTTGTGCAGATGAAGCAGAGGATCCAAATGCAGTTAAAAAGGATTTATTAGACAAAAACACAAAGACAACGGCAAGATGAGACGAGGAGCACACAAAACAGCCGTTACTTTACTTTACTTTTAGTCATTTAGCAGACAATTTTATCCAAAGCGACTTACAAATAAGAAAAAGTAATTAAAACTAAAGCCTAACCTCTATCAGCACTAAATATATTTAATATACACATTTAATAAATAAAATAATTCAATTAACATGACAAATGGCATACACCACTTTCAAACTAACATTAAATGAAAAAAAAAAAAAAAGCTAAAAACATTCCAAAATAGGAAAGACCAAAGGTATGAGTGTATAATATTTATTCTACATTAACCTAGTCCAACACCAAAAAACAACTACAGGTGTGGATGGTACAGCCGCACCCATATACATGTACATATATTATAATTCTTCAATATATATATATATATATTATTTCATTTCTATTTTGTATGTTGAAGTACTGAAATAACTCGAATTAATTAAAACTAAAACTTAATAAAAAACCTATATTGACATAATAAAAAAATTATAAGTAGTTAACTGTAACTAAAACTAAAATAGATACTAATACAAATCAAACTACATTAGTTTCAGTAATCCTAAAAAAAAAATTACACTGAGCCAAACACACATGCTAAAAACGCATAATTACTGACATGCGAAATAAGCAAATGTTCATAAAAAACGAAAAACCAAAGAAAAAAGTTTTTGAAAATAACGAAGTAGTACTAAGAGATACCCTTGACAGGACAACAACAGACATTACAGTTTAATATAATAAAAAAGAGAGAATAAAGGACAGTCTCTGACTCCAACATTGAAGAAGAAACAATGCAGTCATCTATACAACACACTTCTACAAAAACACACAAATATTCCAGCTATCTAAATTATCAGCGTATCAAACTCTTCAGATTGCCATGCAATTTTCTAGTGCTGCTTAATATTTTATATATACTTTTATAAAGTTCACTTAATAACCTCGAACATCCTTTTCTTTAATAATACATTTGATGTAAAACCTTAGCTCCTCTAGATTGTGACCAGTCATAACCCTCCTCTCCATCATGTGGTTAAGTACTGCTACTACAGTAAGTCAGCACAAGTTTACTTCACTTCAGAACATGGGCTGAAATTGGGAACCTGATGTAGCCTACTGTAGTAATGTTGTCTCTGCTGGTATTCTGGTCTGTGAGCGACGAGCGTATATGCGTTCAGGGGGCGTGGCTTTGGACGGCGATTGCAGGGAGGGTGGGACGTTCGCTTTCAGTGCTGTCAGGCTAAAGTTTGCATTTTCACAGATCTCCTACTGCACCTTTAAGTGTGTTTGCAATGTAAAAATGGACCTTGCTTCATTTAAATATACGTAGCGCAGTGCTCTTCACTCATTTAGCAGCGGGGTAAACTGAGCTGCAGGGTGGTCAGTGAATGAGATCAGGCGTTTGAGCTTAAAGACAGCACACTAAACAGGGTCATGCGGTTGATGTTGTGTGTGTGTGGATTCCCACAGAGGTTCGTCTTGAGGTGTGTTTCGACCTCGACAGCGCCAACAGCAGCGGACAGACTTCATTAAATCACCAACATCAGGCCTCATCAACAGGTACAGCAAACAGTCAGCAAGTGGACTCACAAACAGGAGCAATGCTGCATAGCGGCGAAATATCCAAACAAAACTGTTATAGGAAAAATTATCTGCAATAAATATTATAATCACAATAGGGAGAATGATAAATGTGTAAGTCAACAGCACCAGGAACAAACTGCCCAAAATTAATTTGCGCTTGAGAGCAGTCAGTGATATTGAGCGAGAAAGACCTCGCCACGTGCCAGCAAAACAGAGAATGATTATGATGTAGGGAATGAAAAACGCTATACACAGGGGTCGATTTTTTAAATAAATACGAGGGGGGTATATATCTGCAAAGATCAGAGGCACAAACCAGACGATCACAGAAATAAAACAGGAGAGTTTGAGTGAATTATGAGATTTGTACCAGATAGGATGAGAAACCAGAAGATATCGTTCAATAGCAACACATGCCATAAAATACACACTCACAATCAGAGAATAGAAATATGCACTAAACAGCTGAAATGACCATGAGTTTGCTGTTTTTATTAACATATAAATGACCTGTATGAGATCTGAAAGTATCAAATGACTAACAAAAACTGAAGCAGCAGGCCGGGATTTGATGAGAAAACACAAGGCGATCAGAGTTACGATCATGACTGGGATCTCAATGACTGAAAGGATACTGACAAATACAACGTATGCATAATCTTCTGTACTTCGAGTAACCAAATCATAATCTGAGACATTGGTGCTGTTGTTATATTGTTCCATTGTTTCACGAATTCCTGGGAGGAAGCACTAAATAACAAACCAGTCATTAGTTTTATGTAAGAAATGCTTAAATTTCTCAATGTAAAAAGTTCTTATTTGTAAAAACAGATGGCCTAACATGTTTCTTCTGTCTAAATGTTTCCATTCAAAGGGTGACATGTGATGTTAAAGGGATAGTTCCCCAAAAAGTCAACATTGTGTCATCATTTCCTCACTCTCATGTCGTTCCAAACCTGAAAAAATCATTCATCTTCTGAACACAAAAGAAGATATTTTTAATGAATTCTGAGAGATTTCTGTCCCTCAAACGGACATTCAGTGGTTTAGTCAAATTTTCTGAAGAGACTTGATCACTTTACATGGTGAACAGATTTCATTTAGGCTTTTATTCCCATATTTACACTGATCAGCAAACATGAACAGAACCTCGTTGCTTCTTACAGATCTCAAGCGTGCTGTGAAACACAAGAATGATCAACATCACATGATCATGATCACCGATTCTTACACAACAAGCGTGCTTGAGCTTCAGTTTGCCATGACTGATGTGTGCATTGATTCATGTTTATACAGGTTAAAACCAACATTATTTTTACATTTACATTTATGCATTTGGTAGATGCTTTTATCCAAAGAGACTTACAAACGAGGACAATGGAAGCAATCAAAATCAACAAAAGAGCAACGATACGCAAGTGCTATAACAAGTCTCAGCTTAACGCAGTACACGTAGCAAGGTTTTTTTCTTAATTATACATAATTAAGGGGGAATAATGAATAAAAAGGGGGTTGCAGAACTAATTTTAATGATATTAGTTAGATGCCACATATATTAGCCTATGTATATTTAAGCTATGATTCTCCCACGATTCTGAAAACAAAGGGGCTGGCGCATAAGCGGCGCATATGCAGAGCGTGAGCAGAACCGCGCGTGGCTTGTGTACTGCAAATACAGACGAGTATCGTTCAGTCGGTCACGCTTTTCAGGTGTTCTCCGACAGCTGTCTGTCATGTGCTTTGATATGTGCAGCATGCTGTGATGCGGCCGTGTTCCCCAACATGCTGTACATATGTTTACATGATAAAAAGTCATCTTAAAGTTAATAAATGCCTCTAGTTTTAATCATTTAAACAGGCCTTTGAAGTTTGGGCAATAACTGCTGGCAGTGATGTGTTTTCGTGTATCTGATTCTGTGCTAACTCTAATATTAGATTTTTTTTATGTTGTAGATTTAAAGGAACACTCCACTATTTTTGAAAATAGGCTCATTTTCCGACTCCCCTCGAGTTAAACAGTTGAGTTTTACCGTTTTCAAATCCATTCAATCGATCTCCGGGTCTGGCGGTAGCACCTTAAGCTGTAGCTTAGCATAGATCATTGAAACTGATTAGACCGTTAGCATCTCGCTCAAAAATGACCAAAGAGTTTCTATTTTTTCCTATTTAAAACTTGACTCTCTGTAGTTACATCGTGTACTAAGACCAACGGAAAATTAAAAGTTGCAATTTTCTAAGCCGATATGGCTAGGAACTATACTCTCATTCCGGCGTAACAATCAAGGAACTTTGCTGCACCCATGGTACGGCAGCAAGGCGCATGTATTTAAGCAGCACCTGAAAATAGCTTAGTGAAGTTTCCTACTGGGACCTATTTTCAGCGCTTGCGTAATATCATGTTCTAACTACATAAAGATCCAAGGGGACCTGTCGGACACATTAGCTTATGTCAAAAATAGGGGGCGTGTTTCCTTTAAGTAGCTAAATGAGAATTGCTAAAATTATTGAATATATTTTGAGACAACGGTCATCTTAATGATTCCCAGTTTGGTTTAAAATAATTAAAGCAACAGTTTTTCAATAACGAGAAGAATATGTAAAAGGATAGTATTTGGGGTAAAAGTGCCCCTGCTGTTGGGGCGAAAGGCACAATAATTAACATGATCATTACTAGATGGCTAACTTTTCCATTTGTTGACATGACATGGTTAGATTCAGACGGTAAATATCATATATTATGTTGGGTGTCCACCTTAGAGATAATCACCATATTTTATAATGAAATCATCATATTTAAAAACATGATATTAACCATATCGTATAATAAAATATCATTTGTTGTTACAACTGTAAATATATAATCAATTATTATTGGATCTCTCTCAATACTTTCAGAATCTTTACTTATTAAAATGATTTTGTTTCTGTATTTTAAAAAATATTTTTATATTAACATTTTAATGACAGTATATTTATTGAAAAAAAAATAAGCAGAAAATAGTACAAACTTTGTTAAAGTGATTGTTTTTAACAAGTATTAACTTAGACATTATTTTTTTTAAATAAATTAAAATTAAAACAAAAAAACATTATTTTAGTTAAAGTATTTATCAATACTGTGTGCCTTTTACCCCGTGGTTGTGAAACACGAAACACCTCACATGATTTTAAGGTGAAATTGTTAATTTTCATGTTAATCAGATAAATTTTGATCAAGAACAATGCACTGTGGCTTTACTTCAGCGTAAGCGGCACAGCAAAAATAGACTCAGTGCCGAAACACCATCGAGGGGAAATAACTTAATACTCTGACATTTATACAAACACGAAAATGTAAATTTTTATTTGTGTTACGTTCAAAATAACTACAAAATGTCATGCCTTTGAAAAGTAAAGAGAACAACAGAATGCGCTGCTTTAGCGCGTCTCGGTCTCCTTGAGCATCTTTCTGGCGCATGCAACACAAACATGAACCACAGTGAATACTCGTCTTATAAAAGGCTTCATTTAGATTATTTGACGTTAAATGCATCGTACAAGTCACTTTGGAATAAATCACAGTAGGCCTATTTATCATGATAAAAAAGCGACTTTACAGTCTGGAAATACGGTAGGCTATAGCTAATTATTTCGCGGACCCCCTATCACTTTAAGAACCGGTGGTCTACACAGAAGAAGACCTGTCTAGACTCTGCTCCTGTACGAGTTGTCTGTTTGTTTGATGAAAAAAGACGAAATGTAGTTGCAATAAATGCGTTAAGAATCCGTACACCTGCAGCAGTGGAGGACTATTATTCTGCTGCGTCAAAACTGCGGAAGAACTGATGACGGCGCGGTTTGATCTTCAGCTGACCAATCAGCAGAAAGGGGTGTTTAATTCCCGCCCATGTGTAGAAATCAAATATTCAAGCTGTTTATTCATTTTTCCACCCCTGAACGAAAAATTGATAAACAGAGGTGTGACGGGCATTCTTTTCACTGCCGTGTTCTGGATTAATTGTAGAGGTTTGATAGAAGTGGCTGGAAGATCTGCTGTTACGTTCCCTGGGATTTGCTGTTTTTGTTTTTATTTTTTTTCTTGTTACTTGTGTTTTCTTTTACCCCAACTCCTAGGTTTCCGCTGAGTGGGTGACTCACCGCCAATCATTATTAGGGTGTTCCGTACTGCGACGAATCAGCTGACGGCCTGTGGCTTTAAAAGCTTCCGGTGCGCTCTGCCTGGGAGGCAAGGGCAGCGCAGTGAGCGCTGTTGGGGTGTGTAGCGAGATTTTTTGGCTGTGCTCTGAGCGGAGAGCCTGTGTGAGCTCCCGGGCATCAGCGTGTGTGTTTTCGATTTGTTTGAGTTGTGCCTCACTCCTGTGTATCTTCTTGTTCTCAAGTTGCTCAGTATGACTTTCATGTCTTACAACTATGTGCCGGATTGGTGAGCTTATTGAGTTTTCTCGTTCTCTAGGTGGGAGATGAGGGTAGGTAAGCTTAGTTGTAGGTTACATCTCTTGCACGTAGTGAAACCGTGTTAAACTTTTTTGGTTTGTTCAATACTTTTTTGTGTGTGAATACCATTCAAAGATACACTAGTCAGTGGGTGAGTGCCTCTTGTGTATTTCTTTCTGTTTTAGTTAGTGTAGGGTATTTAGGGCGTCGCCTACGCCGAAGCTTTCGTGTTTTTGTTTCACATTTTTATTTTGTTAGGATAGGTTAGTGGGTTTGGGCGTTTAGTGTAGCCTTGTTTGGTTTTGTTTCTTTGTTGATTTGGGCGCCACTCTATCATGTCTCTCCCTTTTTGTTGGTTGGTTTGTATTACGCTTTGTATTTTCGGCACTGTAAATATGCACACGCGCTGCTGGTGCGTTTCTGGACAGTTACGTGAATAAGTTGCTGCCTTCTGCCATTTGTAGAATAAATTACTGCCTTTTTGCCATATGCTGTCGTCGTGGCTGTTTTTTTCTGCTCTACTCTCCATTCATCGAATTTATTTGTTTTAAATGTTGCGGAACAATTCCCTAGATCTCGAAAGGACCGTAACACCTGCCAAGAGAGCATTGCAATAGTCCAGCCTGGACAGAACAAGAGCTTGAACAAGGAGTTGTGTTGCATGTTCTGAAAGAAAGGGCCTGATCTTCCTAATGTTGTATAAAGCAAATCTGCAGGACCGGACAGTTTTAGCAATGTAGTCTGAGAAATTCAGCTTATCATCAATAACAGCGCCAAGGTTTCTGGCTGTTTTTGAAGGAGTTTAGGTTTGTATCATAAAGGTCATCAGTCTCTTCAGAAGATGCAGACTGAACCGCCCAATTCATCTGGGTTCCTTTATGACCTTTCTGAAGCATCTGACTGTTAGTTGTGTTGACTGTCAGTGGAGGGACCGAAATCTCTCAGATTTCATTTAAAATATCTTCATGTGTTCTGAATGTGAACCAAAGTCTTACGGGTTTGGAACGACGAAGAGTGAATGATGACAGAATTTACATTTTTAGGTGAAATATATCTGTAAAATGCTAAAAGTACATTATCCTTTTTTAATGTATGTGATTTTTAATGTATAAAGTTGAACTTGAAATAAACTTTAAAATCCCTCTGTCCATAAAATCTTTTATTTAAACAATATTGTAAGAATGTTGTTCTGAGTATTCAGTATCACAGCTTATATTATATATTGCTTTAATAAAATATCTCAATAAACAAGCAATAAATATTGAACAACTTACATTTATGACAGAACTTGGCCAGTTGGTTTGTTTCTTTTTCCACAGAGAAGTCAAAGGAGAACTTTAGGCGGTGGTCTGATGGAGAACATAGTTGAGATACAAACAGATGTGAATAAACTCTTAGTCCATTTAGTAAGCAAGTTTAACTAACATTTCTAGTTGAAATAGTGAGATCTTACTGTCGTGTAAGGAGCAAGACGACTGGGGAAGCTGCAGTGAATGCTGTTTATTGAGCAACAGTTATAACATATGCTGAAATAAGACGAGAGGGGTGAACAGAACACAGTAACATCGATGAGAAATCAAATAGACAGACTTTTCTTGCAGGAATCCACAGAAACAGATGAAGAGAGCACGTGATGTGATTAAACACACTCGAAGGTTCACTCAGTCAGTGTCATAGAAATGACTTATAATGATTGTTAAACTAATTAAAGCTGAAAAATGGTATTGAAAAACTAAAAAAAAAAAGTTTTGGCTCAAGTTACACTAAAAATGCTTTCTAGTTTATTTTCACAGTGTTTTCACTTCCTCAGTCAAATAAGAAACTTGCAAATACTACGAGAACGCACAAATGCTCTGACTTTGCTAATTCTCTTGCTGCTTTGTGAACTCAGATGTTTTCTTTAGCAAACAGAAATCTGTGTAGCTATTCCATTCAGTGCTGATAGTAAAACTGACACTGTGCACACTTTAACTACAAACAGTCAGTGATACCAGAGGCTGAAATACAAATATAGTTAACACCATATGAACTCATACATGAGAAAACATGATCTGCAATCATAATGACAATTACAAGAGCTGAGCTGATCACCTCATTATTGAACACAACCCCTAAAATGAGAAGTGGCTCTGACAAGGACCTGAAAGAAAACCCCCAAAGCTACATTAAACAATATATATATGAGACAACACATGATCTTACCCGGATCAGACTGTGGCTTGAAGATGTTCATCAGATGATGGTGTTTCTGAGCTGATGGTCGTTCTTTTATAGTCTGAATTCACTCCGGAAATAGCGGCGAATGGAGAGTGATTCTTACAGATAATGAGCTGAAAGAAAGAGCAAATGAACAAAGATGCATTAAACATAATGAATGCTTAATGTACATGCAGCCACAACTTTAAAATGCAAAACCATTACATTTGTGATGCAAAACCATTACATGACATCAAAAATGAACAAAGGTGTCTCATTGCAGACAGTGATATTTGTGAAGCACCACATCAGTCTTTGAATCCGCTTCAGCTCCAGCTTTGGTTTCGTCAGACTCTGATTAATCAAGCAGTCCTGCTCTTCAATGATGTTCTGCTGAAGTGCACCTCATTCTCACTACTGGCTCTTCAAAATGTGATAAATGTGAAGATGTGCAGGAATAACTTCATCAGAAATTGACATTTCTGTTTATTAAAGACTTACAAATCCTTACAAAATGTATATTCCAAATGATAATTAAAATTGGTGAAAATTCAGTGGACTACTTGCACTGAACATCAGGGCCCACTTGTATAAAACTTCTCAGAAATGCTCATAAGAACAGCCTTCAGCTTTGACTTAGAGGTGCTGTATGCAAGTTTTTGACTCTACTAAAGCATAAAAAACACCATAATATGTTTGCAGACATTTAAGAAACATGATAAGTTTAACATACGGTTTTATCTGAAAAACAATGCTTACAGTCAGTTAATGCTGATTGAAAGGTGGTCGTGTCGGAAATATCGGTCTTGTTTGGTCTGTGTTGACTAAGCCCATCGACGGTTTAACCATAGTATTTTGGCATCCTGCCCGTCTGCACAGCAGTGTGACAGTTGGCGGAAAAAACACAGCATATTTCATTTCAGTCTATCGAAGCTGCCAAACGAATGGGCGTCATGAGTCAGCAATCTGGAACCTGCGTCTGCATCAAAATGAGGAGGAGGGATCAGGGTTGAAAAAACCCTTCCGATATTTTCAATTTGGACTGCATCCTCATAAAGCACCTTTAAGTGTCACAAAATTCTTAGTAAAAGTAAGAATTTCGAAGAGTAGGAAATTTTAAAAGAAGCTAAAAGCAACTTTCAGTAAAGTCTACGACTGATTCTTAAAGGGGTCATATGATGCTTTTTTAAAGATCACTATTTTGTGTATTTGGTGTAACAGAATATGTTGACATGCTTTAATGTTAAAAAAAACATTATTTTTCAAATACTTTACATTATTGTAGGTCCTCTCTGCCCCGCCTCTCTCAAACGCTTAGTTTATACAAAGTCCCTCCTTCCGACAAGCGCAGTCTGCTCTGATTGGCCAGCTGACCCAGTGCATTGTGATTGGCCGAACACACAAGCACTCGTCGGAAATGTAACGCCCATTACCATAATCGCGAGCTTCATCTTTCAAATTAATGTAAAGACAGAGCCCGAAAGGGGAACAGAGTCGAGTGACAGACACAGTGATGAGCTGGTACTCTCTCTCTCTCTCCGCCTCTCTCTTCTTGCACACACACACACACACACACGATGAGCAAAACTCCACATTTGAACAGTCAATAGCAAATACTTAAACTAATAACAAAACAGTAGCTGATTCAGAAGCGCCAGATTATCATAGAAAAGTCAGAATTACCTCCTCTCCTAGATTCACGAAACGGTCGTCCATAAAATGCAGTGCTGTTCTGTTGTAAGTAATCTTAAAGACGTCTAAATGCATCTACTTTAGGAAGGCCAAATAAAGTGCTTTGCTTTCGCCTAGAAACACACAAGCATGGTTCATAAAGTCATTTAGTGGCCAAACCGAATTAGTTCCAAGACTCTCCGATGTACTATTTCTATATATAGAATCAGTGAAACTTGCCGTTATTGATGGACATCTAGCAACAATTAGTGACGGCTTTAGCTAATTTCAGTGAACGATAGTTTTCCCCTTCATATTTTGATGGTTTAAGTGAAACACCTGCATTTTCCTTACTAGTGCAAATAGCCAACTAGTTTCTTCGCGATAGATTTTGTTTACATTAGGCAAATACGCAATAGATTTCTATTACAAGTGTTCAAAACAGGCGGATTATCTGCTATATGTAACTGAAGATCTTTCCCAAGATCGCTAACAAAATCAGGGAGACGCAGCACACAAACCAATGCTTCTCGAAACAAATTTAACTATATTACTAAAAAATTACTGTTTATTTTTGTGTAAATAAGAGTCAGTATGTCGGCACATGCTGTGTAATGTAATACACATTGAACAATAGTCCAAACAAACACCAATTACAGTCACCAAACAAACACAGTCATTATGACTTTCATTTCTGCAGATAAAGCATGGTTTGGTAGCGTGGGAGAAGTGATTGAATTTCTGACTAGGTCAGTCACAAAAACAATACCTTGATGATCAAGCCTGTATCGTTTTATCAAATCTCTGTCATCATATAATTCCAACACATTCTTTTGTCGTTGGAAAATGCGCAGTCTCCTTCTCTCCAGCTCTCTTAAACATGCAGGAGTAAAAGATAACACATATACTTAAACCAACATAATAACAGACTGATGAAAAACTGAACCAAACTAGGAACAGAGGCATAAGGAGGAAACAAGACACAGGTTATCATAATCCTTAACTATGAAAGCCAAATTACGATAAACGAAGAAACCATGACAACAAATTACATGAGGGCTAATCACTCAGTTCACACCAAGGATGATACCTATAATAAAGAGTAACGTATAAAGCTAACTAGCTAATATTGACAGCCAATCAGAATCATGCTATAAAGAGCTCGAGAATTTAAGACGAGCGTGCGCTTGGAATAAACAGAAGATATCGTCCGCTGGCGTGGACATTAATTATCGTTATCTTTAAATTGATAATTCTTGGTGTGAACGGGGTTTTCCTCTCTACCATGTGGCACAGATCGGATATGACTTATGATGTGTAAGCAGGGAAAAATCATGGATTCTAATATTCTACTGGCCTCATACATATGTGGAGATATATCTCATTTGAATCAGACACCTGAATATGTGGACAGATATCAACGTGAGTCATATGTAACTGAAAAAGCAATGGTGGTGAATGACGTGAACTCAGGTGGACACCAACCGTGATCACATGACTCTTTTCTGTGATGCAGCGGAGATTTTCTGGTCCGTACGTCTACTTTGCATTGTTTGGCCAAGTGTACAGTGTAAATGCAGATCTTGGATATGCATCACAATTAAAATAAGATGTAAGCTGGTCATCAAAAACATCAGATATAGTCAACAAATAGAAATCAGGCATCAAGACCTGCAGGGCAAACGTGGCTTATACAGACAAGACGTGGCACTTTTAAGTTTATGTGTGCATATGTGTTCTGTAAGGCTTCAGGCATAAAGGTTTTTAACTCTAACCACAGAGTGTTACTCCACATCCACTGAGTATCATAACTGGTTTGGTTTCTGTCATCAGAAACCTCTTCCTCTGTTGTGTGCTTGTTTTTCCCTCGAGATATTGTCAGAAGCTTGATATTTTAACGCTTGATAGATTCAGCTGTGGTTGCATATGTCCTCATTTCTCATCAAAATAAATGTATTATGCATGTAACAAACCACCTCGTATATAATATGCAGAGTTTTATTTTGTCCTACTGAACAGATCTGCACAATATATTTTAGAGCAATTAAATTGGCAATTCCGTTGGCATTACTGGAATCTCAATATCATGAGTGAAACCTTACTTATCTGACCATTATAACTGTAACGATAAATGAAGAAGTGTCGTATCAGTCACAAGGTTCACTACTAGAGTTAAACATGGAGTTAACTTTTATTGTTTCGCTGATGATACTCGGTTTATATTTCCTCAAGGCCTTAGGAACCTTCTCTAGATGATATTAAAGCTAAAGTGGATGTGGAGTAAGACTCTGTGGTTAAAGTTAAAAACCTTTATGCCTGAAGCCTTAAAGAACACATATGCACACATAAACTTAAAAACGGATTTACCCTCACAGTGCAGAGCACAGCATCTTCTCGACATGATGCTATCCACAGGAATCCGCTACAGTGTTTGAGGGAGGGGGGGTTCAAGTTTTCCCGGGTCTGCGCACACAACAAGCGGGCGGGCATAAATATGCTAATGTTTCATGTTGACGTCAACATGAAAGGCTTGGGATTCGTTTTAAAAATGACTCATTTCAATGATTCAGAGTCGACTCTTTCTTTTGAAAGACAGTAACTTTATACACGGTGCACTTTCAGATTTAAAACTCTGCAGGATGTTTTCATTCACTTAGAGCTGTTACAGCGAGCACGGAGGTCTCATGAAAATGCGTCATAAATAGTACGCCAAATAGAAAAACGAAAATCTCGTGGTTTGATACGCAAATTTGACTTTGGAGGGCATATGCTACGCATGTGGTTTGGGCGTGGCATTGAATACAACAGTTTTGCGTGCATAGGATAGCGAAATTGTTGTCGTGCAACTGATACGAATTTGTTGGCGTGCAAGAATACACGGTTTCGCGAGCATACGAATACGCAATTGTTGGCGTGAATATTAAGACGAAGTTTTTGCTGTGCATAAGGATACGTAATTTGGTGGCATGCAGATAATACGAAGTTTCGCATGCAAATGATACGGAAATTTTTTGCGTGCATATGATACGCAGTTTTCGCGAGCATATGATACGAAATGTGTTGGCGTACATATGATACGCAGTTTTTGCGTGCATATGACACGAAATTTGTTGGCATGCATATGATAAAAATGAATATGCCTGCATTTGAACCAACACATCCCCTGACTTAATGGAAAAAAAACTGACCTTGCAAGAACCACCCCCCACCTGGCACCCCAATTGCCCCACAACAATTGCCCTTTTGCACCCCCACACCTGAAATGAAAAAAAATCGTCAAACACAATACATTCTGAAATGGTTGAATGAACTAACTTGAAAAAAATAATGAACCAATAAACTATGAAATATGAACTATGAACAACAAAAAAAAAACAAAGAAACAATTGAAAATAAAATGATGAAAAAATGGAAATAAGAGATAAATTTGAATAATCAAAAAAAAAAAAAAATTGAAATAAAAAAAAAAAAAAAAAAAAAAAAAAAAAAACAATGATGAATTGACACAAAAAAAAAACATGACAATGAAGAAAATATTGATTGAAAAGAATACCTGGCAGTTTTCGCGTGCATATGATACGAAATTTGTTGGCGTGCATATAATACGCAGTTTTCGCATACATATGATACGCATCTACCCCACAACCCTAAACCTACCCATCGCGTAGCATATACACGCCAAAGTCCATTTTTGCGTATCAATACCACGAGTTTTCGTTTTTATTTGGCGTACTATTTAAATGCACTTTCATGAGATCGGGTTGGTTACACACTTCATGAAAGGTCATTTTCAAAAGTCCATAATGGGGCATTTTAACCGCAAAATTTAGAAACAATTAAATAGAAAGAGAGAAAAATCTCATAGGGCCCTAAAACTTTTTTTTGTTGTTGTTCAATATTTAATAAATTGATCTTAAATTGTATGTGTTTCATGATTTTAATTAATTAGACATGCTTTTTGATTAATAAAATGGAATCATTAAAATGGAATCCATAAAAATTAAGAGTTTAGGAAACAATAAAATGGATTTTCATAGGGCCCTAGACATTGCTGGTATTTTCCACACAGTCTTGGGTCTATTGATGGGAAGCATGTAGTGATCCAGGCTCCCAACAACTCTGGATAACTATTCTACAACTACAAGGGGACATTCTCTATTGTCCTTTTAGAAGTGTTGGACTTTGGAAATGTAATAGGTTACATATTATAAGTTACCCTATTTAAAATGCAATAAGTAGTGTAACTATTTAAATTAATTTATTAAAGTAATGTAACTGATTACGTTTAATTACTTTCTGATGATTTTTCTAAATTGTTTCTAGATTTTTCTAAACTGTTCATCATTTTGGAACATTTAAAGCAGGCAGGTTTAACCTTACAGTAGAGCTCAGCACTGAGTTACTGTCACTTTCGAAATCCTTCATCACTTGAATTGAATTTTAAAGCACAGCCAGCACAAAATCAGACTTTAGCACCGCTTTTTACTTGGAAATCGGTCAGAGGTTAAATACAGATTCAAGTAGGATGGTGTGTGTGTGTGTGTGTTAAATTTTAGATGTAATCCCTAGGGCTGGGAATCGATTCCAAAAAGAATAGATTCCGAGGCGTTGGGTGAATCGATTCCATCAAGGGGTATCGACTCCTCATTCATCCTTAGGCTGCCCTCAATAAAAGGCCACTCTAAAATGTGCAGTTTTATCGCACAGCACAATGCCACAGATGTTGCAAGTTTTGAGGGAGTGTGCAATTGGCATGCTGACTGCAGGAATGTCCACAGAGCTGTTGCCCGTGAATTGAATGACAATTTCTCTACCATAAGCCGTCTCCAAAAGCTTTTCAGAGAATTTGGCAGTACATCCAACCGGCCTCACAAACGCAGACCACTTGTAACCACACCAGCCCAGGACCTCCACATCCAGCATCTTCGCCTCCAAGATTGTCTGAGACCAGCCACCCGGACAGCTGCTGCAACAATCGGTTTGCATAACCAAAAGAATTTCTGCACAAACTGTCAGAAACCGTCTCAGGGAAGCTCATCTGCATGCTCGTCGTCCTCATCGGGGTCTCGACCTGACTGCAGTTAGTCGTCGTAACCGACTTGAGTGGGCAAAATGCTCACATTCGATGGCGTCTGTCACTTTGAAGAGGTGTTCTCTTCACGGATGAATCACGGTTTTCACTGTACAGGGCAGATGGCAGACAGCGTGTAGGGCGTCGTGTGGGTGAGCGGTTTGCTGATGTCAACGTTGTGGATAGAGTGGCCCATTGGTGGCGGTTGGGGTTATGGTATGGGCCGGCGTATGTTATGGACAACGAACACAGGTGCATTTTATTGATGGCATTTTGAATGCACAGAGATACCGAAACGAGATCCTGAGGCCCATTGTTGTGCCATTCATCCACGACCATCACCTCATGTTGCAGCATGATAATGCACGGCCCCAGGTTGCAAGGATCTGTACACAATTCCTGGAAGCTGAAAAACATCCCAGTTCTTGCATGGCCAGAATACTCACCCCCCCCCCCAAAAACCCCCCCCGGACATGTCACCCATTGAGAATGTTTGGGATGCTTTGGATCGGCGTATACGACAGCGTGTTCAAGTTCCTGCCAATATCCAGCAACTTCAAACAGCCATTGAAGAGGAGTGGACCAAAATTCCACAGGCCACAATCAACAACCTAAACAACTCTATGCGAAGGAGATGTGTTGAACTGAGGCAAATGGTGGTCATACCAGATACTGACTGGTTTTCGGACCCCCCCAGACCCCCCAATACAGTAAAACTGCACATTTTAGAGTGGCCTTTTATTGTGGCCAGCCTAAGGCACACCTGTGCAATAATCATGCTGTCTAATCAGCATCTTGATATGCCACACCTGGGAGGTGGATGGATTATCTCGGCAAAGGAGAAGATAACACAGATTTAGACAGATTTGAGAACAACATTTGAGAGAAATAGGCCTTTCGTGTACATAGAAAAAGACTTAGATCTTTGAGTTCAGCTCATGAAAAATGGAGCAAAAACAAAAGTGTTGTGTTTATAATTCTGTTCAGTGTATATGCTGGTAATATTACTTTTATATGCGTGTAGGTTATGCGCATCTCCATTCAGAGTAAATGCTGCTCCACACAAACTTCTCATTTACATCCGTCTCAGACTCTGTCTCTGCTTTTGCTGTGAGTCTGAGCTGCTTATAACATTCATCTGGAAACAGTGGGCACCATCATATTTATAGCATAAATCATTTATAAACCATATCTTTCTGAATATGCTAACTGTTCACAGCGACTTCAAAACATGCAAACTCGGAGCGAGGGTTTGAACTTTCATTTTGATGTCCACATGTTCTTGTTCAAGAAATTACAGTGGCTGTAGCATTTCTTTCATAAAGAAATGGCCAAATATTAAATGATTATGTAGACATTTGCAGTAATTTTTATATTGCGTAATGTACATTACATTATGTATTTTTAACTGATTTGTTCAATAAAATCATATGATTACTTGTTTTTGATATTATATTTGAACCAGTTATTGCCTCATTACTATTTTATATGTATTTTAAGTCATTTTATAGTCTATTGTTCACTTAGGTCTATTTGTATTACCACAAAAAAAATTTAAAATAAAGAAAAATTAAACTTAATGATCAGAATAGTCAACGACTACCAAAATAATCGTTAGCGACAGCCCAGAATAAAATACAAATCAATTCCTAAAAATAACTTTAAAAAAACAAAACAAATAAAATAGCTTTTATTTGATGAATTTATTAAAGATAAGAAAAAACTGTCCATGAGCAGTTGTTGCTTTTAAGTTGATATTCCTGAAATGCTGAGAGGTCTGATCAAAATGAGGCCAAGGTTCAATCAAACACTGAGACAAGAACACTACAAAGATTACAGAGCTAGATAGAAGTCACATGACAACACTTTCTGCATAATAAATCCATGAATTGATGTTTGTAACTTCACTCTCAGCGGTTGGGCTGGTCTCCATGCTGTCTGTAGGACAGGCCGTGATTGTCTGAGCTAACTGAACCTGCTGTTGTTGTCTGGACAGGCTTTATCTGTCAGCTCTGCAGATGCAGACTATCCTCCTCTCTCAGACATCAGGATCGAGCATGTTATAAATGTGGTTCACTGTGTGATCTAGTGCTGTGCTCTGTGTGTCTGCTAAAGCCCCGTTCACACCGCCAGCGACACTCAGCGACAGAGCGACATAATCCCATTCATTTTCAATGGAGAGCTGGCGACTTCCGGTGACACGAGCGACAGTTGGCGACGGAATGTGGGCGTGTCAAGCGATGCCAGTCAAGACAGAAGTTCAGAATTCTTCAACTTTATGCAAATAAGCAGTGAATTTCGCGAGCGACAACCAATGGGAGTGAAGTCAGTGGAGAGCATGTGATTCATCTGCTGTAGTGGAGTGTCAGTGCCAAGATGGAGGAAAAGTTGATTTTAGCGGTGAGCAATTTCCCAATAATCTTTATTGTTACTGTGTACATACAGAGAACAGTACAAAAAAAAAAAAAAAAAAAAAAAAAGATGCTTGGAAACCCGTGTTCGAGATTGTGGGAATATCAAGTAAGTTTAATTAATTCCCTAAATTGCATTTAATATAGTCTACCTATTAACTGACAGTGTGTGTGTGTGTGTGTGTGTGTGTATGTGTGTGTGTGTATTCTAATAATTTACAGTGGTCTGCAAAACCCAACCAATAAAATCAATGCTATTTTGATATTTTAGAGTTGTACGATTTAATTGAAATATTTTTAATACAAATGATGAGTGTTTACACACAAATACGTGTATTTACAATAATTTGTAACAGACATTTCAATTAAATTGTGTGTGTGTGTGTATACATGTATAGACTTGAGATGCAAAAGTGCTGTCTGAAATTTTCTTCTAAAATGAGTGTTTTTATCGGGCTCCTATGTTTATGTTTAGTTGGAAAGGACATATTCATTGCCATTTAAGTGAAATTACTTATATATATACACATACATAATGACTATGTGTGTATGTATGTTTGTGTTTTGTATTTTTAGTAGAGGAATGTAGAAAGAAGTGGAAGAACCTTTGTGACACATATAGGCGGGAGATTAATAAGATAAAAGACCAAAAAAGAAGTGGATCAGCAGCCGAGGGTCACAAACAGTGGAAGTACTATGCCATCATGGGCTTCCTCAACCCTTTCATGGAGGCAAGAGCCACTACTGGTAACATGCCTGAAAGGGTTAGGGAGTCTATGACTGCAACTGCAGAAAAACGCAAGTGGAAAGCAAAGCAAGTCAGTCAATCAGTCCCGAGCAGTCAGTCAGTCCCAAGCATTCAGCCAGGCAGATCCAGCATTCAGCCAGCCAGACCCAGCATTCAGCCAGCCAGACCCAGTGACCAGCCAGCCAGACCCAGCGACCAGCCAGGCAGACCCAGTGACCAGCCAGCCAGACCCAGCATTCAGCCAGGCAGACCCAGCGACCAGCCAGGCAGACCCAGTGACCAGCCAGCCAGACCCAGCATTCAGCCAGGCAGACCAGCCAGGCAGACCCAGCGACCAGCCAGGCAGATCCAGCATTCAGCCAGGCAGACCCAGTGACCAGCCAGCCAGACCCAGCATTCAGCCAGCCAGACCCAGCATTCAGCCAGCCAGATCCAGCATTCAGCCAGCCAGATCCAGCATTCAGCCAGCCAGATCCAGCATTCAGCCAGCCAGATCCAGCATTCAGCCAGCCAGATCCAGCATTCAGCCAGCCAGATCCAGCATTCAGCCAGGCAGATCCAGCATTCAGCCAGGCAGACCCAGCGACCAGCCAGGCAGACCCAACATTCAGCCAGGCAGACCCAGCGACCAGCCAGCCAGACCCAGCATTCAGCCAGGCAGACCCAGCATTCAGCCAGGCAGATCCAGCATTCAGCCAGGCAGACCCAGCATTCAGCCAGGCAGATCCAGCATTCAGCCAGGCAGACCCAGCGACCAGCCAGCCAGACCCAGCGACCAGCCAGCCAGACCCAGCATTCAGCCAGGCAGATCCAGCATTCAGCCAGCCAGACCCAGCGACCAGCCAGCCAGACCCAGCATTCAGCCAGCCAGACCCAGCAACCAGCCAGCCAGACCCAGCATTCAGCCAGCCAGACCCAGCATCCAGCCAGCCAGACCCAGCGACCAGCCAGCCAGACCCAGCGACCAGCCAGCCAGACCCAGCATTCAGCCAGGCAGATCCAGCATTCAGCCAGCCAGACCCAGCGACCAGCCAGCCAGATCCAGCATTCAGCCAGCCAGACCCAGCGACCTAGCCAGCCTAGACCAGCAATCAGCCAGGCAGGAGCCCAGCGACCCAGCCAGCCAGACCAGCGGACACAGCCCAGCGCAGAACCAGATTATTACAGCCAGGCGCAGACTCAGGACCACGCCCAGCCAGAACCCAATGCGACATGCCAGGCGACCAATGTGAACCAGCGGCCAGCCAGCCAGATCCAGCATTCAGCCAGGCAGACCCAGCGACCAGCCAGGCAGATCCAGCATTCAGCCAGCCAGACCCAGCATTCAGCCAGCCAGATCCAGCATTCAGCCAGCCAGATCCAGCATTCAGCCAGGCAGATCCAGCATTCAGCCAGGCAGACCCAGTGACCAGCCAGCCAGACCCAGCATTCAGCCAGCCAGACCCAGCAACCAGCCAGCCAGACCCAGCATTCAGCCAGCCAGACCCAGCATTCAGCCAGCCAGACCCAGCATTCAGCCAGCCAGACCCAGCATCCAGCCAGGCAGACCCAGCATTCAGCCAGGCAGACCCAGCGCCCAGCCAGCCAGACCCAGAGACCAGCAGCCAGACCCAGCATTCGCCAGCAGATCCACATTCAGCAAGCCAGACCCAACGACCGCCAGCCAGCCCAGAGCCAGCATTCAGCCAGGCAGGACCCAAGCGACAGCCAGCAGATCAGCATTCAATGCCATGGAGATCCAGCCTCAGACAGGAAGACCCAGCGCCCAGCCAGCCACAGGGACCAGCGCCCAGCCAGCCAGACCAAAGCGACCAGCCAGCCCGGACACTCGCATGTCAGCCAGGGCAGTCCAGCATGTAAGCAGCCAGGAACCAGGGACCAGCCAGCCAGGATCCGAATTCAGCCAGGGCAGAGTCCCAGCGGCCCAGACAGGGCCAGATTTCCAGCATTCAGCAGCCAGACCAGCCGGACCAGCCAGCCGACCCAGAATTCAGCCAGGCAGACCCAGCAGAGCAAGAGTCCCAGCCGAGACAGCCAGCCAGACCCCAGCATTCAGCCGGCAGACCCAGCGTCTGTACAGTTTGGGGGCGGGCGGTCCTGCCCAGCCAGCCAGATCCAGCATTCAGCCAGCCAGATCCAGCATTCAGCCAGCCAGATCCAGCATTCAGCCAGGCAGATCCAGCATTCAGCCAGGCAGACCCAGCATAGCCAGACCCAGCGACCAGCCAGCCAGACCCAGCATCCAGCCAGCCAGACCCAGCATTCAGCCAGCCAGACCCAGCATTCAGCCAGGCAGACCCAGCGGCCAGCCAGCCAGATCCAGCATTCAGCCAGCCAGACCCAGCATTCAGCCAGTCAGACCCAGCATTCAGCCAGCCAGACCCAGCATTCAGCCAGCCAGATCCAGCATTCAGCCAGCCAGATCCAGCATTCAGCCAGGCAGATCCAGCATTCAGCCAGGCAGACCCAGCGACCAGCCAGCCAGATCCAGCATTCAGCCAGGCAGACCCAGCGACCAGCCAGCCAGATCCAGCATTCAGCCAGGCAGACCCAGCAACCAGCCAGCCAGACCCAGCATTCAGCCAGCCAGACCCAGCAACCAGCCAGCCAGACCCAGCATTCAGCCAGCCAGACCCAGCATCCAGCCAGGCAGACCCAGCATTCAGCCAGCCAGACCCAGCGACCAGCCAGCCAGACCCAGCATCCAGCCAGCCAGACCCAGCATTCAGCCAGCCAGACCCAGCATCCAGCCAGCCAGACCCAGCGACCAGCCAGCCAGATCCAGCATTCAGCCAGGCAGACCCAGCGACCAGCCAGGCAGATCCAGCATTCAGCCAGCCAGACCCAGCATCCAGCCAGCCAGACCCAGCATTCAGCCAGCCAGACCCAGCAACCAGCCAGCCAGACCCAGCATTCAGCCAGCCAGACCCAGCATTCAGCCAGTCAGACCCAGCATTCAGCCAGCCAGACCCAGCATTCAGCCAGGCAGACCCAGCATAGCCAGACCCAGCGACCAGCCAGCCAGACCCAGCATTCAGCCAGGCAGACCCAGCGGCCAGCCAGCCAGATCCAGCATTCAGCCAGCCAGACCCAGCATTCACCAGTCGACACGCATCCAGCCAGCCAGACCCAGCAATTCAGCAGGCAGGGGACCCGCATAGCAGACCAGGGTGGGGGGGGGGGGGGGGGGGGGGGGGGAACCAGACAGCCAGACCCAGCATTCAGCCAGGCAGACCCAGCAACCAGCCAGCCAGACCCAGCATTCAGCCAGCCAGACCCAGCAACCAGCCAGCCAGACCCAGCATTCAGCCAGGCAGATCTTTTTTTGCCGCCTTCCCCAGCGACCCCAGGCCAGCCAGACCCAGCATTCAGCCAGGCAGACCCAGCGACCAGCCAGCCAGATCCAGCATTCAGCCAGCCAGATCCAGCATTCAGCCAGGCAGATCCAGCATTCAGCCAGGCAGACCCAGCGACCAGCCAGCCAGACCCAGCATTCAGCCAGCCAGACCCAGCATCCAGCCAGCCAGACCCAGCGACCAGCCAGCCAGACCCAGCATTCAGCCAGGCAGACCCAGCGACCAGCCAGCCAGACCCAGCATTCAGCCAGGCAGACCCAGCGACCAGCCAGCCAGATCCAGCATTCAGCCAGCCAGACCCAGCATTCAGCCAGCCAGACCCAGCATCCAGCCAGCCAGACCCAGCATTCAGCCAGCCAGACCCAGCAACCAGCCAGCCAGACCCAGCATTCAGCCAGGCAGACCCAGCAACCAGCCAGCCAGACCCAGCATTCAGCCAGGCAGACCCAGCGACCAGCCAGCCAGACCCAGCATTCAGCCAGCCAGATCCAGCATTCAGCCAGCATTTTGACCAGCGACCCAGCCAGCCAGACCAGGCATTCAGCAGCCGGACCAGCATCCGCCGGCAGATACAGCTAATTGTGGAGTATGAACACAAAAGACGCGTCGAAAAATGACAGCGATAATCGTCCCGGTGTGTACAAGGCTTAAGGTTCACTTAGAGTGGGAACTAAACATCTTTTCCAACTTGAAATATATAGTCACAAAGAATTGTTCATGACACAGAATCCGTGTCATGAACAATTATCAAATATCATGGACCATGAGCATCAGTGCATCCTATAAATGTTGTCATATATCTTTCACACTTTTAGTCTGTTTTTCTTCATTAGTAAAATGCAATTTTGTAGGAGTTGAATCACATACAGGTTAAGTAAAAATATTAACATCCAATAGCACATATATATAGCAAAATGCTCCTCTTTATAGTAATTTTTAAGCGACTGATGAGTTATGGACATCCAGACTGATGATTCTGAGGTAAAGGTGATTATACGTGCATTGTTTACAAGCTTTACCACGTTTGCCGAGATGTTTGAAACGCTGAAGAGCTTTTACAGAGACATTCAGTCAAGTTGTATGTAGGCTTTCTTATAAAATAGGCTACGTTTGATTGTTTAATTCAGGTTCAGTATGTTACGCCCCCTACATAGTAAAGAGCGAGATTAAATGGGTTCACTTGCCGCTTGAACTGAGACGCTAAAGCGATCGTGCCTGCCGCATTAAAGAGCGCCAAAACAACGTATTTATTGTTTGAAATTCATTATGAATTTGGCATAATTTTAAAAGCTGCATACTTGGTTATTTATAAAATCACAAAGGATTTTCGATCTTTAGGGGGCAGGTGTGCTTCAAATAATATGAAGTTCACGCGTTAACCGAACAGCATATAGACTAAGATCTTGATAAGAAGAAGCCATATTAGTAATGATTATTAACGAGAATTGTTAACGATATTGCCAATATCCACACAGCTGACAGCTTTACCTGTTGAAGTTTGTTCAAGTTGTGCACGAAATAGACTCTGATTTGTGCACTTTTACTTGCACGTCTCCATCATTAAAACAGGTTTACATGCATGCAAGGTCAAAAAACACGTTAGTTTTCTCAAACAATAGATTTAATTTTACCTAATTTCTAAATGATTCGTAAACGACTCATGCGAAGCAGTTCAAAGAATCAGTCTCTCTAAACCCCTCCTTTCCGTGAGCCCTCACTGCTGATTGGTCAGATGGCGCAGTCCTTTGTGATTGGTCCAGAACCATAGAGAGATTGGCTCTGGATTGGTCTACAGCACGTGTCGGAAACGAATGACAGCCCTGGAGACTTGTCAATACATAGAAAAGAAGGTATCGATTGTACCTTTCCAATTTGAGCCGGAGTCTGATGATGAAATGGTTGAACTGGCTGATCGACAAGAGACTGATTCGCAAGCACGACTGGAGAAGGACGTTTCTCAGTGGTAAGTGTCAAGTGTTAACAAGTTTGTGGTAATTATAAGATGTGATAAAACAAATTTACTCTCACAGCGTAGGATACAGCGTCTTCTCGACATGTTAACCACACGGAAATGTTACTGTTTGAGGGCGGGCAAGTTGACGACGTAAAACGTGGGCAGACATTACGCAAATGTGTTACTTTGTGACGTAGCACCGTAACAGAACAAGATTCGAATTCCTGACGACTCGTTTAGGCGATTGCGAGCCGACTCTTTTTTTTGATAGACAATAACTTTATTTATCGTGCACTGTCGGCTTCACAACTTTGCAGATAGTTTATGTTCACATACAGCTACATGACACACTGCATGAAAGGTAATATTCAAAAAGGCATAATAGGGGCACTTTAAACCACGGAAAGGCTTCAATACCAACTGTACAAAAAGGAATCAAGGTGCGGATATTTAACCTGCTCCTTTTCAGACTATTATCCTATTTGTAGCCGAAAAGTGCTGCTCTATTTGATGACGACGCTTCTCCTGACTGGTGATATTCAGCTCAACCCAGGCCCTGGTGTCATCGGTGGTGCTCAGTGTGTTGTTTTGGATTATGGTGTTGCACCTGGAGGCGTTTCGCGGTCCACGCCGGATGATAGTGGTCAGGCCGAAAGCTTGTTTTGCCGGAGTTTGTTGGCGATTCACCTGGGATTCCCACGATGGCTATTGGTGATCAAGCCGGGGTTACCTGTGGTTGGGATGTGTTGCCGGAGTGTATTAGAGGAGTTTCCTCGACGTCACACCGTGTATCAGTCGTGGAGAAGCCTCATAAGCTGCAATACTTTCAAATGGTGAACCATTCTAAAATAATTTGGGACCGTGGGGCCAAACCCAAGTGTATCCTAGGAGGACATTTAAATATTTGAAGTATGTTATGAAAACATCAACTTGAAAAATTGCTTATGGGTTCAAATTTAGATTTCTAGTGTTTGTCTGAAACGTGGTTAACTAAAACTTTTCCTAGTGCCTCTTTAGCAATGCCTGGGTATAAATATTTCAGACAAGATAGATAAGAAGCTCTCCTCCTCTCCCATTTTTCCTATGTTAAAGATAATTTTTATAAGTAAACAAGTTCATCTCGAATGCTCAAATGATTTTGAATGTATTTATCTTCGCAAATGTCCTTCACTATTGTTGCAGTTTATAGACCCCCTTCATCCGATATTTCGTTTTATCAAGATCGAGATAAGTAAAGAGTGTATCGTTTTGGGGGATTTCAATATTAACTGGTCTGACAAAAAGACTAAAAAGAAACAGAAGGAAATAACTAAATTGCATGATTTTACACAATTGGTTGAGGGCCCTTTCACACGAATTACAGCTACTTCACGAACTTTATTCAGTCTTATTTTTACTAATAAACCAGACAGAATTACAAAGACCTTCAATCTTTTAACTGGGTTTTCAGATCACAATTTAAAGGTCCCATATTGTACACCTTTCTGGAGTTTTATTGTAGGTTTTGATGACCTTAAGAATATATATTTGCGGTATAAGTACCAAAAACCATCTCAATATATTTTTACAGCTCCTCTCTCAGGAGCTCTGCTGAGAACAGAACAAGTCTAATTAATATTCATGAGGCTCTCTTCTGATTGGCCTGTTGTGAATTATTAATAAATTGATAAAGAAAGACATTTAATCATGTAATAAATGTTTATAATTGGATGCTAAAGGAAGTATAATTAATAAACCTGATGAAATTGCATATGTATTTAATAATTTAGTCGATTCAGTCCAAAATTTGAGTAATACATTTCGAATAAGATACAAAAAAATTTATTATTCAGTGAATTTAGTACAACCTGCATTTAATTTGACAACAGTTACTGAGAGTACAATTCAGGATATTATAAAAGATTTTAAAAACTCCAATGCCAAAGATATAGATGGTCTAGACTGTAATATAAAACAAATAATAATAGGGATTTTTTTTTTTTTGCATCAATTACTCATTTTGTAAATTTATCAATTAGACACTCTATATTCCCAAGTTGCTGGAAAACGGGGTTAGTTACCCCAGTTTTTAAGATAGGTGATCCAACTAATGTGGCAAATTATAGGCCGATTTCAATTCTGTCAGTAGTGTCTAAAATAGTGGAAAAAGTAGTAACTGAGCAAATTGTGAATTTCTTAGATACACAAAATAATTTACTGTGTCCTATGAAATTTGGGTTTCGTAAACAGCATTCGACAGAAACTGCTGTATGTTATTTTATTGAGCAAATTCTGTCAAAATTAGATAAGGGTGGGGTTGTGGGTGCTGTGTTCCTTGATCTACAAAAGGCATTCGATACACTAAATCAGTGTTTCCAAACCGGTCTGTCGAGAGCAGGGGTGCCGTGTAAAAAATTATTTTTTAATATTTTTAAATTCCTAAAATTTTCAAAAAAGCATCTATTATATAATATCCATTTCTGATGTCGCCAATAATTAGAGATGCACCGAAATTTCGGCTGCCGAAAATTAGTTCACCGCTCAGGTTTCACTTTCACGTGGTGTGACGCTCTGCGTATTATCCGCTCTATGCGTGTGTGCTCCGCTCAGTCGCTCCACTCGTATACCGTTCATGCTCACCGGAACAGCAAAGTCCACTCAAAAATTGAGCCGACGGGAAACATCTATGTAGTACAGTATTGTTTCTGTCTGCAGTAGTCCTACTGTGTTGTAACATGGTGTGGTATATGGGCAACTCTGGTAACGCTGCCCTCTCATTCATTGATCTGCTAACCGCTATGTTATGCTCACGTGTTCTGATAATAATAGCTTTCTAGGACTAAACATTATTTGGATAATTGGTAAAAAAAAAAAAACCCCTACTGGGTTTAGACCTACTGAAAACAAAAAGGCAATTTATTTTAATTCGAAGGCCTGTCGTTATTTTTTTATTTGTGCTATCATTATTCATTTCTTTTTTTGTTCTTATTTTATTACTGACTGCTTACTTGTCATTTTTTATTCAATTAAAAGTTTGAATCAAGCTATCTCGTGCTACTGCACCAAAATTACCCAACTGTAAAATTAAAAAACACTGAGTGAGCAAAAATTTGTGAGATAGCTAGTTACAATGGTACTTAAATAATGTTTACATATGTATAAAAGCCTACATTAAAATATGTCATATAAATTGGTCTCTTCATTAGAAATTAGCCTACTGATTGCCACCATTGATGGACAATTTTTTTTAATAATATTAAAAATATCTGTATGACATTATATTCTGCAGCTCTTCTCTGTTGTACTGAATATCTATACTTTTCAAATAATCACATCGAAGTTAGAAATTCAAATATCGTGACAATTAATTTTGTAGGGCGCCACACATTTGTTAATTTCCAAAGGGTGCCGCAACTAAAAAAAGGTTGGGAAACACTGCACTAAATCACAATATTTTATCTGAATTATCACACTTACATTTCTCGGAAGATACAATGAAATGGATTGAGTCTTATCTTACATCAAGGAAACAGTGTACCCGGATTAAAACACACATATCTTCTGTAAGAAACTGTTCTACAGGGGTTCCTCAGGGCTCAACCCTAGGGCCATTACTCTTTAGTTGTACTTGAATGACTTTCCAGATGTTTGTCCTGATGTACATATTCAAATGTACGCAAATGTGATTTATGTACATGACAAAACAAAAGAACAGGTGGCACAAAAATTATCTATTGCAATGACAACATTTTTAGATTGGTTTACCCAGTGCTGCTTAACATTAAATGTTCGTAAAAGTGCCTGTATGTATTCTGATTATGTATGTATCTGTTGATTCTGTTATTTCACACTATTTGGGTTAAAAGTTGTTAATAATAACAACATGGGATGATTATAGGTTATGAAGCTTTGAATGAAAAAGAGTTAACACAGGTTGCCATATGGTTATGATCCAAACAGACACGATCAATTAAACCAGTGTTTCTCAAACTTTTTTTAGTAAGTACCAACTCAGAAATATTTGGCTCTCCAAATACCACCATATTGATCAACATTAAAATACAGTAGCGTAGTAGGCCTAACTATTCAGCTACAGCTCTGCACTGTCACGCTACGGTGGAATGAAGCGCACAAGGAAGATGTTGAGCAATGCAAACAGATTTTAATTAATACACAAGAGGATAATTCCAAAACAGACAGACAGAAAACACACATATGGACTTAGTAGACCAGACAACGGCTGATGAGGGTAATTAATGACACACACCTGAACCAAATGACAATCAGACATGAAATCAATTTAAGGCCATCACAAACATGGCTAAATGGCGTCTGGGGGAATGATGAACACTGGCATTTCATATAGGCTGGGCATGTATAAAATGTATGTCAACTTACCTATCAAAAGCACCATTAGAAGGAGACAATGTACCGTTCACTCTCAAATAGGAATAGGCTACATACATGTGGGCAAACACCAAACGTAATCGTAATTTACTTTCTCCTTGACACTAAAGAAATAAACATGTTAAAACTTAACATTGGTGTATGGCTTGAATATATATTTACCTGTGAATTTCACATTCAGCTTTTGTTAAAAATGATGGAAGCTGAATAAATAAGCTTTTGGCCATTGATGTATTGTTTGTTATGATAGGACAATATTTGGCCGAGATACAACTATTTGAGAAATCTGGAATCTGAGGGTGCAAAGAAATCTAAATACTGAGAAAATCGCCTTAATTTCTTAGCAATGCAAATTACTAATTAAAAATTAAGTTTTAATATATTTACGGTAGGAAATTTACAAACTATCTTCATGGAACATGTTCTTTACTTAATATCCATTTTCTTTTTGGCATGAAAGAAAAATGGATAATTTTGACCCACACAAATATACTGCTACAAATATCCCCCAGCGACTTAACACTGCTTTTGTGCTCCAGGGTCACATTTGGCATTCATAAATTATTATATAAGTTACAAGTTAAGATTGATGTGCTTTAGAATCAGTAAAATGTGCTTAGAAAAAAATTATGTTTCAGCAAGGACTCATCTGAACGCCTCTGATTAGCCATTGCGTTCGTAATCTCAACATAATCGCTTTTGATTGGTTATAATGTGGTTATAAATAGGCTAATATCACTTGTTATTACACACAGGGCAACAACATTTTCTTTGTCCAACTAGCTTACACAATCAGTAAAATGTGATTTTTTTTTTTAATAAAATTTTTTTTTTTTTACAAACGTAACATCTCTTGTCTCTTGTAGTTTTGTTTTATTTATGTATTCTCTATGTCTGCTTTCCATTTTCCACTTTCTGTTGCCATGGTCATTGTTTCATTTGACTACACACAGCTGTTCCTTGTTTGCTCAGTATTAGGGATGTTCATTTCGGCTATTTCTCCTAACCGACGACCGACGCTCGTTAACTGATTATTAACCGTTAACCGACAAGATAATTTTAAATTAGAATTTTATTAAATTAGAAAGGATAAGTGTCTGACCCGTTAAAAAATACTCATTTGTTTACCAGGGATTAATTTTACATGCGCAAAAAGCCGCAAACAACAGAACATGAGGATTCACATATGGTCTTCATATCACATCACGCACCTGCGCGCTTAAATAATAAATTAAGAAAGCGAAAGAAAAAACTGCAACAAGTAGCCTAGTATGTATTTTCTGTTGGGGATTTGTCATGCCGCGCCGCATCCAGTGTAGACCATAGATATGTATATGTATATATATCTATGGTGGAGACAGCATCTCTGATTATAATGAGTTCCATAGTATTCTTTCGCGCCACGCCACTCGCGTCTGGTGTAGACACGGTGTAACACTGGTTTTGCTTTGTTTCACAGAACTAATCGTTGCGTACGTGTGTGGGGCGGAGCTATCAAAATAGGGGCGGGACACTTTTGGGGTAGGGGCGTGTTTTTTTTTTTGGTGATTTCAAATGTCAACATTGTCTACCAGAAATCACTTATCCCACCTTTAAATAATAAGTTAAGAAAACGAAAGAAAAACTGTGCACCAAGTAACCTATATGCAGAGTTTCGGTTAATTTTTTTGCTGCGCGAAAGGAAACCAGATGGGCATCCTATTTTTCTTTCTTTACAAAAGCACAAAGATTTGTTTTTATTGTGAATGTACACAAATAAAGGCAAACATTTTACAATTTCGATTATCTTTAGGACTAAAAGGAGTTGTTTCTTCCACTGTTAGAAGGAAAAACTCAAGTGATTGCGCCGGCGCCGCATACACACACAGTTAAGCTTTGCTACCTTAAAAATGCAGCCTGTTCATTATCATAATAAAATACAGTCAGTCAAACATATGGAAAAAAACACTAAAAATCACACTAGTAAAATCTGTGCCGTTAAGCGTTATCACCGTGCCGCCGTGATGTTATGCAAAACATTTTGTTTTACGTGGATATTGGAACGCGAGTGAAGTAGGCTATATAATAAATAATAATTTGGCATTCAAATATATTGCGAATACGGAAACATTTGATTTTGTTTCGAATGAGAGACCCAACGTTGTTTTCAGTTTCGTTTTAGCCTAAATTAATTAATTTTGGATTGTCGTTTATATAGCTATAGCTTCTTATATATTTAATTCTAATTAATTTAATTTCTAAATACTGTTAATTTGATTTGTTGTGGAGTGAGGGGAACTAAAATAGCCTAGCTATGTTTACAGTGTTTATTATAATGTTTGTAAACATGTTGCGTCGGCATTAGGCCTATTTCTGAATGAAATAATTAAATGCGACTTATACGCGACTTGGGTGATTTTGTCTATTTTTTTTCTTTTAAACATGCAGCACCCTTTTAATAAAATATTTTGATAAATTACTAAATGAAAAAATTAATAAATAAATTACTTTTTAAACCGTTTAACTGTTTGTATTAATCAGTCAAAATTCTTACTGTTGGTTAACCGGTTAAAATGAGCATCCCCACTCAGTATATAATACCTTCTTTTGTTCATTGTGTAGTGTTGTTTGCATAATGTTTGCATAACTTCTGCTGCATTTTAGTTTCATTTTAAATGTCACGTTGTTAATAGGAATCAGATGGGCTTACAGCAAGCACTTTGTATGCATATACGAAAAATGTATCTTTTTCTGCATTAAAAAAACATATAAATAGGTACTTTTAACTACCTTACCTTTTAACGGTAAGGTTATATTTGTGGCCTCCTCAGTTATGTTAATTTCAACATTGACTAACACATTAAGTACCACTTTATAATACAGAAATAAAGTATTTACAAATCTAACTCTCAGATTATAGTTAGCTCATAGTTTATATATTGTAGTCTATACATTAATACATAAAGTCTATATACAAATTGTGAGTTCTTCATTCATCATCACTGCAAAAAAATTATTATTGTTTAACTAGCTCATACACTAGTTAGTGTTTTTATGCTTTAACAAATTATTAACCATATAAATAATGTACAGTATTACTCCCTTTAGGTCACTGAAAAATGAAAAATGTCATTACTTAATTGTTGGGTTTCCATGTTTTATGGGGGCTTTGTATAATTTTTGTTTTTACAATATACAATATTACAATATACAAACTGTATATTGCATCTCCTAACCCTAAACCTAATTGATATTGTTAAAAACGCGATCTCATCATTATTTACATTATTGACAAAATTAGACCATTGTTTATTTTTACTTGGTACTTTATTAATTACAGTCACAATGAAGAACTAATTTCTTAACTTTTCTCATGTATCCACGAAGAGGTTGCATGCATGTGACACATCCTTGTTTGTTAAACAAATCAGATGTTCAGACATGTTTATCAATGCTACTGAAAGCTTATCTCTTTCATGAGAGCTGTATCCTGCTTCTATGCAAAACTAATATGCTTTTACTATTTTTATATCTCCCATGTTCTAACATAACACTTTGTTTGAAACTTTGTATTAGCACTTGCTTTCCTCTTTTGTAAGTCACTTGGGATAAAAGTGTCTGTTAAATGAATACATTTAAATGCACATTTCTGAAAGCACTACTCATACAGAACGATTGGATTTGGTTGGGAGGGACTTAATTCTTTAACACTAAAATGAGCAATATTTCAGCTGACCATTATTCAGCCAAACTGGACTCCAGGTGTGTACAAATATTTATACTTATGTCTCTTTCTTTCTTTCTTGAAATTATTTAACCGTGCATAATATTCCTCCTAAACACATATATAAATACATTGGTTGTTTATGTGCAAATACTCCTGTACTGTTTTACAAGTACATAAAAATGTATTAAATTTTTTTTTTTTTTTTTTATTTGGTCCGCAGATAACAGTTGAGATCTATTGTGAGGTTCAATCCAGCAGCTGTTACAGATTCCAGGTGGGCTGAATTTACATGAACAGTTTTTACATTAGAGTAAAATTACTGGTGAAAGGTGAAGATTTTAGGTGATTTAAGTTTTTAGGTGATTTTTGGAATGTTAATAACATATAAAAATGGATGAAAGGACTCCAAATACAGTATGTGGACTGTCAACTTTTATATTATAATTTAAATACAAATGTGTAAGAGAGAGTACTGTCATTTTCAGTTGTGAATTTTTTCATTACTGTAGCACAAAATAATTTTAATGTTTAAATGTTGCATTGGTACATTTTATTTATAGCATATAAAATATCACAAATATGTGACAGATTTCAGTAAGCACACAAGCTACACAAGCAAAAAAGACATTTATATTTTTCCCATGTTCAGTTCAGAGTAAGATAAAAAAAAAAAAAAAGATTTACACACAGCTAACTAATTTGTTTCTAAGAACATTTTACAAACGTTTTATTTTGGTTGTTGGAGTGTTAAAATGTCCAGTTCTCTTAATGTTAGAGGAACTTATTTTAGATTAATCACATTCCTGAAACATTCTCTAAAATGTATTTTTTATTAACAATAAAAACTACTATGGAGACTGTTATGGTGACATACCATCAAACTAAAAGCCATTTTTAAGCAATAAAGTTAGTGATTCTTATATTTATGTATAAATATTTATATTTGGGACTATATGCATGTACATACATTGCATACCCAGACACTATGTCCTTGGTTCACACACTCAAAAAACAAAAAAAACAACTGTTCAGTGAACTTAATTAAATTAAGGAAATCTTTTCCATGCAATTTGTTCAGGTCCATACAACAAGATCAAAACAAATTCAACTAGAAGCTAAAGTTCGTAAACAAACTTTGATGTTGACTTGACAAAGACAGCCTGGGCAGCCTTGGGACTTGTGTGTCCGGCGTTCTTGAGCTGCCCCACTGCAAAAAAAAAAACTACAACAGTTATAGTTTTCATAATATTTTTCTATGGACCCTTGCTATTTTCTATTCTAATAAAAAAGCCTATTAGGTTATGACAACAGCTTGGGCAGAGTTGGCTAGCTGGATGCGAAATATTCTGTAAGTATTGAGGAGATTAGAGTTTTTGCACACTTATTATATTGGGCTTTCTTAAACTTAATGAAAATAAAATGAATTTATGTGCAATTTATTACTACAAGTCAATTTCTTTAATTATTTTCAGTCTTTGAACTGAGATCTTGAAGGATTTGCTATCCTGTGGCTCCCTCGTGTGGAGCATTAGTATTATGGCCTTCATCTCTGAATCACAATATAAATGGCCAATATTTTTTAATAATTACAAATGTTTAATGATTACTTTACTGATAATATACCCACATTAAACTCGCTGATTCGGTACTCACTGATTCAGTATCTTATTTCATGCTTTAAGAGTTGAATTTTTAACTTAGATTTTTAAGCAGTAATGATTGATTATTATGTCACTTGTTAAATGGTTATTTAACAATTATAATATATAAACAATACAATGACTAAAAAATTACAAAAGTTTTTGTTTGCATAATATTTTCTATAGACCCTTGTTATTTTGTATTGTAATGAAGTAGCTTTTTATGACAACAAAAATGGTCATTAGCAAAAATTAAACACTAATTTCATATACATTGTTTTTCAATAGTTCAAGCACTTTTAAGTACATTTTCATAAATATGGCTGTTTACAAGTTTTTTTCTTTTAGGATTTAAATTTCAAAAAGTGAAAGTCAAGTGCATTTTAAGCAGCTGGTATACAAACTGGTAATATTTGTTATAGACTGCTGTAATTTTCTATTCTAACAAACAAGTTTATTATGATAATAGATACTAGTTAAATTGAGCAATAATCAAATTGCAAACAATAGCATAAAAGAGCAGGTTTTAGGTTTGTAGGTGTTTAGATGCAGAAATGGAAGAATCAAATGTAAAATAACATTGCATAGTTTTCATTAAATATAGATTGATTCTTGTTAGTGCAATAAATAAATAAATAAATGCCAAGACAAATGATTTTCTAGTTTTTATGGATTAAAATTGAAGACAGACGGTAACTGTGGTCAATCAATGTTCACGCATGTCTAGAGCGGATAATACACATAATACACAAATTTCGGTGCATCTCTAATTATTGGCGACATCAGAAATGGATATTATATAGCTAATATATGCTTTTTACATTTTAGCAATTTAAAAAAATATTTACAAATTATTTTTTTACATGGCACCCAGGTTGGGAAACACTGGTCTAGAGCAGTGGTTCTCAACCTTTTTTTTTTCAGTGGGCCGCACTATGTCCAAGTTCAAGTCTCAAGGGCCGCGTATTTACATATGACGTCACAAATGCAATCTAACCACATTAAGGTATCTAAATGATTACAATTAGATTTATTATTATTATTAGAGAGTATAATTCTACTTACCATCAATGGGACACCTGATGTTTTCGGCAGACCAATTTGGTGAAATTCGGCTCAAAAGGAGTAACAGCACAATGAAGTTGCAGTCTGTAAGACGCGCACAGAAACTTGACTTGATGCGCGTCATTGCAGAAAATGTGTATTCGCAAATGTATGTCAATCCAAACATGGAAAGTACTTTTGAACTTAATCTGAGGTTTTGTCCAGAAATTCTCAAAGAAGAGGACAAATTGCATGTTAATATCTTCCTTTTTTATTATTAAGGCAAATATATAATACACAACAAAACAGACTAAACAGCACTTACCTAAGCAGCAGCGACAGCACAGGTTCCCTTTCAATGGAACTTCGAACTGCGTCCTCTAGGGGTCGTAATGGGGAACGCCTCGTCGTGACCCGTACTGAAGCATACATTGAAAAAACACCAAAAAAACACCATGGTCGGCGACAGCCATGACGTCACTACCATCGCGACTAGTACAAAATAGGCGCCGGGAGCTACACACCATTCTCTTCTTCATCTTCATTGATTGTTTTGTTTGAAGCATGCATTTCCGGAAAAATAAGAGCGGATCTTTCATTATGGCGAGCACTAGCAGAGCATTTAGAAGGTGTGTGTGTCCGTTCATTCGCTATTTGACACCAGATGGACACACACGATCTATGTGTTGTTATTTGGTTGGGCGAAGAGCACGCACGCGATGTCCTCGAGGGGGAAATCTGCATGCATTGCAAGCGTTTTTCAATGAAAAAGCTCCACTCTCGTCTGTCTCTCTTTTCGAGAAAGGAGGGGCAGATGTCTGCTCCCCGCGGTTCAGGATCAGCCGCTGCTGAGGCACGGAGGAGAATAAGCTCGTGGGGATCACAGGAGGACCTGGCCGATGAGTTTAAAGAGGGGCTTTCCCTCTCGCGCTCATCGGCAGCGGGCGAGAGACAGCCGCTGGAGGATGATGTTCTCTCTTTAACATCATCTGATCCAGGGGCCAGTGCTCTGCTGGGTTCAGCCCAGGAAGAGCAGGAAGTGACGTCGCGAGGTAGGTCTCGACGAACGTTATTTCTCTGGCCATACACCTCCAGCTCAAGTGAGCATTCCTTTCCTTCCTGATCTCCATACTGAGATCGAGAAGGAATGGAAGAAGCCGTTTTCCTCACGCATCCATCAGTTCCAGCATACCAGTTATGCGAACATCGAGGCGATGCGCGAAAACGGCTATGAGAGGATGCCCCCGGTAGAAGAGAATATCTCTCTATGGGTGAGACATCTTCTCTCAAAACTCCCTCCTTGCCATCCGTGCCCCTTCAAGCTACATCAAAATGAATGGCAGGGCATACCGCAAGCAGCGGTTCAGGGGCGGTGATTCGCTGCACACGATGGCGGGGGCTCAAGCACCAGATCCTGACCTGTTGAAAGACCTGGATAAAGGCGAGGGCCTTTCTTCTGATGAGATGGATGAGTTGCGCCGCACCACGGATCTTGCTCTCCGTGCTACTAAGCAGGCCACCTCTGCTATGGGCAGGTCTATGGCGGCAATGGTAGTAACGGAGAGGCATCTGTGGGTAAACCTGGCAGACATCGGGAAGAAAGAAAGGGATTTTCTTCTCGCTGCCCCGGTTTCGCCCTCTGAACTTTTTGGTACATCCGTTGAGACAGTGGTCGAAAAGTTCAGGGAGGCGAAGGCGCGCTCAGCAGCGTTCAAATCCTTCATACCACGAAGGCCCAGGTCTGAGCCCAAACAAACCAGGGGTCCTGGCCGTCTCGGTTTGAGGATCAGAGACGAACACAGAAGGCTAGTGTCGCGACTCGCACTCCTCCCCCGCCTGCGGGTAAGGGTAAGAGGAATCGCGGGTCAAAGGGAGGTAAGCAAGACCTAAGGGATGTGATCCAGAAAAGGCGTCAGCGCTTTCGTCCAGATCAAAGTGATACTTGAGTATCTACTAATTTCCCTCGGGGGGTTTAACATCTGCCCTTTTCTTCCCCTTCCTAATTCCCCTGTAACCACCATCTCTCCACCTGACCAAGGTTAGGTGGAAGCTTCCTTTGTTTTGGTTGGTTCTATGGCTTCATAGTAACCACCTTACTGATGGTACGGGTTCTAAAGGCTCTTTACGGGGACGGAGCTCGACACAGGACCATGGTGGGGAGTCCGATCCTGTCTAATATATATAGATGTCCGGGCTGGGGTTACGCTTTTATGCTACCCTGACTGGTCTACCGTATATGGGTCGCCCTGAGGGGTTTCCCGATCAACAGGATATCCCCTCTTGCTGAGGCATCGAGCGGGAGGCATAGGTGGCATTACGAGAACCTTCCTGTGTAAATGCTGTCTCGGGCAGTGCTCCCCTCTTCTTTGAGGGTTGTATTTGAGCTTGCCTCTCCCATTTGGCCCAGTACTTCCGGGTATCTGTAAACAGATGCTTGGAAAACTCTAAATAAGTGCAGCACGTTAAGCTTTGCGCACGTTTCTCAAATCCACATAAGTGGTAAGTGTGCACGTTATGCTGTGCGCACTTTCTAAAATTCCACATAGCTGGTAAGTGTGCACGTTATGCTGTGCCCACTTTCTAAAATCCTGTCTGGTAAGGGTTATTGACCTCGTTCCATTTTTATGGTTGGTTTAGACCCCGGTTCCTTGGGCTCCACTCAACTAGTGTGTCTCTGTCGACACACTCTGGAAGCATCGCTCCCCTCACCAGTGAGGGTTATTGTGAGTATGGTGCTTTCTTTCGAGCGTTAATCCTCTCTGAGGAGTTGGATTCCTTGCTCCATGGGCTGTCCTCATGGTAGTGTTGAGCAGTGGTCCCCTTTTATCAAAGGGTTACCTGGAATGAGCAGCGTTATTCCTCTGAATTTGGAGTTTTCCTCTCACATGAGAAGTTTGAGTTCTTTGTTTTTCCAGAGCACCTGGAACCAGCGGCATCAGGCGAACTAGGCCCTTCCTCCACCTCTCTGATACGCTGAGTTTTTTGGCTAGCTTGCAGTATGCTTACCCTTCTGATTTTACAATCATGCTGCAGGTCGAGCCCCCTTCTCGAATTGAGAACTAGGTGTGTTGCTCTCATAGCTAAGTAAATTATTGCTAGCTATTCCAGCATTGGAACATGCTGTAGGTCGAGCCCCCTTCTCGGAGTGAGAACTAGGTGTGTTGTTCCCACAGCTAGGTAAATTATTGCTAGCTGTTCCAGCTTTGGAACATGCTGCAGGTCGAGCCCCCTTCTCGGATTGAGAACTGGGTGTGTTGCTCCCTCAGCTGAATAACTGCTTGCTGTTCCACCATGGAAACATGCTGTAGGTTGAGCTCCCTATAGATTGAGAGCTGGATGTTTGCTCCCTCAACTAAAGATTTACTGCTAGCCACTCCAGCATATTAGCCATAGACATAGCGTTTTTGGGGATGCGCTACTTCTATCTATGGGCTGCTCTTTCAGGTTGCCACGAGAACCCCTAGAACGGTATTTAAGTGTGTGCACATTATGCTTTGCCCACTTTCTAAAAACCACATAAGTGGTAAGTGTGCACACTTAGGCTTTGGTCACTTTTCTAAAATCCACATAAGTGGTAAGTGTGCTTGTTATGCTTTGCCCACTTTTCTAAAAGCCTGTATGGTAAGAGCTACGCGCAAGAACTCCGTGCTCTTTCTGAGTGGTTTAAAACACCAGTTCCGCCTTGGGCACCACTCCACCTACGTATCCTCTGGATACCTACTTAACAGGGTGCTGCTACTAAGGGTCTGTTGAGACAGTTCCTTCAGCACATACAAGGGGAAACGTGCGGTAGCCCCTGTGTGACTAGTATGATTCTAGGTTCTTGGTCTTATTCCCTTAAAGGAATCTATTTCTGATTCCAAGCCTTGAGCTCTACCCCGGGCCCAGGAGTCTGGCCCTAACAGGTAAGTATTTTGGGGTATGTAGCCTAGGCCTTTGGCCATAGGGAATAACATCACTGACAGCCGTCTAACGTCCCAGGGGCAAATCCCATGGCAATATGGTAGAGTTGGTAATTAGTGCTCGCCATGTTTTCTGGCATGCAATCCCCTCAGCATGGCGGCGTGGGTATACCATTCCCCATAGCGACCCCTAGAGGATACAGTTCGAAGTTCCCATGAAAGGGAACGTCTCAGGTTACTTATGTACCCATGGTTCCCTGAGTAGGGAACGAGAAACTGCATCCTCTAGTCTCCTCACCATGCTTCGGACGCAAGCTTCAGACGAAGAAGTGAATAATGTGTAGCTCCCGGCACCTATTTATACTATAGTAGCACCAGTAGTGACGTCATGGCTGTCGCCGGCCAACGAGTTGGGTTTTTCAACAATGTATGCTTCAGACACGGGTCACGACGAGGCGTTCCCCATAGCGAGGACACAGTCTCGTTCCCTACTCAGGGAACCATGGTTACATAAGTAACCTGAGACGTTTTTTTCTTATCTGAAAGATTTAGGCTACTAGCTTAAGTAGCGTGCGCTGATTTCTATTTCTTTTGAAAAGATTATATTATATTCTTTATTCTTTAATATCCAGAAAATGCACAAACACATATTTTCGAAAAAGAGTAAGTTTTAACAAGAAAACAAACAAATATTGTTATTTGATCAAGAACCTCATAATTATGTTTTATTATATATTATGTGAAAGTATAATACATTTATGCAGATAATGTACAAGTGTTTTTTTAATCAGAGCAACAATGGCGTCATCTACTCGTCACCGCCGACGGAACAGCATGGATGATCCTCTCGATATGCTGTAAGAGAGTTCTTATGCATTATACTCACTTCATTCAGTGGACCAGATTCATTGGTTGTTTAAACAAAAATTTGAATATTTTATTATGTAGTATAAAGAATCAAAATAAACTAATGAAACTCAGTTTTATCAACATATAATAAGTACCATATATGCTAATAATTACCATTCATAAAAAAATATTACAAATGGTACAATATAGAATAATAAATTATAAATTTTTATATTCTCTTTAGATCTGATGTTATTCGTCTCGACGAGGAATTCATTGCACTCTATGAGAGACATTACCATGAACTCCAGAAAAACATAAAGTCACTGAGTCATCTCATGAATACATTTGAAAAAGATTTCAGACAGTGTACTGAAGTCGCTAGAGATGGAGGAATAGTGGGAATAGCTGGAGGAGTCGCCACCATTGCAGGATTAGCTTTAGCTCCATTTACTCTGGGGGCTTCTGTTGCTGTGGCAGGCGTAGGGTCAGCTGTGGCCTTAGGTGGTGGAGTTTGTAGTGGAGTCTTAAACGTCATGAAAATGCACGATCAGAAGAAATTCATACAAAATGCCAAAAATGGACTTGAAGAATTTCAGAACAAAATCACCCTTATGACTGACATTCTGAATGTCATTTGTAAACATTTTAATGAAATACTGACACACCTTAATAAACCAAAGGATGATATCAGTGGTTTATTTAAATATGCTGCCAGTGCCAGTGAAATATTACGCATCTTACGGATAGATGACATTGGTGAAGTGGCTGCACAGGTGTCTAAAACTGTGCGTCTGACTACAGTCCTTGCAGGAGTTTTTGCTGGAATTAGCCTTGTGTTCGACATTCTTTCGGTTATCGAAGACAACAAGACACTCGATGACATGGACAAACTAGCAGGAAATCGCCAAATAAGTGAAAGTGAGATGGAGTCAAAAGCCGGGAAATTCATTGTTGAAATGAGGAAAGTCATTAATCAGCAACAGGACATCATGGATGAACTTAAGAAAACAAAAGACAAAATTGCAAGAAGACGGGATCTAATTAGGGCCCAAGCACTGTGTAACAAGGACCCTGTTGAAATTCCTGTGTCTATTAGGGACCAAGTGTCTACTAGGGCCCAAGTGTCTATCAGGGACCGAGTACCTCTTGGAATTGCTCTGTTTCTTCTTCTTCTTCTTGTTTTTCTTCTTCTTCTGCAAAATTATAAAAAATTTTGAGGGCCTAAACATGTTTGAAAACTCATGAAACTTTGCAAAACACACCAGAAGTTTTTACATGTGATATAGGTTTCAGAAGTGGTGTGTGCAATATGCAGAGGTGGTGCGCCTGGGGCAGCGAAGCTCATAACCATGTTTAGCTCCCCTTTTTGATCCCTACGCCACATGATGCTGGCTGGGCCCATCCCCCCGACGTGAGGAGTGTCTTACATTATCAGAAGTAACACAAGACGGACGAGCTTCTCCGCGTCTGGAGAATGGAAGGCGTCAGCACCGCGGATCACTTCATATACGTAGTTACAGCTACATACAAAAAAGATTGAAAAAATTTAGTCAGAACCAGTCAGACGCAGCGGAGGTGTGTGAAATAACTTCTGTTTGAAATCCGATGTAGATTATGAGCAACAAAGCAGTAATATGCGATGCAAAAGATGCTTTGCATTAGATGGTAAAATAGTAAATAGATGCTGAAAAAATTCTGACAGTGATGTACTTATGAGGGACATATTTTTCTGTTCAATACTCCTTCTTAACCTGATGTTCATATGTAGCTCCGCAAAATGTAATAAATCATTGTTCGGGCGTTATCTCTGTTTTTTGACTGAAAACTAAGTATTGGGCCTGGAAAAGTGCTAAAGCTATCATGTAGTATTTTGGATGAAAATGATAAGAAATGATCATTATTTCTAAAATGTGATGAGAACTAAACGTCTGGGACTACAAATAAACCGACGCGACTGAATAAAGGTATTGTGTCTTCTTTTGTGAACTCTACGGTAAAAACTAATAATCAATGTAGCAATAATAGGTAAAATGGTTAAAAACGCTTTAAATCTTTAAGAAAACAACAAAACATGCAAACAAATGGCCGCTTTTATCAAGTTCGTTTTGTGATCTCGCTAGTTCCGGTATTTATTTCTGTTGATTGTCTTTGTTGGTGAAATGATGGGGTTGCATGACGTTGTTCCAGAGGGGCGTTTAAAGGGCGGGTTTTAGTGAAGCGCAGCAGAGTTTCTGGCCCAACGGTGGAAACGCAGTGTGATTTTGGCCTCGGTGCTACAGGTCCGAGGCTATTAGCCCCGCCTACTGAAAGCACTGGCCCGACAGTGGAAAAGACCTGAAAAACACTTAGCCTCTTCGCTAATTAGCACACAAAATACCATTGGTATACTACTTCGGCCGCCTCACCGGAAGTTGTACCCACGTTCTTTTTTATAGTAGCAACCTCCGGAAACAGGTGGATAACAATGTGATTTTTTTTAATTAAAGTATTTGACAAAACATTCAGGCAAACAAAGGGACACTAAATACTAAACACATGAAGAAGTCTAAGTTGTTATAGAAAACTTACTCGCCACGTAATCATAATTTGACAGCAGAAATTATGATGAATTAATATGGTTCTGCCGTTAAAGGCACAATATGTAATTTTTTGCTGCTAGAGGGCGCGTATTCAAAACAAATAAAGAAAGAAAGGCGTAGTTTGATGATGCCGTGACTGAGAGTGGAATCATGGAAGTTGTGGTCTTCATCCCCACAGCTGATGCAATCCGATGGGACTCGGGCAGAAATCATGTTTATGGATGAGCTAATGATTTATTAACGTTGTAGTATGAAGCAGAGTGAGGCGGAAAGACGTCGAAGCGAAACGAGGCCGCTGAAAGAGCACGACACGCGGCTCAAAAGCAGCGGAGCTTTTATTATGCCAAAGTCGAGCGCTTCCGCTGCTTCCGGTCGTGCGTATGTGGGTTAAAGCAGCGGGGCTTTTATTATGCCACACTTTAGCGCTTCCGCTGCTTCCGGTCGTGTTTATGTGGGGTAAAGCAGCGGAGCTTTTATATGCCACAGTCGAGCGCTTCCGCTGATTCCGGTCATGCATATGTGGAGTAAAGCAGCGGGGCTTTTATTACGCCACAGTCGAACGCTTCCGCTGCTTCCGGTCGTGCGTATGTGGGGTAAAGCAGCGGTGCTTTTATTATGCCACAGTCGACCGATTCCGTTGCTTCCGGTCGTGCGTATGTGGGGTATAGCAGCGGAGCTTTTATTATGACACAGTTGACCGCTTCCGCTGCTTCCGGTCGTGCGTATGTGGGGTAAAACAGCGGAGCTTTTATTACGCCACAGTCGACCGCTTCCGCTCCTTCCGGTCGTGCTTATGTGGGGTAAAGCAGCGAGAGCTTTTATTAGCCACGTCGACCCGCTTCCGCTCATTCCGGTCGTGCTTATGGGGGTTTAAAGCAGCGGAGGCTTTTATTATGCCACAGCGACCGATTCCGATCCGTCGGTGATGCGTAGTGGGGGGTGTAGCAAGCGGAGATTTTATTATGCCACGAGTAGAGCACTTACGCTTCCTTCGGCTGTGTCGCCCATACTGTGGGTAAAGCAGCGGAGCGTTATTATGCCACAGTCTCGGACGCTCGCTCGCTCCAGGTCGTGCGTATGTGGGTTCAGCAGGGCCGGAGCTTTTATTATGCCACAGTCGAGGCTTCCGCCCTTCGGGTCGTGCGTATGTGGGGTAAAGCAGCGGAGCTTTTATTAGTTGAGCGCTTCCACTGCTTCCAGTCGTGAGTATGTGGGGTAAAGCATCGGAGCTTTTATTATGCCACAGTCGAACGCATCCGCTGCTTCCGGTCGTGCGTATGTGGGGTAAAGCAGCGGAGCTTTTCTTATGCCACAGTCGACCGCTTCCGCTACCTTCCGGTCGTGCTTATGTGGGTAAGCAGCGGAGCTTTATTATTCCACAGTCGACCGCTTCTGCTCCTTCTGGTTGTGCGTATGTGGGGTAAAGCAGCGGTGCTTTTATTATGCCACAGTCGACCGATTCCGTTGCTTCCGGTCGTGCGTATGTGGGGTCAAGCAGCGGAGCTTTTATTATGCCACAATCGACCGCTTCCGCTCCTTCTGGTCGTGTGTGTGTGGGGTAAAGCAGCGGAGCTTTTATATGCCACAGTCGAGCGCTTCCGCTGATTCCGGTCATGCATATGTGGAGTAAAGCAGCGGGGCTTTTATTACGCCACAGTCGAACGCTTCCGCTGCTTCCGGTCGTGCGTATGTGTGGTAAAGCAGCGGAGCTTTTATTATGCCACAGTCGACCGATTCCGCTCCTTCCGGTCGTGCGTATGCGGGGAAAGCAGCGGAAGCCTTTTATTTATGCCACAGGCGACACGCTTCCGCTGCTTACGGTCGTGTGTATGTGGGGTAAAGCAGCGGAGTTTTATTATGCCACAGTCGAGCGCTTCCGTTGCTTCCGGTCGTGCGTATGTGGGGTATAGCAGCGGGGCTTTTATTATGCCACACTTTAGCGCTTCCGCTGCTTCCGGTCGTGTTTATGTGGGGTAAAGCAGCGGAGCTTTTATTATGCCACAGGCGAGCGCTTCCGCTCCTTCCGGTCGTACGTATATGGGGTAAAGCAGCGGAGCTTTTATAATGCCACAGTCGACCGCTTCCGCTCCTTACGGTCGTGCGTA
>JADLZN010003928.1:0-36989 GCA_018155175.1 Sinocyclocheilus anophthalmus | reverse complement strand
AACGGTAATCCCACATAACAGTGATCACCACACTGCAAGCTGGCATCAAAATAAATGTTTGCTATCTGGAAAAGGAGGAAAAAAAACAAAAGTTAATTTTTAGGATATAAAACATCTGATTCATCCAAAATTCTTCTACATTGTACTATTGTAGTTATAGCACAAAATAAACTGAGCAAACTGTGGGCAGGTGCATTTAAGTGATGATTTAGTATAGCATTATAGTGTTTTAATTGGGAAAGGCACCTTGGACTTTCGTCTGGGTTCCAGCTCCACTTTGTTATTGCGAAGTCGTTTGAAGTAAAAGCGGACGTCCTCTGTGAGAGAGCGAATTTGCTGAAGCCTTACTTTCTGAGAGAATGAACTCTGGATGCTGAATCCTTGGTGAACAACTTTTCCCTACATAAAAAAATAAATAAAACAGCTGATGAAAATCATTCTGAAATGGTCCTAAACCTAATGAATGGTCTGTTGTTGTTTTAAAATAACAGTGGTTTGCAAAACAGGTCATGTTAGCACATGGCACTGGCCACAGGGAGTGGTGTTCAAACAGTGCATGGGGCGGGTAAAAAGCATGATTGAATCACTCATGTTCACATGACATTCCAATACATCTGCATTACCGAGATGTACTTTGAAATCTCAAGAGCAGGTAGTTTTGACCATGATTTTAAAAAAAAAAAAAAAAACACGAGGCCACTGAGGATTTAAAAGAAAGAAAGAAAAAAAAAAAGAACAGATTTTAGTTTTTGCAAACTTACCGGGAATGAAGGGGGAAGAATGATTTGTTTGGGTGAACAGCTTAATGTTCCTACCGCTATGAGAGCCTTTACAGGGATGGTTAATATCTGAAATAGACACAGATAAACTGAAGGTTTGGAAAGCATTGTTTGATTGTTGCCACAGTGTTATTATTTATATTTCATATATCTATGCGCGTGCCATGTGTGGTACAAAAAAAAAAAAAAAAGTATATATAATATAATATATATACAGTATATATAAATATATATACACAGTGGGGCAAAAAAAGTATTAGTCAGCCCCAATTGTGCAAGTTCTCCCACTTAAAAAAAGATGAGAGAGGCCTGTAATTTCATCATAGGTATACCTCAACTATGAGAGACAAAATGAGAAAAAAAAAATCCAGAAAATCACATTGTAGGATTTTTTAAGAATTAATTGGTAAATTCCTCGGTGAATTAAGTATTTGGTCACCTACAAACAAGCTAGTTTTCTGTCTCTCACAGACCTGTAACTTATTCTTTAAGAGGCTCTTCTGTCCTCCACTGGTTACCTGTATTAATGGCATCTTTTTGAACTCGTTATCAGTATAAAAGATATCTGTCCACAACCTCAAACAGTCACTCCAAACTCCACCATGGCCAAGATTAAATAGCTGTCAAAGGACACCAGAAACAAATTGTAGACCTGCACCAGGCTGGGAAGACTGAATCTGCAATAGGTAAGCAGCTTGGTGTGAGGAAATCAACTGTGGGAGCAATTATTAGAAAATGGAAGACATACAAGACCACTGATAATCTCCCTCGATCTTTGGCTCCACGCAAGATCTCACCCCGTGAATGTGAATGACCTGCAGAGCGCTGGGACCAAAGTAACAAAGGCTACCATCAGTACACACTGCGCCGCCAGGGACTCAAATCCTGCAGTGACAGACGTGTCCCCCTGCTTAAGCCAGAACATGTCCAGACCCGTCTGAAATTTGCTAGAGAGCATTTGGATGATCCAGAAGAGGATTGGGAGAATGTCATATGGTCAGATGAAACCAAAATATAACTTTTTGGTAAAAACTCAACTTGTCGTGTTTGGAGGAGAAAGAATGCTGAGTTGCATCCAAAAAACACCATACCTACTGTGAAGCATGGGGGTGGAAACATCATGTTTGGGGCTGTTTTTCTGCAAAAGGGACCAGGACGACTGATCTGTGTAAACGAAAGAACGAATGGGGCAATGTATCGTGAGATTTTGAGTGAAAACTTCCTTCCATCAGCAAGGGCATTGAAAGATGAAACGTGGCTGGGTCTTTCAGCATGACAATGATCCCAAACACACGCCCGGGCAACGAAGGAGTGGCTTCGTAAGAAGCATTTCAAGGTCCTGGAGTGGCCTAGCCAGTCTCCAGATCTCAACCCCATAGAAAATCTTTGGAGGGAGTTGAAAATCGTGTTGCCCAGCGACAGCCCCAAAAAAATTACTGCTCTAGAGGAGATCTGCATATAGGAATGGGCCAAAATACCAGCAACAATATGTGAAAACCTTGTGAAGACTTACAGAAAAACGTTTGACCTCTGTCATTGCCAAAAAAGGGTATATAACAAAGTATTGAGATTAATTTTGTTATTGACCAAATACTTATTTGCCACCATAATTTGCAAATAAATTCTTTAAAATCCTACAATGTGATTTTCTGATTTTTCTCATAGTTGAGGTATACCTATGATGAAAATTAAATTTTTAAGTGGGAGAACTTGCACAATGTGGTGGCTGACTAAATACTTTTTCCCCACTGTGTGTATTATATTATTCTATATATATATATATATATATATATATATATATTATATACACACAAACATACAACAACAGATTAATTTTCAAACTCGTCTGCGTAGATATTAATATGCGAAGATATCACCAAGAGAGTGCACGCACCTGGATTTATTAGTCTATAAAACTCAAAATTCCCAGCATTCTAAATTGTAGATGGCAAAAATGCTTCTGTATGCTTTTTAAGTTTATATAATTTAATATAGTTAACTTAATCTATATCACACAAAGAGTAGCCTACTGGTTTTCTGCAAATATCAGCATGAACACATTTAATAATCATTTTATACAAGTTCAGTAAAGCAATAAGTGACTTACACTTTAGACATACTATTGCTTGTTTTTGCTCAATTTCGCCAACAAATAGTTACAAAGATGACAGCATGTTTTGGGTTCTGAAAAAAGCAATGGACGGTGTTACATATTAAATTAATCGCTTTGAACAAGCGGTTGATAAAAATGATTCAGTGATTCACTCATAACACATTAATCCGTCGTTAAACTAATTGGTTGATTCAACTCACTCATTAACAGTCACTTGCTGCCACCTACTGGCGGTTTTAATTTCACATTTCTACTATTTTGTTCATGTTTTAAATTATTTCAAATATCAGTATTCAACGTTTTACGTTCAACGTTTTAAAAACAAAACATTATTTATCCATCTGTAATTGCAGGTTAAATGCATCCATGTCCCCATCTGAAATACATAAACTGTGTATATACGTCTAAATGCTATTTCAGATGCAGATTCCAGACCTGTTTTCTTACGTTGGAATGAAAGACACTAAGTACCAGATGAAGTGCTTCTTATTCTTACCTAAAAATACAAAATGGAAGAAAGAGTTAAAACTGAACACAATCTTGCTACTCAAGCTGTGTATGAACATCTTTTATATATATTTATTTGCTTCTTTTCCATTTTGCATTTACTTGTACTTTTACTTTCAATACTTAAGTACTTTTAAGAAAAAAATAAAATAAAATTTCGTACTTAAGTACAATAAATATCAAATACTTTAAAACTTTTACTCAAGTAATATTCTAAACGGTGACTTCAACTTCTACCAAAGTCATTTTCTGGTAAGATATGTACTTTTACTTGAGTATGGCTTTCAGGTACTTTATACACCACTGACACTTACTATATGCATATATGTGTCTCTCTGTGTGTGTGTGTGTGTATGGGATGTATAGGATGTTTTATATATATTAGTGCTATAAATTAATGTGTTAACACATGCAGTTAATTTTTTTCAGTTTTACGCATTAAAAATATTTAATGCATTATCGCAGGGGTGGATCTAGAGTTGCTTCTGTTTCTTTTTTCTTGACAAGAACTGTTTATTTAGACGCAGAATGTCTTTACGACCACATAAAACGGGAAACTTCAGGATGGCACCACTCAGCCGAGTTTCCTCCGACAACAGTCGGTTATTTCGTAAGTAAACCATTAGAACAGTGAGAAAAAAATTGGATGTGTGTAGTGTCGTGGAATGGTGTCTTGAAAGGGGGCAGTATTGTTTGCTGGGATCAAATAAATGAAATAAAACAAGCTGCGTCAGTGATTTGCGTGGCATAGCTGTCAGTACTCCGGCACAAATTGCCTGTGGCCGTCCCTGGCTTTCAGCTGGGTTCACGATTTCACAGCTGCTGTTAAAGCTCCTTGCCATTTATTGAAGTGTCAAAATGCACCATTGTGGCGTGTATTTATCACTGTTAAAATGCCTAGGACACGTCTCATTCTACCTGTCACTTCCACAGAAGAGAGCCAGCATAGTCCATATTTAACCATCGTACTTTCTCTCTTCCTCGCTTGTCATTTCTTCACTCTCTCTCGCTCTCTCTCTCTCCATTTGAAGGCCGAACCAAAACAACCTGATGTTCTGGATGATCTATTTCCCTTAGTATGTTAGTACAGTTTTCCATGTGACCTTTGAAGGAAGGAGGGAGGAAGATCAGTGTGGAGAGAAGATGGTAAGTCTTCTTTCTTAACCCTAACTTTTTAAAGGGGTCATATGATGCGATTTCAATTTTTCCTTCTCTCTTTGGAGTGTTACAAGCTCTTAAAGAAAGCATAAAGAAGATCTGTAAAGTTGCAAAAGACTAAAGTCTCAAACCCAAAGATGTATTCTTTATAAAAGTTAAGACTTGTCCACAGCCTCCTAAAACGGTTCGTTCTAACACGCCCCCCACATGTCTACGTCACGATTTGCATAACGCCGCCCAAATGATCACAAAAAGAAAGAAGGCGTAACTTTTATTCTTGCTGTTGCTGCCGCTGCCATGTCGTGAAGTCGCTGTGTGTTTTCGTTGTGAAAGCGAAACTACTTTGTTTGGCCTTCCAAAAGAGGACACAACTAGAAATCAGTGGTTAAGTTGTATTTACAACACTGTTCCAGAACACTTCAACACAAATATTCAGATGTGTGCTGCGCCTTTTATGGAGGATGGATGAGGATGTTTCGAACACTAGCCTAATGAGGTTTTGCCCAAAGGATGTTTCTATAACGTGGGGGCAGTTCCACCTTTGCCAAGGGACAGTCTGGCGCTTCTGACGCACAAGACGTAAAGTCTACATTTGTTAAATTTATATTTGAACTGAGATTCAAACGTGAGTTTTGAGCAGTGTAGAGTAGGCTTGTTGTTTGTTGTTTCTCCGATCACAAATGCAGACATGGTTTTATGTTTACGCAGCGCGATACGCAACGCAACGCGTAAAAAGACAGTATAAGTCATTATAATCAGTAATTATGTCAAATACAACAAATGCCTAGTTTGTAATGGGTTTTAATATTTTTGTCTCGACTAGTGATGTCCGGATCGCGAACGAATCGTTCTATTTAACCGGTTCTTCTTGGTGAACCGGTTGAACCAGTTCACCAAATCGAACTAAATCGTTTGAAACGGTTCTCGTCTCCAGTAAGCATTAATCCACAAATTACTTAAATTATTCAGTTTATAAACGTGCCTGACACTCCCTCTGACATGAAATAAACCAATATCCCGAGTTATTCAGTTACTCCTAACAGTACATTGACTGAACTGCTAAAAGAGAACTAATGATGTGATGTGCAGCTGGACTGAGTCTCGTTCTGCTGGGAGACGGCATCACAGTATGTTAAGGGGCGTAACATTTCCGTCACTCGCTTGAGGTATTCGGCCAATCACAACGCACTGGATAGCTGGCCAATCAGAGCACACCTCTCTTTTTCAGACCGATGAGCTTTGTAAAAGTAGACGCGTTTCAGGGCATAGAGGAGAAACAATAATGTACATTATATGGAAAATAATGTGTTTTTTGAACATTAAACCGCATAAACACATTGCATTACACCAAATACACAACATAATGTTCTTTTTAGCAACGACATATGACCCCTTTAAATGTTAGTGTATTACGGTTTCCATAAAAGTATGAAGCAGCAAAAAAAAAAATTCAACATTGATAATAAGAATTTTCTTGAGCACCAAATCATCATTATATAATAATTTCTGAAGGATAATGTAACAAATTAGTTTTTCCTATTCTTTTTCTATTAAAATGTTTTTCCTATTTTTTCCACCCTCATGTGGTATGGCATGGGCCAAATCAAAGATCATAACAGGCCAACTTTGGTCCATGTTCTCTGCTTTGGGAATGCATGTTGCAATCAATTCCAGATGGCCAAAATCCGGTCGTTCTCCCCCTCCCCCTCTCATTCAGTGTTCTTTTACACTCAGAAATGCATCATATTATGGAAGTTTTGCAATTTAACATTGACTTTTAGTACGTGCTGGTTGTAGTAGTTGTTAGATGAACAGTTTCCGTAAACTTGTATGATGATTCATTTGTCTATTTGAGTAGTAACATCCTGTATTCTTTCTCCAGGAAATAAACAGACACAAAATGGAAATATCTCTTTGAATGTAACTAATGGAGCCTTCATTCTGTGATAATTAGAGACAATTGGTGTCATTTTCCTTTTCCTTAATGTGTAATTAACTGGCCATCTACATTTGTTCTGTGTACACAAAGAACAAACAGATTCTGCCATAGTGATAATACAAACATGACTGAAAACTGAACTTGAGCTAACTTTGCATTCAACTTTATGAATCTTTTGCTCTTGTCCTATATTTCAGAAATGGTGGTGGTGAAGGAAGCAGAAACTCTGGGTCAAGTCTAGAGTCTAAGTTTTATTCTGATGCAACAAAAGTAAGATGAAAAAGGCATTTAAATCTCTCGGGAATCCCGTGCTCACCAACACACACTTCTGAAAGCCTTTAGGTCTAACATGTCAACAGGAGTGGTGAAATTTTAATCCAGGATGACATTTCAGATAACTTTTGTTCCTAATCTCACCCTTATCTGCTAGCAACGGTATGTTTGCCCAGGTTTACCCATCTGACCTGTATGCTTAAAATATCCATAGCTCTGAAAAAGATCATTCAACTGAGGGAAGAACGGTATAAATCTCACACAGTTAAATCTACACAGTTTCTGACCCATATTGCCTGTATCTTGTCTCAGATTTTTTTCATGATCTTTCACACAATACAGGTGATCTGGATTTCAAGCATTGGGCCTTTCAGTTTGTAGTTTGTAAACCTGAAAGAAAATTAGCATTTTTTTTTTTTAATTCTTGAGTATAAGGACTACAACAATCATAATAATTTGAGTCTATATGCTTGACAAACCAGTTATAGTACTTGTCTAGCAACTTTTCAGGAATTTTAAAGCAGTGTGGCTTGAGGTATGACCGAGTAATCTCTTAAATGTTTACAGCAGACCTTATTTAACTCAAAAACTCTTAAAAACACTTAAAAACACTTAAGAATTTCCAAGGGAACCCCTGGCACAGCCTGATCTCATTAGTATTCATAGGTATGTGTAACACATTCAGTTTGTTACGCTTAGATATATACTTTGATAAGGACAAAAAGTGCATTATGTTTATTCAAAAGATACATTTGTATATGTTACTTTTTACCATTATATAGGTATGTTTGAGCCCCTATCCAAACCACTACACCAAAAATATGAAAATAGGTAACTCTTTGCAGTACAATAAGGTTTAATTTATTACCTACATTAGTTAACTTGAACTAACAATGAAGATTACTTCTGAAACATTTAATGTTAATTTCAGCATTTACTAAAACATTAATTAATTGATAAATATAGCAGCGAATGTATTGCCCATTGTTATAATGATAGTTAATGCATTAACTAATGTTATCTAATGGGACCTTATTGTAAAGTGTTACCAAAAAAAAAACCCCACAAAAGACAGAGCAGTACAATAATTTTAATTACAATAAACTACTTTTAAAAAATGCAATAGGATTAAATATATTCTTAATGATAAAATAATTAAATCAACTTATAAATTGAGTTAAATAATTGTTTTGTACCTAAAAGAATATTTGCACATCTCTAAAGTTTTTCATACATTAAATATTTATATTTCAGGTGTTTCCAGTGCTTAAATAATAAATGTTTTCAGGGTTTAGGAGAGAAAACTGTTGGTGACTCTAGTGCCTCACAAATTACACACTTTGCTTAAATTCAGCAGTTCATATAACTGAATGTCAATCCAAATTTATAAGAGTTCAGTTGTTGCAGCGCAAGCTTCTTCCCTTCTGATTTCTCTTTGTATTATGTACTCATTAGCAACACAACAAAAAAAGGTCAAAGCAAGCGAAAAGAAAATTACCCGAGAGGTTAGTGGTAGATAGAGCCAAGAAAATTACAATTGTAAATTAGCTTTGATATCCCCCGTCAAAAGCAACCTTTATTATCTGCTATTTGGCACTGATGTTTCAACAAATAAGAGGATTCTTAGTCACCCAGAGAATGTGGGCAGATTGCATTTTTCATTTATTTGTTTCAATCCCGTCACCATAAAGGTTTGTCCCTCAGAACGCCCTCGTTTTCTCTCTAGTTCTTCATGGTTTTTATCTCAGCATGCCGCATTACCATACGTGATGGTGGAAACCAGTGACTGTTATTGTTCCGCCCGCCTTGCATCCAGCAAAGATGCGTGAAAACTCAAGAGGAGGCTTGACTCACACCTGAGGCCTAGTGCTCCTCATCACCGATGCCATAAATTTCTATCAAGGCATCAGAAAAGGGCTTCTTGTGTCATCACGAGCCCACATTCCTGAAAACCTGAAAACCTCTCCATGCATATGCTTTCCTCATTCATATAGTGCACCTTCCCCTTGACTCCATCAATCCTTATTTTTATGATTAAATAATTCCTCTCTAGGGCTCTTCACAACCACTCCACTGTGTTCGGCGTCATTGTACACCACATAATGTTGTTACTTTGATTGCGACTTACTTTTAACCCCAGCTCACAGCATCTAATGAACAATACTTACAGGAACGCTCACAGTTTGCAGAGACGTTTAAGGTTCGCTATTCACTCATTTACCTCTGTGTTACTGTAATTGATTTTCACAATACCATGAAGTTGATTTATACTTATATCTATGGCAACTGCTTTTTGACAGGTGGGTGCTCAAAAGCTAAGGCTGGACACAATTGTCAGTTTTCATTTTTAACTGCGCTTACATTAAAGAATGGCTGGGATTTATTATCTCATTTTGCTCTCCGTTTTCTAACACTTCTTTCCACTTGTGCGTCTCATTTCCTCATACTCTATTATTCATAAAGATATTAGTGCCATGTAAAAGATGATTTTTATAAGCTGTCAGGAATCCAGCGAGGAAGTGCGAGCACTGAGGAGCGACGCTGTTGCGTCTGTCAAAACGTAAGCCGGACGGACATTGAGAAAAGATTTGTTGTCCCCCCCTTCCCTCTCGTTCAGAAGACTCACAATCTGATTATTTGAAACAATATCAATGCGGTCGCAAACACAAAAGCATAACTTGTCTCAGCGACCCGTCTCTGTAATAGGAATGAATTTGGAGATGCATCGCTCAGGCCCAGTGCAAATAAGAGGCCATTTAGCTTCAGCTTTCCCTCACACTGCCTGAATTCATCCCCATTTAGAGAAGCCTTTAACAGGAGTCCAACAGCATAGTAATGCAGTATGTATGACTGGCCCATTTAGGCTTCACAGAGTCCAAAGTGCCCTCATTAGCCTCTCATTAACACTGGACAAAGAGCAGAGATGTTAATAAATCCTTAATTAAATTGCATTCCTCCCTCTGGAGAAAAATGGGGAGGTTTGGTGCTAAAGTGATTAACATGATTTTAATGACCATAATGCAGTGTCGTTTCACTCACGATTTTTCATATAGTAAGTAAATGTGCCTTTGGATATAAATAATACATAATAAGTATAATTACAATGAAAAATATACATGGGGAAATTTAATTGGGCAAACAAAGTGAAAACAACTGTCATGTTTTTTAGCACATATTAGAGGCTAATGTGTCAGTATAAATGCTGTCACATCCATCTATAAAAATAGATATATCAGAGAGAAGTCTCTAATATTCACAAAGGCTGCATTTATTCGATCAAAAATACAGTACAAATAGCAGTATTGTGAAATAGTATTACAAAAACTCTTCTGTATTGTACTTTAAAATGTAATATATTCCTTTGATGGCAATATGCTAATATGCTGATAGAAAGTTAGTGAGATAGAAAGAATAGAAAGTTAAAAAGAACAGCATTTATTTAAAACAAATCTTTTTCAACATTATAATTGTCTTTACTGTCACTTAATGTGTCCTTGCTGAATAAAAGTATTTTTTTTATTTTTAAATGATACTTTTTAAATGGCAGTTCATCACAGTTTCCACAAAAATATTAAGCAGCACAACTGTTTTCAACATTAATAATAAAAATAAATGTTTCTTGAGCTGCAAATCAGCATATTAGAATAATTTCTGAAGAATCATGTGACACTGAAGACTGGAGTAATGAGAAAAAAATCTTGCTGTGTGTTGGTTTTTTCCTGGTTATTATATTTAAAATTTTCCCTATCGACTGATATCATTCAGCACATGTGGGCTACCAGATAGTGTTAACCAATTGTGAAATAGCTATTTTAGCTCTCCCATTTAGAGTAGAATGGATCACCCCCTTGTCATAATCCATTGCATTTCTGAAACAAATACCGCTCTATATGTCTGCTAGTTGTTTAACTCAGAAATATCCCAAGTAAAATGGAGTTGCAAACACCATTTCATGGTCATGGCCTTATTTTGAGAATTTCCTCAGTTGAAAAAGTGGTCAAATTGCTTTTGACACATAGAAGGTTTGTAATAAAGTGAATTGCTTTGGGTTTTAGAGGGTAACATTGTGTTATGGCCAAAATAAAATGTGATATTGCGACAGTAAGTGATATTAAAACATGTAGCAGACTTTCTGCTATTCTTAGGGTCAACTTTAGTATGTGGGGGTTCTTTTACTGATCTCATTTGGTAATACAATATCAAAATCTTTCTAGACCATCTTACTAAGTTTGTCTTATTTAAAATTACATTGATTTTTGTAGCCCCAGAGACTGTTATTGTAAAATTCAAAACATTTTTGCTTGTCTATCTTAATATCATTAAATGTAAATCAGACTTCATATGTTATGTATTAATTTTCAAACAATTGATTTCTTAGTCACACTTTATTTTAAGGTCCAATTCTCGCAATTAACAAACTATTAACTACGACTTTTGCCTCAATAAACTACTAATTTGCTACTTATTAAAAGTTAGTATGGTAGTTGTTAACTTTAGGTATTGGGTAGGATTAGGGATGTAGAATATGATCATGCAGAATATGTACTTTAATAAACAACCAATATGTTAATAATGGGCATGCTAAAAAGCAAGTAGTTAATAGTGAGATTTGGTTCCTATACTGAAGTGTTACTGATATCTTTTGTTGGATTATACTGCCTCTTTATATTTTAACCTTTTTTTTCGTCACTAAATCTGCATTTTATAAACTTAAAAATCCAGATATGATTTCTCAAACTAATACCATCTTATGCAAAGGTGACTGCATCTTGTTTGTGTTTGCCACCTTGCTGGTTGCCTACAGCTGCGTTTTAATGAAAGTGTCCACTGACGCTTTCAGAGAGACAGATGTGAGAGTCTGGAGCCTACCTAATCTTTTTCTGCCGTAATCACACTAGTCTGGCATATTTATTGAGGAAATACAGTCTTCTCCTCTCGACTGAGTGCTATATCATTATGGGACAGATTTAACCGTAGAATACAGATGTGTCTCATTGGCTCTCATTGGATGCCTTCAGTTTCAAGTTGCTAGAAAAGGAGTTTTGTAATGAGGCAGGAGAACATGCATGTCTCTTGATCTAATGGAGGAAGTCAGGTACTGTATGAGCCAGTATAAACAGTTTAGTGGGGTGGAGCAGAGGATGGAGGTAAGGAGTGGGAGGGGGGTTACAACACGAAATGGCAGGTTGGTGTTTACACTAGATTAATGAGCTAGAGGGATGATGTTCCTTATCACTGCACTGCACATGTTTCTAAATTAATGCAAAAGAAGGAGCTCCTTCTCTTTCTCCCTCTCTTTTTTCTCGTTCACTTCATATCTTCTGGTACTGTATGCATCAAGCAGTGCATTTGCATCCAACCAGCCCCCCTCTGTTTTCATCTCCCACACTTAGTGCTCACCATAACAAGGCCTGGAGAATGGACCAATGGGAATCAGCTTGAAGAGTGCTTGTTTGCTTAGTGCTTGCGAGGCAGATTTATTGATATTCCTCTAGCATTCTGGATTGGGGTTTGTTCTAAATCTCTAAAGTGATTTCAGCAGTGTTTTAACATTGAATAATCCTTTAAACGTCATTTAGACTCTGATTTGTAGATAATTATGCGATTTCTTAAATCTTTGTTATTTTTGTAGTCTTTATATTTTTAATAAATTTGAAATGAAAAGTTTGAAATTATCCCTTTGAATTACACTATGAAGTGTGCAGCTTTCAAAACAACCAACAGCACTGTTCTTGCAAATATACAAACACCCACCATCAACACACAACATACACACACAAACAACATATTATAGTATATGGATGTAGACTATATCTATATCTATAGATATATAATATACTGTATATAATATATACAGTATATATATATATATTGCAAGTAAATTACATCTACATTTTGATTAATCGGGACTGAATGTATATTGCAATGCTAACTTTTTATTTTAACCATTTATCGCTAGTGTGGGAAAATAATCATATAATAAAAAAACTTAAAACACATTCTTAACGATGGTTGCACATATATTTTTAATAACTAGGAGGGGAAATGGAAACATTTATATGATGGTCACGTTAATGAAGTAAAATTATTTATTTTGAAAATGTCACATTTCAACCTGAAGTAACATTTTTTATTTTACACTACTGTTTAAAAGTCTCTTGTGATGAGTACCAAAGGCCTTTTATTTGATCAAAAATAAATAAATAAATAATAAATACAGTAAATACAGCAATATGTTAAACAATTTATTACAGTAAAAAAAGTGTATTCTATTTTAAAATATTAAAAATATAATTATTCATGTGATGCCAAAGCTGGAATTCAGGGCATCATTATTCCAGTCGTCGTGTGAACGGTATCCTTCACGAAATCATTCTAACCATGCTGCATCTGCTCCTCAGAATTTTTTTTTTTCTGATCAAGTTAAAACTGCTGCTTACTAATTTCTGTGAGAAAAAAAAAATTCTTGATTTTCAGAAAAACAAAAGAATTTCTCGTATTGTAACCCTCATTCCCTGAAGGAGGGAACAGAAACGTCACGTCGGTAATGACTGACTTTGGGATCTCAATTCCAATCGGCTGTTACGACGTGGACTATTAGTGATCGACTGAAAGGGAACAGCTCTTTTATTTTGAGGCAGGAATATTTAAGAACAGTATGCTTGCTGTTGAGCGTTTATTAAATGCTAAAAAGTATTAATTTCTTTAAAAAATGCACTGACCCTAAACTATAAATCTAAAATCCGTTGTGCAGTAGCTGAATGCCGTTTAAAGATGTTTGTTTACTGAAATAGTGAAAAGCATGAACAGGTCAAGCAGCACCTGACTCTGTTTCTGTCACGGTGACACTGAGGCCTATAGCCAAAAGAAAGTGAAATGGGGCTGGTGCTCTGCATTGTGTAATTCTCTGCTCCACTGAAGACAGACTGGACATTGGATTTGAAGAATGAAAGCTCACTGCACTGAAACAATAATACAGATGGCTTCTCTTTTTTTCATCCTTCAGCTGTGGATATATGTCCACTCCTGTGTCTTACTTTGTTGGCTTCCCTGCTCAAATGATTATTGATAAAGCAATCGCTTTCAGAGGACTAACAACGGGAGTCAGAACCAATCTCTTTTATTCAACACTGTGATTGGATTTGTAGGGCCTACACGGCTGTTGAGGATTTATCGAGCAGAGCAGATATAAGAGATTCTCTTTCAAGAACCCCAGATTGTAGCATCGTTCAAGTCTGTTCAAGACTTACTATAAAGAATTGTGAACAAAATATGAGGGAAAGAGTTCACAGTACTGCATTTAAATGGAAAAGGGTTCAAACGGTCATCCAGCTTTTCAGGTCCAGTTGTCAGTCGCAGGTTGAGTAAATGAGAGATTAACATTCTCACAACATCTAACTTAGTCAATCCACAATGGTGAATCAATTATGGCTGTTTCAGATAGAGAAGAGAAAGCTTTTAAGAGCTTGATTAAATGTCAACTCCGATTACTTCGCAGCTGACGTATCTATTCCTGTCAAGAGTGGACATCTGATGCTGTCTGGTGCCTCACTGCTCTTTATTTTCAGCTGGAGTGACATTGTGTTTGATTGGGTTACATCTGGCGCTCAACGATGCTCCCTTTGACATGTTCAGGAAATAGCATAGCCTTTTGATCATCTTGAAATGGAAAGGGCATTGGAGTTGTTCTGCATTTGTGTGGTGTGCCTATACAACATACATACAACACTCTAAAAACTGCTGTTTTTTTTTTTACCCAAATGCTGGGTCAGGCGGTTGGGTTATTTATTGGGTGGTTTTTTTTTTTTAAATCCCAGGTGTGGGTCAGGTTGTTGGTCATTTTATTGGGTTATTCCTTGTATATTTTTTTTACCCAGGTGCTGGGTCGTTTTTATGTAAATAAGTTGCTGGGTCATTTTTAATGCTGGGTAATGCCTGTCGCTGATGAAACAACCCAGCTGCTGAGTTACGGTCAGAGCATGGGCTTTTTGTGTCCACTACAGGAGAGAGTGGTTCTCAGCGCCGCCGCCGCCGCCGCCGCCGATTTGGTGCACTTCTTTAGTGAAATAAAGGTTTGTATTAATTTTATTTAATTTATAAAGTCTTTAATGAGGTGTAAATTATATTATTTTACACAACGCAACATAAGGACGAGATGTCAGTCAGCTGCATCAGCAGCGGTCGTTTTGCACGATGGAAATGCCTTTTGCCTTGCATAACAAATGGATTTTATTCGTTATAATACTGAGTTTAATTTAATTTGACATTAAAATATGTTCTTTAATCTCAGTACTGTTTGTTTTTGGGCATGTTTTGGAGTCAGTCACGCCATCTCTCAGCTATGAGTGAAACGTGAAACGTCTGAAGTTCGCTCAGATTTCGGCGACACACCGGCACGAGAATTAGCATTTTGGTAAAAAGTGATGACAGAGAACGGTTCGATAAACTTAAATTAAAATGCAACTTTTTACATTTTTTTATTTCTAAAATGCTTGTTAAACTAGTTTAAATTTATGTAATATTGTAAACTATGCTGTATTCACCCAAATAATTTCAATTTGTCTTGTATTTTGTCCATGTTGCTAATTAATAAACATTCATCTTTTGATTATTGCTGTTGCCTATAGTAATTCTGTGTGATTTTTGTTAGTATTTGTTTTATTTCAAGCCGTATTAAGGTGCAACAGCATATTTTTTTAAACAATAGGTGACTTAAATAAAACAACCAAGCATGTTGGGTAAAAACATTAACCCAACCAGCTTGGTCAAAATAACCCAGCATGTGTTCTGGCCAATATTTACCCAGCTCTGTGTTGCCAAATAAACCAAGGGTTATTTGGCAAATAACAAATAACTAATTGGATTGTTTTTAACCCAGCATTTTTTCAGAGTGCATTAAGCTGTATGAACAGCATTTGTGGGATATAATGTCGATTGCCATTAAATAAATAAAGTAAGAAAGAAAGAAAATACTGAATGAATGAATAAATAAATAAAATATTACTAACAATAAATTCTTTAAAACAGAGGTTATGATAAGGCACCTCCAATGGAATAAAAAGGTCCAAGTGTAAAAAACAAAACAATATATAAAAGTGTTATAGTTTGAATTTATATTAAAGTGAGAGTTACAAATGGTCAAAAAAGCACACTTAAGTACATCTTTATATGTAATCTCATAATTACTTCTATTGTCTTTGAAATATAGTTAAACTAAAATACATACATACTGCTGAATGTGCTGACAAGCATTTATGGTAAACTAAAACTTACTTTAATGTAATTTCTATTGAAACTGGTATGCCAACTATTTAAATTAAGTTAATATGATGTAATGAAGTTGCAGTTTTGTACATTTAATATGTGGAGGATTTAAACGCTGAAATGTTAAGATTATAATTTCATAACAGCACTTTTGTTCAAATGTGTTTTATTCGAGCTGTAAAGCTATTTAAATCATTTTTATTGTCATTTTAGGTTGTCACTGCAATGAAGTTGTACAATTAAATATATTTTGTCTTTTCTCATTAAAATCATGTTAACACGCATGCTGTTTATGTATTGTGGCTATACTATTTTAATAGTGAGTACATTAACATTTATGGATACACTGAAAATTTGTAATTTTTTTATTTATTTATGAAAAGGAGGCACAACCCAAAATACATTTTTGTGGTAATTTGTATTAAGCAAAAAAATCATATGTGAGAAAAATGGTGTGATTTGTTAAAGGTGTGAACTGTAAACCTTGTTACTGTGCAACTTGACCGCTAAACTAAGCATTTTCCCCTGAAGCATTCAAAAACGACTTGGCTCAAAATCTGAGGGGGCATGATACTTTTGACATAAGAGGCCAAAATATAATTCTAATTATAATAAACATCAGCATCACCATAACTGTCATTTTCCATCAAACACATTATAGTGTAACTGAATGCTTAAAATGTATCTCGTGTTGCAATGCAGTGCACACACAAGCCACACACACAAACAAAATTGCACCGGTTGAACATGCATCATTTTGATCAAGGTTACATTTCATTCCTCCCTCTCTCAGCTGCTCATCTGAAGTGTTTGTGGGAGATGAAAAGAGGCTGAGCTCTTTGAAGCTGATTTTCTACTCCTGCAGCTCCCGTTATCTCTGCAGCTCAGCATTCTCTAGAGTTAAGAAAAAGAAGGAGACAGAGAGAGAGAGGATCTGATCTGTAATTGTAATCTACTCATTGAACTTTTCCCCTCACTTTCTTGAACCATCATCTGACCATTAAAGTTGTGATCTTAAATGAATAGTTTACCTAAAAATTAATAGCAATTATTAAATAAATATTCTGGAAATATTTGCTCAACCTCATTCTTTTCCAAACCCACATATTGTTATTGTTTCAGTGTAACAGAAAATGATAATTTTTTTAACTTGACACAATTCTTTTCTATACAACATCTGTCCTTTAAAAAAAAAATACACAATAGCATACTTTTTTAAAAAGAGTACTTATTACAAAAATAATATACTTGCGTGTAGAATGAATGTAATGTTTTTTTACTCTTAATTGCATTTCAGTTGCATTTTTATTAAATGCATTTGGCTAAACAGTTAGTGCATTTTTGATCCATTTAACTAGTACTTAAGTACATCTTTATATTCATATTTAATTATGTTGTCTTTGATATACAGTTAAAGTACTTTAAATGTAATTTCTATTGAAACTTTGATGTTATGTATTTAAATATATCTGTAATTACATATATGTAATGAATCTGTAATGTAGGTTAACTTTAATATGAGATGAAATCATGTAAAATCCAACAATATCAAACTATTTGATTTAAGAATTACAGCAGAGGGCTGTAACTTCAGAATGTTTTTCAGTGTATTTTTCCCACAAAACTATTCCATGGCTATAAAAGATTTGGACCACTTTAATAACTTTTCTTCTTCTTCTCTTTTTTTGTTTTTTTTTAATTTTGAGTTTGACAGACTTTTATGGAAAATGTCTGTGTGAAGATTAAAGAAAAATCTGCTAAATCTGCAGTAAAAACATTGCAATAAAAGTTATGGTAATGAGATATTGTTAACTCCACTGTTCAATAACATAGTAACTCAGTGGTTGTTTGTTTCCCTTAATCGTCTGTTTTAATCTGCGGTAATACTTGACTATCTCTGCCAGAATGGTATGGATTGATAGATGAATGATAGCCCTGGGATACAGTAATTGCTTGCGTTTGTCCAAGGTAAATGTTTTGAGTATGCATCTACTTCTTGTGGAAAGGTATAATATTTCATGAGATATTCTCCATTAGGACCCCCATTAGGTGGGTAGTGTTGGGCCATACTGTAACTGACCTATATGTTATGAGGTGCTTCCGACTCTGAGTGTTGTGTGTGTGTGTGTGTGTGTGTTGATGGTGTGTGTGTGTGTGAGAACACTGAGTGCTGAAACTCATGTAAAGATGTGTCATTTAGCCTTGGATGTATTTTAAAGAGTTGGCAACTTTTGAATGACTCTTAAAGGGATAGTTCACCCAGTCAATGGGGTTCAAAATTTTCATTCCATTTGTGCGTGTGTATGTGCGTTCCATAGAAGAAAGAAAGACATATACAGTAACTTTAATTTTTGGGTGAACTATCCCTTTTAAGATTGATCTCTAAAACACTGCCCACCACGATTAAAGCTCTCAGTTGATTACGATGAAACACATTTCACCCAAGAAAGCACTAAACATCGGATTGGAGGACGTCACATGGCTGTCTAAGAAAAATGATCTCAATTCATAATGGCATCAGCTTCTCACGCTCATTCCTCCTGTGAGTGTGAGGCTCAAATTGAAGAGCAGCTATATAAAGACATTCACTCACCTTCAATCTGAGTCCTTCATGCAGGCAGCGCTCCGCTTTCCACCGCTGGTATCCATCACCTCTGACAGACTCAAACTGGCTTTTTCCTTTGAAAGACAAGCCATGCTCTGCTATCCAGCAATCCTGGATCAAAAAGGTCACTGCAAGGTCAAGTGCAATAGGATAGTTTTGAATACACATAAAAGGACATGTTTTCTTTTTGTAAACATGTTACAGGAAAATTTTGTTTTACTTTGCTACATACAGCAGTCCATGATTATTGTTCTAAATCTCATAAATTAGCTATGTACAGTAGTTGGTAAACCATTTATTCTCTTGAACATGTAAGAATTGTAACTTTTAGTTAAAATGTGTATTATAAATTCAGCGTCGCAAAATGCCAAAGCAGTGTTTGTGGACCAGTAGCAATGGGCTAGTTACCCATCATTAGCTTTAATTCACTTGACCTCATAAAAAAAAAAACTCTTTGTGCAAGTGGTGTTAGACACTTTTAGTCAGTTAAAATTAGAAGAGTTGTTGTTTTCTACTTCTGCAAAGGTCCTTGGTTTGAAACATTGCAATACATTTTGAACATTTATACAAAGTATTATTCTGAGAGCAAAAGGCAACAAAAACCTAGAAAACTACACTACTATTTAAAAGTTTGATGTCAGTGTGATATTAAGCAAGAAATTAATTAAGAAATGTCTGTTGTGCTGCAAATCATTATAAACCTTTTAATTTTTGTAACTGTCAAACTTTTGAACCGACATGCGGCACTGTGAATAATGTTAATAGCCCAGGTGTTTGGCTTCCCATCCAGCTCATACATAAATAAAACCTGCTGTGTGACCATGAGAAACAACAAAACATAGTTTGGCATGCAGAAGGCAGGGACTTTGGCATTTCTAAACAAACACGAACTTAAACACTAATCTCTCTTGTTTCCCTTTCAGTCGGTCACGCTCGACGTCACGTCGGATGACCGACGCATTGGGATCTTGCTGTAGAGGGACCAATCTACTTCGCGTGTAAACTAAACGAGCCAATGCACACTGGCATGCGATTATTGCATCCAGCTGCTGCTGATCACAGCGTGTGTATAAGTAGGCAGCAGGTGCAGCGCATCTTCAGCTTTTCGCTTCTGAGCCGAGCGATCACATCGTTCTGCTCTTGTCTACTCTACTGAGAGAAGAAGACTGAGCGAGTTCAGAGTGCTCTTGGAGAGCTCTCGTGTTGGCGGACAGCGCTTCAGCGGTGCTGGTTTCCCGTGTCGAGTGGGTTGCACACATCAGGCTGCACTACACCCTGTTTGTGTTGCAGATGATCATCACCCCTGTGCGCCTCAGCACGCTAAAGAGCTTTTTTCCCTCACTAAAAGAGCAGTTTTCGTGTGTCGTCCTTTTTAAAGACGACTTTCGTGGCAAACTTTGTAAAACGATGTGGTCTTTCTATATACAATGTATCACCCGGCGTTTCTGATGCGGCCGTTACCTGGCTCTGGGTGATTGTTCCCGATCGCTGTCACCCCCCCCTCTCCTGCCTGGGCATGAAGCCAGCTGGTGACTTTCATGGATACTCTGCTCCCCTTGCAGGGTTATGACCATCTTGGAGTTGGCGGACCATACTCCGTTTACCCTGCAAGGGGTGGAGTGTCCCTGCCACTGGCCTAGATCTGGGGTTCCCTCTTTGGCAACCGTTGGCGCCCTTTTCTGGCAAGTGGGCGGCCGGGCTTACGGTCACGTAGGAATCCCCTCCAACAGGGAGGGGATGTCCACCAGCCGGCACTTCGACCAGTGTAGCCCTCTAAAGGCGGCTCTAATCCTCCTGGGGGGTACCACCTGTTTTTTCCGAGGCTCCTCCTGACGATCGGATGTCGATCGCTGCATCTGAGGGTGAGCCAGAGCTTTTTGGAGAGGAGGATTCAGCTGCGCTGCTCTCCTCCGGGACTGTAACAATGCCTGAATCGGATCCAGAATTAATGGCTATGCTTTCCCGGGCTGCCGTAGGGGTAGTGCTTGAGTGGAGACTTCCACCGTGTCCTGAGCCCTCAAAGTTGCACGATTGGTTCTCAGGGTGGTCCACGCCAGCACCCCACCTCGGTGCCTTTCTTCCCGGAGGTGAATGAGGAGCTCAACAAGTCGTGGACGGCACCTTTTACTGCCGAAAACCGACCTGCTGGTTCCTCCTCCCTAACCACCCTCGACGGTGGTGCAGCTAGATACAAGGGTCCCCCCGGTGGAGAGGTCGGTTGCGATGCAGTTGTGTCCTAATACCGTAATTGCAAGTGCACCAGGCCAAGGCACTTAGGGACTTGCACGAGGGTGGTCACGAGCTGGAAGTTCAGAGAGAACTCCGCACTGCGGCGGACCTCGTGCCACGAGCGACGAAGTTTACGGCGCAGTCTCTGGGTCGTGCAATGTCCACTATGATTGTCCAGGAGCGCCATTTCTGGCTGTGAATGGCTGACATGCGCGAGACGGACAAGACAAGATTCTTGAACACCCCCATGTCCCAGACCGGCCTTCTTGGCGACACGGGGGAGAACTTCGCCAAGCAGTTCTCCGCTGCACAAAAGCAGAACGGAGGCCATCAGGTCACTCCTGCCCCGTGTGCACTGCTGCCCGAAAAAGGTCGCCGAGGTGCCCCCCTGCCAGAAAAAAAAAAAAAAAGCAGTCGCCGCTCCTGCGCCCTCCAGCAAAGCTGCGCCGTGGAGCAGGTCGCAGGGCAGCCGCCCCACCCGTCCATTCCCCTGCCAAACCTGGTGGCAAGCGAAAGAGCAGAGGCCCTGAGACGGGCAAACCAGAGGTGGAGGGACCTGCTCTTCAGGAGATGGTAACCCTCCTCATCCGCTCACCCTCCTCTCTCGCCAGTGAGCAGCAGTGGGCGGATCGGGAGGTCGAACCAACGGACTACCCACGCACCCCCTGCTCGAACGCAGGTCAGTGTTACACACACCCAGACGCCACCTCGGACCGGAACCAGCTGATAAACAGACTGCCTGGTCTCGTGGCCCTTCATTCTTCCGCTCTGCCCCACTGCGGGTACGCCTGTAGTTCCATTGATGCCACTTGTGCTGTGTCTGGGAGCCTTGCTTGAGCTACCCAGCCCGTCTCGATGGCTCTTTCGAACCGTCAGGTTCGGCTTTGCGATTCAGTCGCCCGGCGTCCCCCTCCAAGTTCAGTGGCATCTGCTTCACAACAGTGAAGGCGGCCGCTGGTCCTGTCTTGCGGGCGGAGGTCGCAGTCCTACTGGCGAAGGAGACGGTCCCTCCAGCCGATATGAAGACGGGGTTTTACAGTCCTTACTTCATTGTACCCAAGAAAGGTGGTGGGTTACGAACAATCTTGGACCTGCGTGTCTTGAACCGGGCCCTTCGCCGGTTACCGTTCAAGATGTTGATGCAGAAACGCATCTTCGGGTGCGTCTGTCCCCGAGATTGGTTTGCAGCGGTCTACCTGAAGGACGCGTACTTCATGTGTAGACCCTTCCGCACCACAGACTATTGCTGCGGTTCACATCCGAAGGACGAGCATATCAGTACGATGTCCTGCCCTCCGGGCTGTCCCTGTTGCCACGTGTCTTCACGTAAGTTGCGGAGGTACCCCTTTGATCCCCTGAAGAACAGCATAGTCGCAGTCTCCACTACCTCGACGAAGCAGTCTCAGTATTAATTGTGCGAACACAGGGATTTGGTGCTCCCACACCTCAGCCTGTTGGGCCTTCGGGTCACTGGGAAAAGAGCAAACTCTCTCCGATGCAACAAAGGTGTTGCATCCTCCTGGGCGCTGGCTCGTGGCACCTCGCTGTCGGATATCTGTAGAGCTGCGGGCTGGGCGACCCTAACACGTTCGCTAGATTCTATAACCTCCGTGTGGAGCCGGTATCCTCCTATGTTATCACCTCAAACGGGTAGAAGCACTGAGAGGCCCCGGCTTCGGGTCGGATTGCAAAACCACTCCAGAGAGTCCATATATTAGACCCTGTTGAGTTCCTCCGTCCCCTTGGCAGTCAGACGTGGCGGAGCGTCCGGCGCCATGCCTTCACTCGTTGAATCCTCGAGAAACGGTAGAAGGCTGGGTTCCATATGTAAAACCAAAGTGGATCTCATATGTGTAAAGTCCACGGTATAGCCTTGAGCCTGTGTTTCCCCCGGCAGACTTCTGCCATTTCCAAGAGGTTTACAATCACCTCCAGTTCTCCATATACACCTTAACGGATGCTATATGTGTATTTGCTTTCGAAACCTCCTTCGGGAAGGTTCGAGACTCCGTAACGTCCCTGCTCCAAGTAGAACAGGTACGTTTTCCCAGTTTTATCCAGTCTTACTCATTGGGTAGTACCATAGTAGCAGTAGCTGGTCCTCTTATGCAGGCCCTGGCCTACGCCAAAAAGTAAGGGCACAGGTGGCTTCCACAGGACACAGGAAGGGGCAGTAGCTGTGGCCCTTTAGTAGGATCCCAATTTCGTCGGTCATCCGACGTGACATCGAGAATGACCGACTGAAATGGAACGCCTCGGTTACGTATGTAACCCTCGTTCACTGAAGGAGGGAACAGAGACGTCACGTACCGTCGCCACAGCTCCTGTACCACCGCTTAGCGGGCCGGGTCCCGGCTCGCTCCTCAGCGAAAACTTAATATCGCTTCATCGCTCCTACTTATACTCATGCTGTATCAGCACAGCTGATGCAGTAATCGGCACGCCAGCTGTCATTGGTTTGTTTAGTTTACACTCGAAGTAGATTGTCCCTCTAAGCGAGATCCCAATTCGTCAGTCACCGACGTGACGTCTCAGTTCCCTCCTTCAGGGAACAAGGGTTACAAACGTAACCGAGAAGTTCTTATCGTCACAAATGCATAAAGGTTCCCAGTGATCCCCTGATCAACATGATTACTGTGGTAGTAAAATAGTGCAGCTTGGAAAGGAATCCAAACTGAAGGATAAGATCTTTTAAGATTGTCTTAGTCAACTGATCAGTTCTTAAAGGCCATCATGTGTCTTGAATCAGCTGTCACAAACTCTTGATATGATAGACCTTACCATGGTGTAGTATAAACCTCTGATAATCACCAATATGCTGCTTGGTTAACAACGAAGTATAGTAAATGAACTATAAATATTGATTTAACTAATTGGGGCATCGCTGATGTTGTTAAACACATTAAATTTTTGTGGTATGTGGTAAAATGTTACTTCAAAGCAATCGTCTAATATATTTTGTATATTCCAGCATTCCAATATTATATTCTTTAAAGGAATAGTTTACCCAAAAAGAAAATTCTGTCATCATTTACTCACTGTCATATTGTTTCAAAGTTATATGATTTACTTTCCGATGTGTTTGGCTATCATTGATTTTTATTGTATGTTTTTTCCCCCCTATATTTGATCTTGGAACAACATTTTTGGGTGAACTCTTTTCCTAAACGCCAGTGTTCACACAACAATGGCTAATAATAATACATTACATATACTCCTGGAAATTTTTATCTATTAAAAAATTGACAGTATTTAAATTTATCTGAGAGTATGTTTAGATATTTTAACTGGAAAACAACGCAAAATGCATATCAACACAAACAGTCACAACATTTTTCTGAAGTCTGTGTGGTTAAAAATATGATAAACCTCTGGTTACGGCTTAAATGTCTTTGTGCATCAACAATAATAAATAGTTGGCATACAATTATTCAGCTGATGTACGTCAACTGAATGTGGAGAAAGTTGCGCTTTTAAAGAGAACCTGTACACACACCTCATTACTAGTACTGTAGACCCAGATGTGTTTGGTTAAAGTAATGATGCAACTTCGTGACACCTGCTGTGTGGAGAAGATAAAGCTGTTGACTTAATCCAGGAGAACACGTTTGATCAGGGAAAACCAAGCCCACAGAATAATAAAGCCCTGGCATATCGTGATCTTTTTAGTTTATCATTGCACCTTGCCGAATCTATAGCATATGTCCCCCCCCCCGCAGTTAATGTCATCTGCATTTGCATTGCATATTTTTCAAGCAATTTGTTTGTCAGCACAAATCAGAGATTCCTCCTTGCATGTACACTGTCCACCCATCCAGACAGACTCGGGTTTTCATTTCTGCATGTACATGCACAAACACACACACATAAATAAAAACATTCCCCTATAGAAAGCTTTCGTAAAGCTGCTCTCTGCCTGTGTTTTTGCAGGAGAGGTTGTAGCCTGCACATAAATCATCAACTCAATGCACAGCTATAATGTGTCTCAGTGGAGCCGGTCATCTCTGCACACACACTTACACAAACTCGGGTGGGCTGGGGGTCAGAGGTAAGGAGAGTTCTAGATGTATTGAACTCTGAATTAAACTGAATAACACATGAACTCCTGCTGGTACATAGTGTGCCAGAATAAATCTAATGTTATATAGTGTGTCCCATTCAATTCTCAAACAAATACATCTTTCAAGTCTGTGATAGCACACGTTCTTCAGCTTTCCCTTTGAAAGAACATTTTCTAGAAAGGTCACTGGAACTGCATCGATTAGGAATACTTCAAAAATACAGACCATATTTAACAGTAAATAAAGATCACAATGACACAAGGCACAAAGCTGTCATTGGGGCGGTACCCTAGAGTACAAAAGCTAAAAGGTACATCTTTGTATCTTATTTTCGAATAAATGGTACATATTAGTACTTTGAAGTGCGTATTAGTAGCTAAAGTGTACATATAGTACCTTTTGATTTATCAATTCAAATCGAAATCTAATTTATAATATTCACTGATTATTTAATTGCATGTATCAACATTTACTGACAAAAACCCCAAATAAAGATTTGAACATTTTAAATTACTGTAGCAGAAGAAAGTATTAAACAGACATTGCAAATGGCTTTATAAACTGATACATTTAGCTATATTTTCATTGCACATGTACAGTTCTTACTCTATATTACACAAGCAAGAACACTGTTATTCTGAATATCAGCACAGTTGTGATAATATTTTAGTAACACTTTTGTATAGGGACCAATTATCTCTATTAACTAGTTGCTTATTAACATGAATATTACTAGTATATTAGTGGTTTATTAGTACTTATAAAGTATATATTATGCATGACCATATTCTACATCCATAATCCTACCCAATACCTAAACTTAACAAATACCGTACTTACCGATTAATAGGCAGCAAATTAGGAGTTTGAGGCTAAATTTGTAGTTAATGGTTTGTTAATAGTGATAATTGGACCTTAAAATAAACTGTGACCAATATTTTTTATTTATTAATATTGTGTAATTTACATTTTTAGACAATATTATTAGAAAATAGTTCCAAACAAATCTACTGAAGAATCAGTATTTTCGAGTGACTCAGTTCTGTACATGATTGAAACTGATCTCATGGGAAAACGTCACTTTTTTTTTTTTTTTTTTTGACAAGGTGACAGATTTCGTAAGAATTCATACAATGTGAATCATGTGAAAACATAACATTTTTGAACTTTTTTTGTATGTCTAATCTGGCGCAAACATAACCATCACTGGGACATAAGTGGATTGTATGAAAATGTATTATTGAAATCGTACAAATTCATACGATTAGTCAGCAATTTGCCATAAGGGTTACAAATTGCCATGAGATTGTGTTGGAATTATTCAATGTCTCACACACCAAAAATTATTGGGCTGCATCCGAATATACTACTGTATAGTATACTCTGAATTCATAGTAAAATAGTGTACGCAATAAGTACCTGGAAGACCTACTACTTCTGATTTTGAAGTGCACATCCAGTTGACATTTGATGGAAATGGCGGTAGAGAGATGCTGACACAACTGGCACCTGTAAGTCACATGACAATGACAAAATGATGGATATTTTGTGTATTACGTTCAATGTACTTTTTTTATCAATCGTGAGGCCATGTTTTTATTAAGAATGTTTCTTTTTGCAGAATATGTAATTATTTGCCTTTCCAAACATGAATACTAAATATTCATGTAGCCTTATTAAAAGAGCAACACATTTGTTTTTATTTTCTAATGTTAAGCACTTAAGTGTATAATCCGCCGCTGTTCTGTGCCTTCACTATGTCTGATGTTTCTGCAGTATCTCTGTAGGAATACTCACAGCCTATAACTATAATAAACAGATCCCATCAGCCAAGACAAAATATGTTCTTAATCTGAGATCACGATAATGTGTTTTTACGTACGGTATTCTCTGTGGTTTGGTAACTACTCACTTACTGACACGCACATTTTATTGATGGCTGTCTTGTGAAGAGCAATAGGTCAGAACAGTCATGCATTTAAACTGAAGTCATCAATCTACTTGTTTGATGGAGAGGAAAGCCGGACAGTTTGTCATCAGAGGCCTTTGATGAATGCTAAAGAGAGTCTATACAGAAGACAGAAGCAACCGCATATCAATGAGTTTAGCATTCATGAACCTTCGTAAAGCACCTGATATTCTTCATTTTAGCATCGGGTTTAAACAATTGCCTTCTTATAACCTAATGCATTAGTGTGTTGATATCCGCAGGCAATCACACCAGCAACCAATACACTACATGATTTATTACTGCACAATCCTATTTCAGATTACTTACCAGACAGCAGTGGAAATGAAGCTCGCTGGAATGAAGACTAGATGAATATTTAATATTACAGGTCAGTATCTGGCACACTTCGGCCCCATTGTGTATCAGCTGACACCTCAAAGGCTCTTTTGGATTTAAATGAGTATATCCTGGCAAGTTTCTCTGTCGGTCTTATACATCTGCTGCTGACACAGAATAGCTGTCTGTTGTTTGGCACTGAGGTAGTCTACTGGCCACAAACAAATTCAGTCCTTTTAGGTTCACACAATCAGAGACTATTCTTTTTCTTTTTGCACTTTGAAAGCATTTTGTCCACTTTGGTTATACAAGTTGAGAGTTTTGCTTTTCCACTATTTCTGTGACAAATTGAGAAATGCTGCCAATACTCCAAGCCATGTGCATCCGTATGATAACAGACACTTTTAAAAACATTCTATTTCATCCCCAGACTGAGGTTTTGAAGTTTTTGCACATCTCCTTTCTTTCCGTTATTTTAATTGAATTTCATTGCATGGACAAAAGAGCACCTTGTCAGCACTCCTAATTATGTGGATTTTTAAAAAGAAGATTTTATGCTCCAGTGATTGCACATATTATTTGTCATCGTATGCAGTTTATTCATGCGTGCTGTATGATACATTTTTGAGCTCATTTTCTTCTTTCGTCCCTTTTCCAGTCTGTTTGATCACATTCTGAATATTTAGTGTCAAAAGTGTCAAGTGAAAAGCAGTACTGCACATTTGATAGCTGATGTTCTACAGCACCGCTATGTACATATGTGATTAACTAAAAGAGTAATTAAAGTGTGAATTGAACCCTCGAGGGAACCTTTTTTCCAGGCTCTATTGTCACCCGTGTTCAAATCACCAGGAAGGGGATCCCGCCATTTAATCTTTCTGATCCCATTTGGGAAATGGTCTAGGAGCCTTTGGTCCCAGCTTAGTTAGAACATATCTAATTGCATGCTTATGAGAACAGAGATTTGGCATTTTTATAATTGTAGAGTTCAATAAAAAAATACTCGTAGTGGTGCAGCATATGTATTCTAATTGTCTAATAATTGGGATCTGTTACATGCCATGTGCACTATGTAATATAGTATGAATATCATATCCATAATAAACAAATACAATATATTTTAGTTATTTATATGAATAAAACAACACTGCAAAAATAATTATGACTGCTCGGTCAAATCTATTAATTTCAATGTGAATCTGTGTAATGCGCAAGTGTTCTGAAATGTTGTATGAAATATTAAAGGAATACTGTAGTTTACCCAAAAAATTAAAAGTAGGGATCTAATCTTCAGGCCATCCCAGATATAGATGAGTTTGTTTCTTCATCTGAACAAATTTGAAGAAGTTTAGCATTACATCACTTGCTCCCCAGTGGATCCCCTGTAGTGAATGGGTGCCATCAGAATGAGATTCCAAACAGCTGATAAAACTCCACAATAATCCACAAGTAACACATGACTCCAGTTTCCATCATTGAAGGTCTTGTTAGCAAAAACTTGTGTGTTTGTAAGAAGGACAAATCCTTACTTCACAATATGTTAATTGATGTACTGGAGTCGTGTGGATTACTTTGTGGATTTTTGTGATGTTTTTATCAGCTTTTTGAACTCTCATTTTGACGGCACCCGTTCGCTGCAGAGGGTCCATTGATGAGCAAGTGATGCAATGGTAAGTTAATTAAAATCTGTTCAATGAAGAAACAAACTCATACACATCTTGAATGGCCAGAGAGTGTGTACTTTTTTCAACAAATGTACTTCACTAAGTTTATTTATGTTATTTTTATTTTTTTTACTTGCATTAATTTGATTCGTGCTTAACTGTAAGCATAAATTAAGCCTAATTAAGAAACGTTTATGTTTATTCAAGATATATTCTCTAAAAATAGATGAATGTATCTAGTTTTAATAATTGAATTATCTTGAGATTTTTTAGAGGAAAACAAGAAAATGCTTATTAAAACAATTATTTTTGCACTGAATGTTCATGACTAATATTTTAATCATCTGTATCATCTCCTGGAATCGCTCAGTTCTCTCATTTAGGCTCTTAAACAGCATCTCTCTGGATTTTGAAAATGATCAATGACAGAGAAATTTTCATTAGCATGATCCTTTATCCTGTCATCTTTTTCATGCTTATTTGATGCTGACCTTTCCAGGCATATTACAGGAAATGATCTGCAAAATCATTAAAGCAAGTGCTTTATGTAACATTTCTGGTACTCCTCAGCTGAAATATGCAGAAAAAGAAAGTAACAAGTAAAAGAAAAAAGGTTTGTTCTTTTTAATGGCTTGTCTTCCCAGGCTTTTCTTTGAAAAGAGAAGCTGTCTTAAAACATTCTCCTCAGAGCAAAGTAACTTGCTTTAAGGTGATGGACTTTACCTTTATTCAGTGGCATTTGAGGAGAACTTTGAGCTACATTTATGTAGATAAGATTTTTCTTTTTAACTAGAGGCAATCTTCATGTTCCTTTTCTTTTTCATCTTCCTTGATACTCTGCTGTTCGAAAATGCCTACAGAGTGATTAAAAAGTAATGCAAACTAAAATTAATGTACAACTTAAAAATGAGGCCAGTTGACTTAAGCATTACATCACTAATAACATTTATGACTCCTTAGACCATTAAATAAGTAGCATATCGTCAAGAAAGTGTTTGGTTTCCATAGGTTTATAGTAATTCATGCAGGTTTGTGATTGTGTCATTGTTAAGAAAGTCTAAAAAAAAAAAAACTATAATTGCCTTTGCCATCAGTAAAATCAATAAGAGGCGGTGAGAGAGGATTACCACTTTAACATGCATGAAAGAAGGTAGTGAGTGGGAAGACCACAGCAATTTATCAGCAATTAATGACTGGGATGAAAAAGACTCTCCTCTCTGGACTAGAGCAGAAAACATTCAGCCTGCAGCTATCCATTCTCATTAGTGCAAGCAGACAGTTCTGCACCACCACCTTTATTTCTCACATGTTCACGACTTTAGCATGTTGTACAAGAGTTGAAAAGAATAGTAAACCCAAAAATTAAAATGTACTGAAAATGTACTCACCCTCAGACCATCCAAGATGCAGATGATTTGAATTCTTTATCAGAAGATTTGGAGAAATGGTACACCGTCACTTGTTCACCATGATCCTCTGCAGTGAATGGGTGCCGTCAGAATAGAGTCCAAACAGCTGATAAAAACATCACAAGAATCCACAATTATCCACACCTCTCCATTCCATCAATTAACATCTTGCAATGAAGGCGCTTCTGTGGGCTTAAGCCCATTCAGCTGAACTTCCAACATCCCTAGATTTTTGAGCCAAGTCTGATTTCGAATTGCAACTCACAATAAATAAATAAATACATGTCTTTTTAAGTGAGTGTATTTTTAAGACATTGCTTGCATTGAGATAATTTGAGTACTGATTCCTCATCACTAATGTTTTAATTACCATGCTGTTTTAGTAGTGCTGCCTCTAAAAAGCAATGTTGAATGTTATGAATACTGAAGGATTAGTTGTTTGATATTTGCCAGATTATTGAGTATATTTTTTGAAAGGGAGTTTAAAGCTGCACTGCTGCATCAGCAGTTCAGTCAGTGTATTTCCCACATGTACTTTAAACATGCAAGCAGAGTTTCAGTCATGCAGTTTGGATATGTCAGTGGGTTATTTTAAGGATGAATATTCAACAAAATAACTGTATAAGGAAAAGATTAAACTTCCCGTGATTCTATATATGAGAAATAACCTGCAGACAGATAGATAAATACCACCTCCAGTCTGTATGGACACAAGGTTTTGTAATTACCAATCTCAAGTGTTCTGTAACAAAACAACTTCTCTAATATTTTGTGATTCCATTGCATGAAATAATATCATTTCTATAAGATGGATAGTCAGACTGATGCAATCTTTGAAGCAATACAATCTTTGATTCCATTAGAAAAAAAATAATACTTATATTTTGAAATTATCTGCCAGTATTCATCATGATGAACAGCAACATTCACTGCATGCATGCTTCTTCCAGGGTTGTATCCTACAGACAGCAATATGCTTTTTCTATCAACAAAGGGGGCCATTAGCATATACAATTGTTTGTAATTTGAGTATGTTGCAGAATCATGAAACAGCTGCCTTCAAAAATGCATTTAACTTATGTAATTAGAAAGTGAGACAGAGTCTAGTGCCTTTCTTTAGCTCAAGGAGAGAGATAAAGTACTCAGAATGCAGTGCGTACTTCTGTTTCGTTCACCACGAGAGGCCAACTTCTTCCTGGGAAAAAGGCCAGAATATGGAAACAGTGGGCAGCAGTCACCAGGTTAGGCCAGAGGAGCTTGTAGTTTGTGAATTCATTCTTAAAGGGCAAGTGGAAGGTCGTGCAGGAGAGTGAACTAAGACCTGGAGAAATGTTAAGTATTCAAAGCACATGTTGCTTGTCTTACCTCTAAATAAGATAAATAATTTTTTTTGACAGCACTGTACAGTGTCCCCAAAATGTATTCGGACACCTAAGCTATACTTAAAAATGTATGAATGTCAATGCATTGTATTTAACCAATAGCAAGAGTGCTATTTTAAAATATCAGCAAGGCTGAAATGAAAGGTAAAGCAGCAACAGCAAAGTTGTATTTGCAGTACATATTTTTTTGCAGGGGGCAGGGGCGATTGGGAAGCGTGCATTTTGCAATCGTGTGCAGTCACTTTCATATGCATGCTGTTTTTTCGCTTTTAAAATCGATCAGGGGAGGGGAAGTGGGGCCCAGTAACCCCTTAGCATCGGCCTTGGATATTATTGACCTAATGCAGGGGTGGCGAACGTCGGTCCTGGAGAGCCGCAGCCCAGCAGAGTTGTGCTTCAGCCTTCAAACCACCCCTAACGAGCTAATCAAGGCTGAACGGTTTTTTTTTTTTTTTAACCCCCCCTTAAAGGGGGAAAAAACCCCCCCCTTTACAGGCAGTGTTTTAATTAGGGTTGGAGCTGAACTCTGCAGGGCTGCGGCTCTCCAGGACCGGAGTTTGCCACCCCTGACCTAATGCATCATTAATTAATTAATTAATTATGAGGACTATTTTAAGGTATCAAAAGAGTTAAATCATTTGTTTACCGCACAAATATATAATTTTTATTGGTTCAATTGATATTAATTAATATATCAGTCTCTATGACAAAGTCTACTCATGGGTTGTCACTCATAATCAAAGCCATATTCAGAGAAAAACATCATGATTGCGAGTTTGTGACAATGATTTGATATAAATTTACAAAAAAAGAAAGATAAAAGACAACATTTGCCCCTTTGTCTGTTGAATGAATGATTCAATAACTCACTTGCAAAGTTAGTCAATTGTATTGTTACTGAAGGAATCATTTGAATGAACGTTTCAATAACTCGTAGTCAGTCAATTGTTTAGTTGCTTAATAAATCAGCATTTCTTGAACGAATCATTTGAATTAATATTTTAATAACTCACAGTCAGTCAATTGTTTAGCTCCTGAATGAATCAGCGTTTTTTTTGTTGAACGAATCGTTTGATTGAACGTTTCAATAACTCACTCGCAGTAAGTCAGTTGTTTAGTTCCTGAATGATTCAGTGTTTTTGAACGAATAGGTTGACGTCACTCAAGGTATCACACATTTGCTAACGTTGTGTGTGTGTGTGAGTGTGTGCTCTAAAATCATCTCAAAATGTCAAAAATCTTTGATTTCCTCTGCCTGGATAGTCTCATAGTCTGAATCTAAAAAGTCATAAGTCTTAAGTCATAATCATACATTATGGGATTTTCTGTGAAATCTGTCAACTCAAATCTGCAGTCTGCCAGTCAGAAACTAATTTTGAATTGTTCAGGCTAAAATCTGGGCAAAAGACTTAGCAGTCTACTCTAGTATGACAAAGGAAAGTAAAACATCTGTACATGATGTTCAAATCTTTACCATATAATAAGTATAAAGCACAAGTAAGTGAAATATCTGCTCATTGTGAACACTGGAATACACAATATCCAAGAGTACAGCTGCATGCACCAGGAATAGGAGGCCTATGCAGAATTAATGCAGCTGCAGTGGGAAGCTGCACTGTACACACTGACATGTGTTTAGTAAGTGCAACGTTGTGTAACACAAAGTCATTTAAAGTGCACTCCAGTCGAACAGCAGGGGGACAAATGAACCAGGATCATGGCTAGAGTCTCAACGTTTATTATTAAGCCACAGGAAGTAATTATGGTCGGTGATTGGCCTGACAGCAGGATTCCATAAAATCTCCAGCCTCTGTAGGTGCTTATGCTGTACTCTGGAGCCAGGGCACAGACGAGGGGTGGTGTCGTGTGCACTATAACTAGAGAAAGCATTTTAATCCATTATTGTGGCTCTACCAACATAAAGCTCGTCTGAAAAGCTAGACAACTTAATCATGCTGCTTTCTAAGATGCCACTTTTGGCCAAACTAGTGTTTGGCCGCATATGTCCTATATGGTGAAGGAAATCACAGAAAGCATTGCAAACAAGCAGTAAAAGCAACATACTAACATAATCTCCACTGAAAACAAATGCTTTTGAGTCTCCAGTGCAGAGTGCTATTAGTGATATGGGCAGAATTGCTTCCCAAGTAGAGACTTAATGTATACAGTAGGACCCAATGACAGTCAGGATACTTCCTTCGAAGACTGCTACATACAACTCTCATGTTCAGCTCATTTGCTAAGCTCTTTTGAGGGCTAGAATATCAGGGAAAAATGACTTATTTCATATAAAGTACAGGGCTAAAAGTTATCATGTGGCTTCCAAAGATTACAGTCTTCAATATCCAATACACTTGTCCACAGAAGAAAGCAGTCACACGGTTTGGAACGACATGAGGGTGAGTAAAGATGACAGAATTTTCATTTTTGAATGAACTATTGCTTTAAAACAACACTCCTTTTTTCCGGGAAAGCATACAAATGACCCGATTCTCGAGTAATTTTCTGATGTTATCTCTTCATTTTTTCCCCCTTGGGTGTGATTGTGACACTTTGATTGGTTGGGTGTGTGCGATTTTCTGACAGTCTCCTACATCAGGTGTACCATTTTTATTACAGAGCCCTCGAACCCCAAGCATCAAGTGCTCAAATGCTTAAACATGGCAGTATTTTTAAAGCCAGGTCCTCTCAAACGCATTTAAAGGTCGTGTTTCATTTGTCTTTCATTGGGAATCTGTCCTTTAAACAGAAAATCATTAACAGAATGCTGTCGAATCTGAATAGAAACATTGACGCCTTAATTACTAGATATTGAACTCGTCTGTGATAATCACACGCAATTGTGTTTCCACACTTCAGCAATACTAAAACATGCTTAGGAGCCCCTTCTCTACAACAATCACAGACACTACACTATAATTTCTGAAGAACGCTTGTCCCAATCAATCAGATTTGGTCTATTATGACTCGGATTCATTTTAACTTCCAAGAGGTTTCAAATTTATTAGGCCTCTCAAGTATTTTTTCATCACCACCAATTTTTTTTTCTTGTATAGCACCGTGTCTGACAAGGTTCTAGCGGTTTTCTTCCTATCTACTGCACAAACATAGCACAGGTAATGTATTCCACCCACTTTTCTGCCTTTCTTGTTCTGTAAGAGTAAAAATACAGAGCCTTTGTCATGGGGTGGTGAATGTTTTGTCACATTTGGGTAGCTATTAGTGTGTATTTTGCTGTGACCTGTAAATGGGTTGACAAGAACGTTTTATGCCACCCTCTTTCCCCTCCCCTCTGTCATTCATTTCTCAGAGCCATTGATGATTGTGGCTTTTTATATCCCCACAGGAAAGACACGTTTATCAGACTTCCTGAGGCTCGGTGAATTTAATTAGTAAATGAATTTAATTAAGATTACAGTATATTACTGTTTCTTGTTCATTTATCAACATTGTTTTTTTTTCTCATTCATTACTGCAACTATTCCAACACACGTTTATGTGGTGTGTGGCTCTGATTTGACTCTATGATTCACTCCAGATTATCTGACTCTGAACAGCAAAAAAGTTATAAATTTGATGAGGGCTATATCAGGATGTGGATGGGGTGCAGATAAAACAACAATGATTAATACATAGAGAGGTATGCTGAGACCCATTTTTGATTATGGTTGTATAATATACAGAGCAGCAGCCAAAATAAACCTCAAAAAATTGGATATAATACAGGCTAAAGCTTTAAGAGAATGTACTGGAGCATTCCGACATACTCCAAATAATGGCTTAATGATAGCAACAGAAGAATTACCACTAGATATAAGAAGAAACAAAATATCTCTGGCATACTGGAGTAGATTGGAAAGTAGTAAACAAGAACATCAAACTAAGAAAATACTTGAAGACTGTTGGGAATATAAAATAAATTCAGGAAGGGGTTTTGGGTGGACAATAAAAGGTGAAGTGGATAAATATAAATGATCGAAAATAGTGTCAGGACCGTCTGTAGCAATAGGAATAATCCCACCATGGTTATTTCCTATGGCAAATGTAGATATAAACATATCTAACATACTCAATAAAACCCTAAGATTGTGGGTTCAAGTCTCGTACCGGTAGGTGGGGTGGGGGGAGTGAATGTACAGCGCTGTTTTCCACCTTCAATACCACGACTGAGGGGCCCTTGAGCACGGCACCGAACCCCCAACTGCTCCCCGGGTGCAGCAGCAATATGGCTGCCCACTGCTCCGGGTGTGTGTTCACGGTGTGTGTGTGTTCACTGCTGTGTGTGTGCACTTTGGATGGGTAAATGCAGAGCACTAATTCCGAGTATGGATCACATGTCACGTCACTTTAAAATTTAAAGAAATATATAAAATACAATATAATTATTTTTCATACTTACAGATATTTACAGATGGATCGAAGGAACCAGAATCTGGGGTGACAGGTATAGGAATATTTATTCCAGAATTCGAAATAAGCATATTCAAAAGATGATCAAATAATTTAGCAATATATACAGTCGAATTAGTTGCAATAATGGTTGCATTACAGTGGATAGAAGATGTTAGACCAGATAGAGTCATTATATGTTTAGACTCTATGTCAGCGCTAAATAATTTGGTTTCATATGAATCCATTAGAGAAGACATTTTAAATGATATATGTATGACATTAAAATTTCTAAATAGCATGAGAATAGCATGAGAATAGATGTCAAATTGTGTTGGAGGAGCAGCGTCAGTCTGAATTTTATCAGTTCACTGGGAAAACAAGTCACGTTTAGAAGTTTACAAACTACAACTAAACGCTGGATTGCCAAGTTTGCCTTTGAGATTGCTTTTCTTTTTAACAAAAAAAAAGCATTCCTGAAGCTCAAATGGTTGAGCATGGTGCTATCAATGCCAAGGTCTTGGGTTAGTGTTTTTTAAGAAAATTAATTAGCTGATAAAATAAATACCTTGATTGAGTTTTGGATAAGTGTCTGCCAAATGCTTAAATATAAATGCAGTGACATACTGTATAACATATAGACATTTCTGTAATTATAAATAATTTATTAATTTATTTTTTATTATTAGTAATATAATAACAGTATTTATTTCTTTATATAGGCTACAAGCATGTCAAAAATCAGTGATTTTTTTTAGGCACTTTGTAGCAAGTAAACCTGATATTTGAGCTCATCTGTATGTTTGTTTTCAGAGAATGAAAAGTTCCTCTAAATGAAAAAAAAAAGTATTCAGTAAGGACAGTCAAATGGACAGTAAAGCTTTATAATGTACAAAAATTTGTATTTCAAATAAATGCTGTTTAAACTTT